>JASVEL010009874.1:0-60706 GCA_032618575.1 Nicotiana noctiflora
GCATTTTCTTCTCTCATAATATGAGTAATCAACCACTCCCAAAATCGAGCCAATAGAGCCTAGACCTTTACCACGTATTGTTGCACACGCTCCTCTTCGGTTTTAAAGATCTCGTAGGCTTGATTTACCATCAGTTGTGAGTCGCATATTATTTCAAAGACCTCGGAATCCAGTCCCCGAGCCAATTTGATTCATGCAATCAAAACCTCATACTCTGCTTCATTGTTATTTAAAGAGACTGTTCTGATGGCTTGCCTTAGGGTTTCCCCCGAAGGTGTGATTAATACTATACCAAGCTCGAACCCCTTCACATTGGAGGCTCCATCCAAAAATAAGTTCCAAAGCCCCGATGTCAATTTTAACAATATTACTACCTTTTTAGTTGCCAAAGGCAGCAATGTCAGACTGAAATTGGGCACAAAATCAGCCAAGACTTGTTACTTAATTGAAGTCCTTTATTTATATTCTATGCTGAACTCACTCATTTTGATGGCCCATTTGGGCAACCTACCCGAGAGCTCGGGTTTGTGAAGGATGTTCCACAAGGAGAAAGTGGTCATCACAGCTATCGAGTGACATTAAAAGTAGGGCCTCAACTTTCGAACAGCGATTACAAGAGATAAGGCCAGTTTGTCCAAATGTGGGTAGCGAGTTTTTGCTTCTGTTAAAATTTTACTAACGTAATATATGGTAGATTGCGTACCTTCGTCCTCACAGACTAAAATTGCACTTACCGCGACTTCCGAGACTAGGAGGTGGACTAACAACATTTTCACCTTCCTTTGGTTTCGAAAGTAACCGAGGTCTTGACAAGTACCTTTTCAATCTCTCAAAGCGAGTTGGCACTTCGGGGCCATTCGAAATAATTTTTCTTTTTTAGTAGTGGAAAGAAATAGTGACATTTTTTTGATGACCATGAAATGAACCTACTTAAAGCTACCAATCTCCCCGTGAGTCTTTGGACATCCTTTATGCTTGATAGTTGATCCGGAATGTGTTTGATGGCCTTGATATTATCAAGGCTTACTTCAATTCCCCTTGCATACCAGAAATCCAAAAAATTTGCCCGAGCTCACCTAGAATGCACATTTCTCGGGTTAAGCTTCATATTATGCTTCATTAGAATGTTAAAGTTTCTTGCCGATGCTTAAGGTGATGCATTTGGGAACTTAACGAGCATATCGTTTATATAAACTTCGACAGTTTCCATTTGTTTTTCAAACATCTTGTTCACAAGTTGCTGATAAGTGGCTCCAGCATTCTTCAACCCGAAGGGCATCACATTATATAATGTGTCGAAATTCGTTATGAGCGAAGTCTTTTCCTGATCCCCCGGGTTCATCTTAATTTGGTTGTACCCGTAATAAGCATCGAGGAAACTCATTAACTCGTGCTCACCCGTCGCATCAATCATTTGATCGATGTTTGGCAGTAGGAACGAATCTTTTGGGAATGCCTTATTCAATTCCTTATAATCTACACACATAAAATTTATTGTTCCTCTTAGGAACTACAACTACATTGGCTAGACAGTCCGAATACTTTTCATCTCGGGTCGAACCGATATTAAGTATGTGAGTTATCTCTTCTTTGATGAATTTACTCCTGGCTTCCGCAATAGGGCATTTCTTTTGTCTTACCAGAGGTATGTTGGGATCCATATTTAACTTGTGTGCGGCTACCTCCATCGGGATACATGTCATATCTGCATGAGACCATGCAAAACAATAGGCATTCGATTTAATAAATTCAATAAAGCCAGATCTGAGCTCCGGGTAAAGTCATATCTCCAAGTGGAATTTCCTTTCTAAGAACTCTTTGAACAATGCAACTTGCTCAAGCTCTCACGTCATGGATTTTGTTGCATCCGTCTCTTCTGGAACCTGGAAATACATTGGTACTTGATAAGATCCCGACGCTTGTACCCCTGGGCTAACTTCATCTGAGTCGGGAGAAGGTGCCGATTCCTATAGTTTCTATGCTGCATGTTCCTTCCCTTTGCTACTGGAGATTGAGATTGCATTCATCTCCCTTGCTGCCGGATGGTCACCCCTTATCTGTTTAACTCATTCGGGCGTTGGAAACTTCAACAATTAATTATATGTTGATGGTATAACTTTTATCTCGTGCAACCATGGTCTTTTCAGAATATTGTTATATCCCATATCACCATCTACTACTTCAAAAGGATTTAGCTTCATTACTCTTTGGGCATTCCTGGGTAACAAAATCTCTCCTCGTGTTTCCATGCTCACGAGGTTGAATCCAGTGAGGAGTTTTTCTGGACGGAATGATGTTTTCGGTGAGTTTATCTTGCTCAAATACTCTCCATTGTATGATATGGGCCAAACTTCCTTGATCCACTATAAGACGTTTAATTTCAAAGTCTAGCACACTTAAAAAAATTACAAGTGTGTCATTGTGTGGTAGAAGTAATCCATTTGTGTCATCCTTCGTGAAAGTGATATCATCTTGAGACTTCCCGAAGCCTTTTAATATGGGTTATTAATACTTTCCTCTTCTTTTTTTTCTGCAAAAAAGGTGACCCTATTGATCTCGTTCCCCGAATATCACGTTGATCGTCTAGCACGACGATCTTTCCCTACTTTTGAGGGTTCCGCATTATCTCGGTTGTGATCGTAATTATTCTTAGCCTGGTCACTCAACAATTCTCTGAGATGACCATTCTTTAACAATGTCTCTACTTCTTCTCGAAGATGTCTGCAGTTTCCAGTCCGATGTCCATTCATCCCGTGGTATTCACACTATAAGTTTGAATCCCTCTAGGTAGCATCAGATCTCATCGGCTTAGGAAATTGTGCTTCTTTGATATTTCTCACAGCTGATACCAATTCTACTCTACTGACATTGAAATTATATTCTGATAGCTTGGGGTAGAAAGTATCCCGCATACCTGACGTTTCCTAGTCCTGCAACGATTTATTGTTCCAATTGCGATCATACCTTATGTAGGTTGTGTACCGACCTAATCATCTTTGATTCTTATCTTTGACTCGAATCGGTTGTGTACATCCACCCAAGTAGTCGCTTGGAACTCAAGTAAACTTTCCTTCAGTTTCTGTGAAGCGTCTGGACTTCTCAGATTCAGTATCTTGGTAATTCTTCAGCCGCTCATTCGTCTAGAACAACTGAGAGCAACATCCTTTCCTTTTGGAATCGGGTGACGTATACTCGCAGCAACTCAGATTCTCCTTGTGCAATTCTGAATATATTGGATTTTCGGGCCTGTAACTTTTTGGCCCCGGCATGAGCCTTAATAAAAGAATCCGCGAGCATCTCAAAGGATCTATAGAATACTCGAGTAACATTGAATACCACGTCAAGGCTCCTCTTGTGAGAGTCTCTCCAAACTTCTTCAGCAGAACAGATTCAATCTCACGAGGAGCTAAATGATTCCCTTTTACCGCCATTGTATAGGTGGTAATATGCTCTCGAGGGTCTGAAGTTCCGTCATACTTTGAAACGTCATGCATTTTAAACCACTTTGGGATTAACTCTGGTGTTGCGCTCAGTTGGTATAGAAACTTAGTACACTTCTTCGAATATGGCCCTTTCAGCACCGGTGGTGCTCCTAGGATTTGGTCCATGCGTGCGTTCACTTCTCTTATGAACCGTAAAAGTTCGTTCTTGAAAGGATCGCTTTCGCTAGTGAGGTAAGACCGCTCCCCCTAGCTCCATCATATCCAACCTCACCCTTCGGGATGTTGTAGTATACCCTCTGAGTTGTTTGATTTGCGTGAACACCGGGAGGAACTGGGTCACGTCATTTGCGTTACTGGAATCCCCCAATAACGCCCGTTTTAACTCTGTCATAACCTTATCCTGCCATGTGAGATGGCCCAAAGTAATTGCTTGTTGCTCTTGTAGGACCCTTTCCGCATCAATTACATGCTCTTGTTCAGCATCATCGGGAGTTGCTTCTCAAAATTGTCTCGGGTATCGCCTGTCGTGGGCCGGCGTGGCATCGTTCCCCTCATTGTGGATATCACTAATTGAATCCTTGAAATAAGGCCGATCTCCTCGAAACCGTTATTTGCCATTTCTGATGACTTTTTCTAAGACAAAATAATCTAAACGCGTTAGTAAAAGAGGCCATGATCAAATTTATTAGACGGTTGTCGAGGCCCCACGGTGCCAAATTATTTACCCATAAAATGCAATTGAATTTATACGTGGTTTCTAAACAAGTAAATTAACTCGATCCTGAAATAATAAGATAATTGAAGAAATATATAACACTTAGCCTTGATATGTAGACGAAATTACAAAAATAAAGATTTCAGTAGCGAAGCCTCCTGTCGCAACAGTAATAAGAATAGATAAAATTACGTAGAGCTTTGAATAGATTGTAATATCAGTTTCCCAGGAAATTTCTGTCATTTACAATGATAACAAAGCTCGGTTTTTATAGCTACGTCTAGGGAACGAAGTCCTAGGATCGTGCCCTTCTTTAATGTCAATCATGAGGGCCATTGATGATGATGTAACGTCGAGCACAAATGTCGAATTCCTTGTAACGGGCAGCGTACTAAATGCTGTAAAATATTCTTCCTTAATGCCACCGGGCGGAGGGTATGTATTGCTTCTTTATGAATGTTACTCCTTCCAGTATCAAATAGGATAGTTGTCTTCGATACGACCACTTAACATGACATATTTTCCCTATACACACACAATACTTTTCAAAAATTCTTTTTAAAAATGAAGCCAAAATCTATTACCGAACGAAACTAAGTATCCCTCCCCAAAACTTACTGTACGCGTAATAACTACACTTTATTATCAACTACTAGCTTATTGTATGGCCTATGTGGATCCTTTACTATTCCACAATGTTCACTTCACAGCTAACATTGTAGAATTTTCTGACCTCCTCTTTTATGTGATTTTAGATTTGCTCATCCTCATTTAACACACTTAATCACCAGGGTTACACCTAAATATTAGTGCACTTGTTGGTTTGCATATGATATTGACTTCGATAGGAATAAGCTAATATAAAGAGATTTATAAGCTAATTTAACCAACTTATAAACTTAGTCAGTATTCTCTTGCAAGACGGCCTTCAAATCATCTGCTCATCAAACAGTCCGTCTAGTTAGTCCGAATTCAGTAGTATTAATCAGGTCCTCTACATCTATGAAAACCCAATACAAGCAAAATATTGAATATTAATCTTTTCATTGTTGCTATTCCATCAAACAGATAAATACATTAGACTTATGTTTTCTAATTGAACATTTACGCATGTGTTATGAGTTCACAGTAAGGAACACTTAATATAAGCATGAGAAAATTAATAAAATTTGGCTTTAATAATAAGTTTGACTGAAGGAATGGCACTTAGACTTACTTATTACCAAATAATAGAATTCCAATTTTTTTAATATAAAAAAACATTAACCAAATGCTAGAAATTTCAATTACCAAACACGAGGAACAAAAAAAAGAGTAATTAAGATATATATTATGAAATAATAAAGGGAGAAGAACAATATTGCAGATAAAGAGAGAGAGAATTCTTATTGAATTTTGGGATGATTTACAATGGGATAAGACCCCTCTATTTATAGGAGAAATATGACTTAGTCACAAAGTAAAACTCTCCACAAGATAGACATTCACTCTAAATAGAATTCGATTCATAACACCCCCCCTTGAATGTCTATTCAATGATAATGTGCCTCGTTAAAACCTTAACTAAAAGAAAACCCAATGGGAAAAAAATTCTAGAAAAAGGAAAAAGAGTACACATATCTAATAATACGCCTTTTGGTTGTCTCGTTAAAAACCTCGCAAGGAAAACTCAGTGGGACAAAACCTTGTAAGGGAAAAAGAGTGCAACGCGCATTAACTCCCCCTGATGAGAGCATCAATTCACATCCTTAAGCTTTCGCATCCCAATCTTGTACAGTAGCTTCTTGAAGATTGACGTCGACAAGGATTTTATATCAGTTTCAATATATTTTCATAATGACATAACATAGAGATCTTTTAATTCATATATTCAGGTACCTGAATCTCATGAGATATTACGAAGTGTTATGCCATGTGATCTTCTGGATCACTTGCCTCCTTTATTATGATCATTTTGATCATCTGCTCATCTTCTTTATCAAAAAGTTTATTTGAAACCGATTGTCTATACGCTTTAAGCGTACCATAGACTTTGTCCTTCTAGGACTTATTATAATATGAGCATTTGCAGTGAGAACATAGTTACTTTCTTTGGGTCTGCAAATGCGTCTGGCATGCTTTGCAATAAATTGTACATGAATTATCCTTTTTGAACTTCTAGTTCATATTATTTTATTCGAGGATCTAGATGCAGAAAAGATAATTCATTCCTCGTAACTTTTCTCAACTGTTGTATCTTTTCTCCCCCTCATGTTAGAAAAACTAACTTGTTTCCTCAACTTTGAGAACTCATCTTTGTGCGTTTGGTGTTAATCAAAATATATACCGCACACCAATAATAATAAGATGGAATTATTTGGTTTCTGACCCTGAACCACTTGTGAGGGGAGAAAATAATATACTTTCGTATATAACGTATACCAAACTGATATATATAAACTTTGTTCTCATAAGCAATAGTTTAGCTATTAAGTGGAGGCACTCAATAAATCATTTTACTAAACCAGCTGTGATGTAAACCAACTTATCAAGATTAACTTCTTGAATAGAAAATCTGGAATATGCTCTACATTAAATTATTGAGCAAGTTACCTCGCAAACACCATGTTATGGGTTAGCAATAATCGCACATGTAACCATTTCATAGATGCATCTTATGTGGTATACATGACAGGTGAATGGGCCCATATTCACCTTTGATATTTCCTGTATTCATGGGATTCAATCCCAATTTTAGTTGGTCAATTAATTAATGAGAACAAGCAATGTAAGAGAATTCGTAAAGAACTTTCTAGTTTAATATTTACCCATTTGAATTCTCTATTATTTTTGCACATCATACTTAAATTGATATGGGTAAATCAATTATGCCAACTGAATAAATTATCAATACTGATAAACTTCAGGTTTACACCATGATGTGTGCAATTATGAATAAACATCATGTTTATTATGATATGAGTTTTTATATCAATAAATATTCACTTGATTGTGATATTCTTTTGTTTATGTAGTACAAATTGGAGAATAAAGCGGGTAGCTTTTCACATACATATTACCCCGCTACAAGTTGTAGTAATAGAAGATATTAAATCTTTCCTTTATTTATAGTCTCAATATAATCAACCCCTTTCACATATACTTTGAAAACTGAATAAGTTTCTTTGAGACGTACTACAACACAATGCCTTATTGGTAATTAATTGTGTTTCTCCAAAATAGTAATAATTGGCTCTTCCATAGCTCTCAATTAATTTTGTACTATCACAGATTCATCATCATCCATGTGGTGAATATCTATTTTAAAGAGAAAGTTATACCATTATGTGTATGGTCAAAATTATATGCAAGATCTGTTTCTTGCATTAGCATTGTCTTTTAATAATCACAATGCCAAAATATTTTGGCGTACAGTAGGTACATGATCAATGACCATTCATGCCATAATAATGACATTATTTATGGTATCATCTCAAACCTTCTTCTAGAGGTGAGTGTGGTGTAATCACTACCACTAGCACATTTATATTCTTCCAAAAATGAACATATATTCATAAATCAGATGTTTTCTCATTCTCATCTTGAATGGACCATAGTCATGTGCTTTATAAAATCTCATGTCAAATCGATGACAAATATTTTCACAAAGTGTGGGATTCTTTTGAGAATACTTATTGTTCTCATTGCCACAATGATTTGATATAATTTCGTCTATTGCCACGTCCATATCCATTGATTATTCATAATAATAATTTTGTCTTCTTTCAGACTTATTACATACTGCTATCACATTCTCTAAAGGGAATGAGAATGGAGCAAATTCAATGGGACGAGTTTTCAATTCTTTGCCCACAATTATACATGAATTTAATCATGGCAAGACATAGAAATTTTTACCACTTTGGGTGGTTATAATTTCTTTCAAACTCCATTAGAGTTGCAAATAAAATTTATCATCTTTGCTTGTATTTAAAATCAAAATAATAGAATGTCAAGAATTTGAAAGAGAAAAGTAAAATACTTACCTTAAATCCAGAAATTAATCATGAAGGAAGTTCATAGAATAACTGACAATCATAATCCCAAAGCTTCTACTCAATTAGTTAGAGTCTCGTGCTGATAACGTATTATGAAATAATAAAAGAAGAAGAACAATATTGCAGAGAAAGAGAGAGAGGAAATTCTTATTGAATTTTGGGATGATTTACAATGGGATAAGGCCCCTCTATTTATAGGAGAATATAATATGACTTAGTCACAAAGTAAAACTCTCCACAAGATAGACATTCACTCTAAATAGAATTCGATTCATAACAATATAAGAATATTAGGCGTAATTTCCAAACTTGACCTATTCAAACACTTACGCCCTTGATAGGGAATATAAGCGACAACGTACATGCAACGTTGTTGTTGCTCCTGATGGTAAGCAACCCCCACTTCCAACCGAGAGGTTGTGAGTTCGAGTCTCCCCAAGAGCAAGGTGGGAAGTTCTTGGAGGGAAGGATGCCGGGGGTCTATTTGGAAACGGCCTCTCTACCCCAGGGTAGGGGTAAGGTCTGCGTACACACTACCCTCCCCAACCCCACTAAGTGGGATTATACTGGGTAGTTGTTGTTGTTGTTGTTGTACATGCAACGTCGCTGCCGGGTCACCCATGAAAGATTGATTGTTTGAACTTTGAAGACAAAGGAAAAGGTTAAATAGAATTGAAAAAGAGATGAGCATTATGAAGCACACACGACTTGAGGGAAGACTTTTGAACATTTTACTTTGATTTATGAGCTTGACCGTAAGATATGCGCACAACTTTTATTGTCATAGGTAAAAAAAAAAAACTATTATGAAGAGATAAAATATAACTGAAAAAATGAATTCAAAGAAAACTTAACCTTTGTATTGAAAGTGTTATATCGGAATGTTATTATAGAAATGTCTGATTGTATAACCTCAAAATAGTTATAAGAGGTAAAGTTGACTAGCTAGTGAGACGATGAGGGATAAGCATCTTTGAGAGAGAAAGAACTCGGACCACCAAATAAGGCCCTTATGTTTGTCACAAAATAAGTCATTTCTTAGAGTATGTTTGGTATGAAGAAAAATATTTTCCGAAAAATATTTTTTAATTTTCTCATGTTTCGTTGGCTTAAATGTTTTGGAAAAATGTTTTCCTTATGAAATGTTTTCCTTATCAAATATTTTCCAAAACTCCTTCTCAACCTTCTCTACCCTCACCAACCCACCCCACTTCCTCTCCAAAAACAAATTCAATTACCAAACACGAAGAAGGAAATACTGGGGTCCAAGGAGTTTGGCCTACGCGAACGCATTGGCCTGAACGCGAAGAAGGAAGGAGGGTTGGGCCCTCAGAACTCGATAACTCTACGCGAATGCGATGAAGGGATGCGAACGCGAAGGAGGGAGGAATCTAAAGCTTCGCGAACGCGAAGGAGACACCGCGAACGCGATGAAGGAATTTACTCTGCACCTGTTGCAGATTTTTTTGCAATTTCACTAAGCTCAAACCCACCCCGAACACATCCGAAAATGCTCCCGCGCCCTCAAGGCTCCTAACCAATCACACACACTAACTCACCCACACCCTACAAACTTAACCGTGCGATCAAATTGCCAAAATAACAACAGAAACGTAGAATCAAACCTCAAAATCATAATTTTTTCTTCAAACTTCATAAACTTTAAATTATTTACATATTTAAGTCCGAAACACATCAAATGACGTTCGATTTTGACCAAACTTCACGGAGACCTCTTAAAACACATATAAGACTTGTACCGAACACCGAAATCAAAATACGGTCCCGATACTAACACGTTCTAATAAATATTCATTTTAAATTTCCTTCATAATTTTAGAAAAATAATTTCACAGAAAAATTCAATTCACGGGATCTAGACCTCGAAATTCGATTTCGGGCATACGCCCGAGTCCCATATTTCTCTACGGACCCTCCGAGACCGTCAAATCACGGGTCCGGGTCCGTTTACCCAAAAGTTGACCAAAGTCAAATTTATTTATATTAATATAAAATTTTAGCATTTTTCATAGAATTTCACGCACAAGCTTTTCGGCTACGTGCTCGGACTATGCACAAAAATCGAGGCAACTAAAAATAAGGTTTTCAAGGCCTTAGGAGCACGGAAAAGAGAGAAAATAGGTGATGACCCTTTGGGTCGTCACATTCTCCACCTCTAAAACAATCGTTCATCCTCGAGCGGACAAAAGAAAAAAGTACCTGAGTTGGGAAATAGATGAAGATAACGGCTCCGCATATTAGACTCGGACTTCCAGGTCGATGCCTCAGGGGGGTTGACCTCTCCACTAAATACTAATAGAGGAAAAGCTCTCCACTAAACACAAACAGAGGAAATACTCTTGGATCTCAATTGACGAAACTGTCGGTCTAGAATAGCTGCCCGCTGCTCCTCATAAGATAAATCCTTGTTCAACTAGAATGTGCTAAAATCTAACACGTGGGCTGGATCGACGTGATACCTCCAAAGCATGGATACATGAAAAATTGGGTGCATGGCTGATAAGCTAGGCGGCAATGCAAGTCTATAAGCCACATCTCCCACTCGATCAAGGATCTCAAATGGCCCAATGAACCTAGGGATAAGCTTTCTCTTCTTCCAAAATCTCATCACGCCATTCATAGGTGACACTCAGAGCAAGACCCGCTCACCAATCATGAAAGCTACCTCCCGAACTTTACGATTTGCATAACGTTTTTGCTGTGACTGAGCCGAACGAAGCCTATCCTGAATAATCTTGACCTTGTCCAAGGCCTCCTGAACCAAATCTATATCTATCAACCGAGCCTCTCTCGGCTCAAACCACCCAATCAAGGACCGACACCGCCTACCATATAAAGCCTCACAAGGAGCCATTTGGAAGCTCGACTGGTAGCTGTTGTTGTAGGCAAACTCCGTTAAAGGCAAGAACTTGTCCCATGAACCTCCAAAGTCAATAACACAAGCCAGAGCATATCATTAAAATTCTGAATAGTCCGCTCAGACTGATCGTCCGTCTGAGGATGAAACGTTGTGCTCAACTCAACCCGTGTGCCCAACTCTCGTTGAACTGTGCCCTAGAAGCGTGAGGTAAACTGCGTGCCCCAGTCCGAAATGATAGATACCATCACATCATGAAGGCGGAAAATCTCCCGGATATAAATCTCAGCTAATCTCTAGGATGAATAAGAGACTTCCACATGTATAAAATGTGCTGACTTGGTCAACCTATCCATAATGACCCAAACTGCATCGAACTTCTTTCGAGTCAATGGAAGTCTGTTAACGAAGTCTATAGTGATCCTCTAACACTTCTACTCGGGAAGCTCAATCATTAAACCACCAGGCCTCTGATGCTCGTACTAAACATGCTGATAGTTCAAACAATGAGCCACATATGCAATAATATTCTTCTTCATGCTACGCCACCAATAATGCTACCGCAAGTCCGGATATATTTTGCGGCGACCGGATGAATAGAGTACCGGGAACTATGGGCCTCCTCTAAAATCAACTCTTGAAGTCCATCCACATTGGGCACGCAAACTCTCCCCTACAATCTCAAAACTCCATCCGCATCTAAGGTAACCTACCGGGAACCTCTACGCTGCATCATAGCCTTGAGGATACACAAATGGGGATCATCAAACTGTCGATCATAGATACGCTCCAATAATGAAGAACGAGTAATCGTGCAAGCCGGCATACGACTGGGCTCAGAAATATCCAATCTCATGAACTGATTAGCTAGGTCCTGAACATCCAAAGCAAGCAGCCTCTGACTGACTGGAATATAAGCAAGACTGCCCATACTAGCTGACTTCCTACTCAAAGCGTCGGCCACCACATTGGCTTTCCCCGGATGGTATAAAATGGTGACATCATAATCGTTCAACAACTCCAACCACCTCATCTGCCTCAAATTCAAATCATTTTGCTTGAACAAGAACTGAAGACTCTTGTGGTCAGTGAACACCTCACATGCCACGCTATACAAATAGTCCCTCCAAATCTTCAAGGCGTGAACGATAGTTGCCAACTCTAAATCATGCACTGGATAATTCTTCTCATGAATCTTCAACTACCTCGAAACATAGGCAATAATCTTGCCACCCTGCATCAACACTCCACCAAGCCCAATACTGGAAGCATCACAATAGACTGTATAAGGCCCTGATCCTATGGGAAAAACCAATACCGGTGCCGTAGTCAGAGCTATCTTGAGCTTGTGAAAGCTCACCTCACACTCGTTCGACCATCTGAGCTGGGCACCCTTCTGGGTCAATCTAGTCGTCGGGGCTGCAATTGATGAAAACCCCTCTGCAAACCGACAGTAGTAGCATGCCAACCCCAAGAAACTCCGAATCTCTGTAGCTGATGCTGGTCTAGTCCAGCTCTTGACTGCCTCAGTTTTCTTCGGGTCCACCTTAATACCCTTTGATGATACAACGTGACCCAGAAATGCTACTAAACTCAGCCAGAACTCACAGTTGG
Organism: Nicotiana noctiflora; assembly: GCA_032618575.1. NCBI lineage: Eukaryota > Viridiplantae > Streptophyta > Magnoliopsida > Solanales > Solanaceae > Nicotiana > Nicotiana noctiflora. Next base: position 12,688 of record JASVEL010009874.1, read on the forward strand.
AGAACTTGGCATATAACTGACTATCCCTCAGAGTCCGAAGAACCACTCTAAGGTGCTGCCCATGCTCTTCCTGGTTGCGAGAGTACACCACATTATCATCAATAAAGATTATCACGAACATGTCCAAATATGGCCTAAACACTCGGTTCATCAACTCCATGAATATTGTTGGGGAATTGGTCAACCCAAATGTCATGACCAAGAACTCATAATGCCCATACCGAGTACGGAAAGTTGTATTAGGGACATCGGATGCCCTAATCCTCAACTGATGGTAGCCAGATCTCAATTCAATCTTGGAAAATACCCTGGCACCCTGAAGCTGGTCGAACAAATCAACAATCCTCGGATGTGGATACTTATTCTTAATTGTTACCTTGTTAAACTACCTATAATATATGCGCATCCTCATCAATCTGTCTTTCTTCTTGACAAATAACACTGGCACGCCCCAAGGCGAAACACTAGGTCTGACAAAACCCTTCTTTAGAAAATCCTGCAACTAGTCCTTTAACTCATTCAGCTCCTACGGGGCCATACGATATGACAGGATAGAAACGGGCTGGGGGCTCGGAGCCAAATCAATACAGAAATTAATGTTCCTGTCGGGTGGCATACTCGGCAGGTCTGAGAGGAAAACATAAGAAAACTCCCGAAAAATAGGCATAGAATCTATAAGAGGAACCTTGGCACTGGAATCACGAACATAGGCCAAATAGGCCAAACACCCCTTTTCGACCATACATCGATCCTTCACGTACGAAATGACGCTGTGGGTAGAATAACTTGGAGTGCCTCTCCATTCTAAACGAGGCATATCTAGCAATCCTAAGGTCACGGTCCTGTCATGGCAATTCAAGATAGCGTGATAGGGTGATAGCCAATCCATACCCAATATGATATTGAAGTCCACCATATCTAAGAGTAATAAGTCTACACGGGTCTCAATACCCCCCAATCACTACATTACATGAACAATGGACTTGGTCGACCATGATAGAGTCACCCACTGGTATAGACACATATACGGGATACTCAAAGCATAACTAGGCATGACCAAGCATAGTGTGAAGTAAGATGAAATATATGAATACTTAGACCTTGTATCAAATAGTACCGAAGCATCTTGATCACAAACCAAAATCGTACTTGTGATGACTGCATCTGAAGCCTCGGCCTAGCTTGAAGAGCATAACAACGGGGCTAGGCCCCACTACTCTGAGTTGTATCCCTAGGCCGATCTGCTGTTAGCAGACCTCTGCCCCTGACGGTCTGAGCTCCACCTCTATGACCTTTTCCTCCACCTCTATGACCTCTACTCTACCTCTAGCTGGCTGTGGGGAATTTGGTGCCTGGATCATAGGATGGGAGCCATGCTGTTGTGACTGTGTACCCCTCAATATCGGGCAAGCCCTCCTAATGTGGCCATACTCACCACACATAATATCCTTTTGAATGATGTGGCTGGCCCTGGCGACCTGAATGACCTCTACGGAAACTCTGAAGTGGTGGTACGCAGATAGGAGCTAGCGGTGCACTGAGTGACTGCTGATTAGAATAATGCCCACGGGAACCACGATCACCTGGGCACCCTGAGAAACCTGGAGGGCTGACTGGAAAGGCCTATAAGACTGACCCCTAATATAAGAATCCCTGCCTCCAGATGAGGCACCACTGAATTTACCTGTGTTATAGGGTCTCTTATCTACCCTATGACCACCCCCATGTGGCAGAACCATCTCAATCCTCTAGGCCACATTGGCCGCCTCCTGAAAAGTAATATCACTCCTCGACTCCCTAGCCATCTGAAGACGAATAGGCTGGATCAAACCATCAATAAATCTACTCACCCTCTCCCTCTTAGTGGGGAGTATAACAAGAGCATGGCGAGCTAGATCAATGAACATGGTCTCATACTGAGTGACCTTCATAGAACCCTGCGGGAGGCGCTCAAATTGCCTTCGATAAGCATCCCTCTAAGTAACAGGGAGAAACCTCTCTAGGAACAACTCTAAAAATTGATCCCAAGTCAAAGACGGCGACCATGCTGGCCTAGCTAAACAGAAATCCCTCCACCAAGTCTTGGCAAATCAAGATAGGAGAAATACAGCAAAATCCACTTATTGGACTCAACAATGCCATGTTCCGAAGAACCTTGTGGCAGTTATATTGGAAATGCTGGGGGTCCTTAGAAGAAGCATCGTTGAATGTACTAGGGAAGAGCTAGGTGAACCTGTCATACCTCCACAAAGCATCTGCGGACATAGCTGCGCCATCGCCGGTCTGAGCAACTACCCCCGGGTGAACTGCCATAGTTGGCTAAACTACTAGAACCTGATCCTGGGGAGCTACCTGCTCCAGAGTTTGTACAGTAGGAGTCTGGGCTCCTCCTCCAGCCTGAGAAGTGGCTGGTGCTACAGGAAGCAATCCTACTTGAGTGACGCTCTCCTGAGGCCTACTAGCCGGACCAAAGCGTCTTGAAGAACTGGGGTAGCTATAAACCCCTCTGGGACCTGAGCTAGGCCCACTGGCGCAGCTGGGATTTGGGCTGGAAACTCCTCATTGAAACCGACCTGAGGCCCCCCAATGCCAACCCGAGGCTCTACCATCGGTGCTGCTGCTCGGGGATGAGCTCTACCCCTACCTCGTCCTCTACCACAGCCTCGTCCTTTGCCCCTAGCAAGAGTTGCACATGGCTCATACTACTGATAAAAAGATGAGGAAGCGCGTGTTCTTGCCATCTGCGAAAGATATAGTAGAAATTTAATAAGCATTGAGAAACAGAACCGCACAGAAGAAAGAAAAAATGTGGAACTTTTCCTAACTCTGTAGCCTCTGGGGATAAATATAGATGTCTCTATACCGATCCCTCAGACTCTACGAAGTTTGTCCATGAATTATGAGGCCTATGCAACCTAGTGCTCTGATACCAACTCGTCAAGACCCGAATTTCCTACCCTCGGGAGTCATGATGGAGCCTACTCGTAGAAGCTAAGCAAGCCGAATTTACTTACTAATTAATTAAACACATGTTCCTTTTTAATAATTAATAGCATTAAAATAAAAGCAACGGGATTAAAAGCATACGCGAAAGTCTCAATTTTTAAATAGCTGAATAAAATACGAAATCCTAGCATGTATGTCTACACAAGAACTGGAGTCGCATACTCATGGACGTCCTCTAAAATCAACTCTTGAAGTCCATCCACATTGGGCACGCAAACTCTCCCCTACAATCCCAAAACTCCACCCGCATCTAAGGTAACCTACCGGGAACCTCTACGCTGCATCGTAGCCCTGAGGATACACAAATGGGGATCATCAAACTGTCGATCACAGATATGCTCCAATAATGAAGAACGAGTAATCGTTCAAGCCGGCATACGACTGGGCTCAGAAATATCCAATCTCATGAACTGATTAGCTAGGTCCTGAACATCCAAAGCAAGCAGCCTCTGACTGACTGGAATATAAGCAAGACTGCCCATACTAGCTGACTTCCTACTCAAAGCGTCGGCCACCACATTGGCTTTCCCCGGATGGTATAAAATGGTGACATCATAATCGTTCAACAACTCCAACCACCTCATCTGCCTCAAATTCAAATCATTTTGCTTGAACAAGTACTGAAGACTCTTGTGGTCAGTGAACACCTCACATGCCATGCTATACAAATAGTCCCTCCAAATCTTCAAGGCGTGAACGAAAGTTGCCAACTCTAAATCATGCACTGGATAATTCTTCTCATGAATCTTCAAATACCTCGAAACATAGGCAATAATCTTGCCACCCTGCATCAACACTCCACCAAGCCCAATACTGGAAGCATCACAATAGACTGTATAAGGCCCTGATCCTATGGGAAAAACCAATACCGGTGCCGTAGTCAGAGCTATCTTGAGCTTGTGAAAGCTCACCTCACACTCGTTCGACCATCTGAGCTGGGCACCCTTCTGGGTCAATCTAGTCGTCGGGGCTGCAATTGATGAAAACCCCTCTACAAACCGACAGTAGTAGCATGCCAACCCCAAGAAACTCCGAATCTCTGTAGCTGATGCTGGTCTAGGCCAGCTCTTGACTGCCTCAATCTTCTTCGGGTCCACCTTAATACCCTTTGATGATACAACGTGACCCAGAAATGCTACTAAACTCAGCCAGAACTCATAGTTGGAGAACTTGGCATATAACTGACTATTAACTGACTATCCCTCAGAGTCCGAAGAACCACTCTAAGGTGTTGCCCGTGCTCTTCCTGGTTGCGAGAGTACACCACATTATCATCAATAAAGATTATCACGAACATGTCCAAATATGGCCTGAACACTCGGTTCATCAACTCCATGAATGTTGTTGGGGAATTGGTCAACCCAAATGACATGACCAAGAACTCATAATGCCCAAACCGAGTACGGAAAGTTGTCTTAGGGACATCGGATGCCCTAATCCTCAACTGATGGTAGCCAGATCTCAATTCAATCTTGGAAAATACCCTGGCACCCTGAAGCTGGTCGAACAAATCAACAATCCTCGGATGTGGATACTTATTCTTAATTGTTACCTTGTTAAACTACCTATAATATATGCGCATCCTCATCAATCTGTCCTTCTTCTTGACAAATAACACTGGCACACCCCAAGGAGAAACACTAGGCCTAATAAAACCCTTCTCTAGTAAATCCCGCAACTAGTCCTTTAACTCATTCAACTCTGGCGGGGCCATGCGATACGGCGGAATAGAAATGAGTTGCGGGGCTCGGAGCCAAATCAATACAGAAATTAATGTTCCTGTCGGGTGGCATACTCGGCAGGTCTGAGAGGAAAACATATGAAAACTCCCGGAAAATAGGCATAGAATCTATAAGAGGAACCTTGGCACTGGAATCACGAACATAGGCCAAATAGGGCAAACACCCCTTTTCGACCATACATCGATCCTTCACGTACGAAATGACTCTGCGGGAAGAATAACTTGGAGTGCCTCTCCATTCTAAACGAGGCATATCTAGCAATGCTAAGGTCACAGTCCTGTCATGGCAATTCAAGATAGCGTGATAGGGTGATAGCCAATCCATACCCAATATGATATTGAACTCCACCATATCTAAGAGTAATAAGTCTACACGGGTCTCAATACCCCCAATCACTACATTACATGAACAATGGACTTGGTCGACCATGATAGAGTCACCCACTGGTGTAGACACATATACGGGATACCCAAAGCATAACTAGGCATGACCAAGCATATTGTGAAGTAAGATGAAATATATGAATACTTAGACCTTGTATCAAATAGTACCGAAGCATCTTGATCACAAACCAGAATCGTACCTATGATGACTGCATCTGAAGCCTCAGCCTAGCTTGAAGAGCATAACAACGGGGCTAGGCCCCACTAATCTGAGTTGTATCCCTAGGCCGATCTGCTGTTAGCAGACCTCTTCCCCTGACGGTCTGAGCTCCACCTCTATGACCTTTTCCTCCACCTCTATGACCTCTACTCTACCTCTAGCTGGCTGTGGGGAATTTGGTGCCTGGATCATAGGATGGGAGCCATGCTGTTGTGACTGTGTACCCCTCAATATCGGGCAAGCCCTCCTAATGTGGCCATACTCACCACACATAATATCCTTTTGAATGATGTGGCTGGCCCTGGCGACCTGAATGACCTCCACGGAAACTCTGAAGTGGTGGTACGCAGATAGGAGCTAGCGGTGCACTGAGCGACTGCTGATCATAATAATGCCCACGGGAACCACGATCACCTGGGCACCCTGAGAAACCTGGAGGGCTAACTGGAAAGGCCTATAAGACTGACCCCTAATATAAAAATCCCTGCCTCCAGATGAGGCACCACTGAATTTACCTGTGTGATGGGGTCTCTTATCTACCCTATGACCACCCCCCATGTGGCAAAACCATCTCAATCCTCTAGGCCACATTGGCCGCCTCCTGAAAAGTAATATCACTCCTCGACTCCCTAGCCATCTGAAGACGAATAGGCTGGATCAAACCATCAATAAATCTACTCACCCTCTCCCTCTTAGTGGGGAGTATAACAAGAGCATGGCGAGCTAGATCAATGAACATGGTCTCATACTGAGTGACCTTCATAGAACCCTGCGGGAGGCGCTCAAATTGCCTTCGATAAGCATCCCTCTAAGTAACAGGGAGAAACCTCTCTAGGAACAACTCTAAAAACTGATCCCAAGTCAAAGACGGCGACCATGCTGGCCTAGCTAAACAGAAATCCCTCGACCAAGTCTTGGCAAATCAAGATAGGAGAAATACAGCAAAATCCACTTATTGGACTCAACAATGCCATGTTCCGAAGAACCTTGTGGCAGTTATATTGGAAATGCTGGGGGTCCTTAGAAGAAGCACCGTTGAATGTAGTAGGGAAGAGCTAGGTGAACCTGTCATACCTCCACAAAGCATCTGCGTACATAGCTGCGCCATCGCCGGTCTGAGCAACTACCCCCGGGTGAACTGCCATAGTTGGCTAAACCACTAGAATCTGATCCCGGGGAGCTACCTGCTCCAGAGTTTGTACAGTAGGAGTCTGGGCTCCTCCTCCAGCCTGAGAAGTGGCTGGTGCTACAGGAAGCAATCCTTCTCGGGTGACAATCTCCATAAGGCCCACCAACCAGACCAAAGCGTCTTGAAGAACTGGGTAGCAATAAAACCCTCTGGGACCTGAGCTGGGCCCACCGGAACTGCTACAGCTGGGGCTAGAACCCCCCTCCCCCTCCCACTCCCCCTCCCACCCCCCCCCAATGTCAACCCGAGGCTTTACCATCGGTGCTGCTGCTCGGGGATGAGCTCTACCCCTACCTCGTCCTCTAGCACAGCCTCGTCCTTTGCCCCTAGCAAGAGTTGCACAGGGCTCATACTACTGATAAAAGGATGAGGAAGCGCGTGTTCTTGCCATCTGCGAAAGACATAGTAGAAATTTAATAAGCATTGAGAAACAGAACCGCACAGAAGAAAGAAAAAATGTGGAACTTTTCCTAACTCTGTAGCCTCTGGGGATAAATATAGATGTCTCTATACCGATCCCTCAGACTCTACAAAGTTTGTCCATGAATTATGAGGCCTATGTAACCTAGTGCTCTGATACCAACTTGTCACGACCCGAATTTCCTACCCTCGGGAGTCATGATGGAGCCTACTCGTAGAATCTAAGCAAGCCGAATTTACTTACTAATTAATTAAACACATGTTCCTTTTTAATAATTAATAGCATTAAAATAAAAGCAACGGGATTAAAAGCATACGCGAAAGTCTCAATTTTTAAATAGCTGAATAAAATACGAAATCCTAACATGTATCTCTACCCAAGAACTGGAGTCGCATACTCATGGACATCTAAGAAGTACAAAATACAAAGTCTGAAAGAAACATAAATCTGTTTATCTCGAGTACAGTGGGATGACAGTCGAAACTAACGATAGATGAGATACCGGGTCTGCGGACTCCTACAAGCTACCTCGGTGTCTCGATGGAATGAAGGCCTGGACCCGTGCTAGTACTGCTGGTGCTGCTCAAAACCTGGACATGTGCAAATAGCATAGAGTGTAGCATCAGTACAACCGGCCCCATGTTATGGTAAGTGTCTAGCCTAACCTCGACAAAGTAGTAACGAGGCTAGACTGTACCACCACATAAAACTTGTACAATTATATATATATATATATATATATATATATATATATATATATATATATATATATATATATATATATATATATATATGCGGAATCGAAAGTACAAGGCAAGTAAACGATATGGGAGGGGGAGCATGTTGTGGGGAGATAACAATATTAATAGTAAATCTTAAATAACAATCTAAGGACAACTTGTAATTAATAGCGGACAAAAATCAAACACCCAAATAAATACACTTGTATCAATAATTGTTACAGCACGCAACCCGATCCTAATGTATGACAACACCGTAGCAGCATGAAACCCGATCCATATATATATTATTGTTGCGGCATGCAACCTGATCCATATCATCAGTGTTTTGGCGTGCAACCCGATCTATAACATCGTTATTGCAACGTGCAACCCGACCGACGTATACATCATTGTTGCAGCGTGTAACCCGCTCCATATCTTTTAACACTCTTCCTCGCCCAATCAACAATCACAAAAAGGGCAAGGGCGTAACAAAACATGAATGGAAGTCCCGTAAAGGGCACACAAACAAATAAATAGAAACCCGGCAAGGGTACAACATCATTAACCAACAACGTCCCGCCAAGGGAATAAATTGTTAAATCTTATCTTTCTTTCTTTTTTTATCTCATGATTCACATTATCACTTAAGCCAAGCTCTAATGAGTTATTTATCTCATATACCTTCATAATTTATATTTCTAAACCGAGCGAATTCTTCACGAAGTACCAAGATCACAACTTCTATCAAAGCCTTTACCACATATAGAAATCACCAATTAGACATGGAAGGCATAACAATAACCAACTATTTGCAATTAAGGACTCACGGTCATGCTAGACACCAATGTATAGATACTCGTCACCATGCATATACATCGTACTCGATCAATTAGCAAATAGAAAATGAGACTCAACTCCAATTCCATCAAGCTAGGGTTAAACCAAACACTTACCTTAACTTTCACAGCCAAATCAATCCACAAGGACCTCTTTCCCTTTCGAATGCAGCTCCAATTAAATCAAATCCATACAATAAGGACTTCATAATATAAATATAGGCTAAACAAATCGAACTCAATGCCTACAAATAGATTTCCAAGCTTTCTTTCTAAAATTTCCAAAATTACCCCCCGGCCACTTGGCCAAAACACGAGGTTCAGACCAAAATTAAATTCTTTACTCACCCACAAACCCGGCTATATAATTTGTTTTCAATTTCGACCCCAAAACTAGGTCTAAATCAAGAAAAATTAGAAAGCCCTAACTCTACCCATTTTCTCCCATTTCAATCCTAAATTACATGATTTGAACTTAGGAATTTGATAAATGATGATGAAAAATGAAGAAGACAAGTTAAACAATACTTACCCAAGAAGCTTTGGTGAAGAAATGCTCTAACAATCGCCTAGAAGCTTTGGAGAAGAAAGGGTTCGTGTATTTTTTGAATGAAACCCGTCACTGTTCTGTTTTTATGACTTAAAAATTGCTGGGTAAAAATGTAAAGAAGGAAATACCGCATCAGATGCCGCATCAGACAAGCATCGCATTCGCAGGAGGAGGGGTGCGAATGTAAAGAAGGAAATACCGGTGTCCAAGGAGTGTGGCCTACGCGAACACGTTGGCATGTATGCGAACGCAATGGGTAGGGGCTGGAGACCTACACGAACGCGGTCCAACCATCGCGAACGCAAAGAAGGAAGGAGGTCTAGGCTCTCAAAACTCGACAACTCTACATAATCGCGATGAAGTGATGCGAACGCAAATGAGGGAGGAATCTGAAGCTTCGCGAATGCGAAGGAGACACCGCAAACGCGATGAAGGAATTTACTATGCACCTGTTGCAGATTTTTCTGCAATTTCACTAAGCTCAAAATCACCCCGAACACCTCCAAAAACACTCCAGAGCCCTCAGGGCTCCTAACCAATCACACACACTAACTCAACCACGCCCTATGAACTTAAACGTGCGATCATATCGCCAAATAACATCAAAAACGAGGAATCAAACCTCAAAATCAATAATTTTTCTTCAGACTTCATAAACTTCCAATTTTTTAGAGATTCAAGTCCGAAACACGTCAAATGACATCAGATTTCGACCAAATATCACAGAGACCTCATAAAACACATATAAGACCTACACCGATCATCGGAACCAAAATAAGTGCACGATACCAACACGTTCTAATTTTTATTTTAAATTTTCTTAATAATTTTAAAAAAATTCATTTCTCGGGCTCTAGACTTTGAAATTTGATTTCGAGCATATGCTTGAGTCCTATATTTTTCTACGGACCCTCCGGGACCGTCAAATTACGGGTTCGGGTCTGTTAACCCAAAATATTGGCTGAAGTCAAATTTATTCATATTACTGTCAAATTTTAGCATTTTGCACAGAATTTCACATACAAGCTTTCCGGCTACTCGCCCGGACTGCACACATAAATCGAGGGGACTAAAAATGAGGTTTTCAAGGCCTCGGGTGAACAAAAAGAGAGAGAAAATAGATGATGATTCTTTGGGTTACAGGTTATTGGCTCTGTCGCTCATGAATTCTCAAAGGTACCCGTTGTTGAATAGCCAGGCTACTTCCTCTCTCAACTGTCGGCAATCATCTGTTTTGTGGTCGTGATGCAATGATACTTGTACATTTGGTTAGGATCCCTTTTGGCAGGATCGGATTATAGAGGTCAAGGCTATTTGCTATCCTTGATACGTCTAATAGACCATACAATAGTGGCAGCATCGACGTTAAAACTATATTCTTATAACATTGGTGCTTCCTTAGTACTTGCTTATAAGTCCCTAGTTCCTCTGACCTCGATTACTTCCCCTTTCACTTTGCGTAGAATTCCACCCGGATAGACTGCTTCTTCGATCTCTATTGTAAGGCTAATACTAATACATGTTTGACCTCGGTTCATGGTCGATATCTCTCTTGACTCCATCAATGCTTTTGATGGGATAAACAAACCCCGAAGGGGCCCTAAGTTGATCATCATTGACTCTAATTTTTTATTGATACCCGTTATGCACGTCGACTCAAGTAACAGATAAATATTCTCTTAGATTTTGCTTTAATTGTTGTGAAGTCATAGAGCTTCGAACAAGTCCTTGAAAGTTTGAACGACCCAGTCATCAGCGACCGATGGCAGGTCCATCCGTTCCATTTTGAAATTGGGACAGGAACTCTCTGAGCATCTCATTGTCCTTCTGTCTTACTTTGAAAAGGGTCAACTTGTGGGTATCGACCTTGATAGCCCCGGCATGTGCTTTCATGAAAGAGTCTACAATCATAGCAAATAAGTCAATAGAATTAGGAGGTAAGTTGTGATACCATATCATAGCTCCCTTTGACAGGGTCTCTCCGAATTTCTTCAACAAGATAGAATCGAAATCATCTTCCTCCAAGTCTTTCTCTTTTGATGCGCATGTGTAGGAGGTAACATGTTTATTTGGGTCGGTAGATCCGTTGTACTCAGAAATCTCGGGCATGGTAGAATTTTTGTGGATCGGCTTCGGAGCCATACTAGGAGAGAAAGGTTTTTGCACGAACTTCTTGGAATCCAGGCCTTTTAGTATCGGCGGTTCTCCCAAGATTTTGTCGACCCTGGAGTTGTAAGTTTCTACCTTTTTTGTCATTTGCTTCGCTTTTCTTCTCCCCTAATTCTATCTGTTTTGTCAGCTCCTCGAGAATTTGTATGATCTTGGGGTAATTCCCCAACCTGTTTCCATTCAAGCTCTTTACGACCGGTTTGTTCCTACAAGTGATTTCCCGAGATGAATGGGCTTCAATTCTGCTTGGTGCACCGTTGAGCTTGTAATATTTCGAAGATAATCCATCAATTGATCTCGTCTTCTCCATTGTTTTGAGTATTTGCTGCAGATCGGGCTCCATCGTGGATGCTACTCTTGGGGTCGGTAGGCAGATTTTTTACGATAGCCACATCTGATAGCATCCAACGAGTCCACGCCTGGAATTTTGATCCGATAAATGAGCAATACATCGTTAACGTATTCTATGTTGTTATTTTGACCGTAATGATCGGACTCATTGTCAACATGAATGGCTGTTGATGGAGAGTTTGACATTTTTTAGTTTTGACCTAAAATTAGAGACATTTAAAGAACAAGTGTAATGTAGTGTGTGTTATGGAGATTTGTATCAAATAACCATTATTATTCTTAGCCTCATGGTGGGCGCCAAACTGTTTACCCTCAAAATCGGATAACAATTGAATTTGCAAGTGGGTTTAAGGATATGCGGATTAAATTGACACAGCAATAAATTAGAATTGCAATTAAAATGAACAATGATAATGTAAATTCAAACCGCACAACTTGAACAGTTACAGTCTTGAAAAGTCAGTCACGCTTGAAGAGGATGCAATTAGATCGATATCAAGATACAGAAGAAGAAGAAGAAGAGCTTAAACAAAAAAATTAATAATGTATTGCTTTGGAATGCGTGGTTTGAGTCTCCCAAGAGCAAGGTGAAGTTCTTGGAGGGAAGGATGCTGAGGGTCAATTTGGAAACAACCTCTCTACCCCAGCATAGGTGTAAGGTGTGCATACACACTACCCTCCCCAGACCCCACTAAGTGAAATTATACTGAGTTGTTATTGTTGTATTGCTTTGGAATGCGTGGTATAATATCTTTTACAAGTAATCAGACCCCATTTTATCTAGTAAGGGAGCCTATACTAGGTACAACTTTATAAAAAGGTAAAATCCCCTAATTAACTTATTAATGATCTCATGTCATTATATGCCAAGATCTCTGCTGTGACACTCAATCGGTTATAATATCGCAGCCTTTTGTTGACCGAGCTTGATAGCATTCTTCGAAGTTGAACAAGGCCAGGACCGATCCCTAATTATGATTCTGATATCCTCGGGAGGGCAGGCGTTATGATTTGGACTCATAACTAATAAGATCCATACCTCCGTCTAGTCCCCCTGTTATCGTATCTCGAGATTGGCTTATCATATCGGAGGCCGAAATATACTTCGAGCCCGATTTTACATGTATTCAATTTCTAAGGTATGAACTAAGATATTTGCTTGGTTTTACCGTTTACATTTGATAATTATCTTGGCTTTCTTAAAAAGACATTTAAAGAAGAGCTTTCGGAGAAGGACTTTATATCGGGTAAGATTGAGTTTACATATTAAAGTGATAATTATGTAACGTAGCATTTAAAGTCTTTAATTGTCTATAATGGCCTTATCATGAAAAAGGTAAAACGCATATCCCCAAAATAGCTATAAAAGTGAGAGGATGAATCAATTGTAAGGGCATGAAACACTATGTGAATGCACTTGTTTACTTAGTTTTCTTATTTATCTCATTGTTAGCAAAAAATCATTTTTTGATTATCAGTAACCCGAGTTCTTCTAAAATTATCGCTTTGATCGAAATCTCCATTTTTGATTAAACAGACTTCTTTACCATTATTATATTTTTAACACAAGATTAAAATCTCAAGATTGTAATCTCATGATATAAACTGTGGTATAAAAATAATCCATTTATCTTTGTAATCAAACCAACCAATATAAACAAAATTATTAGTGGGAAAGGGACATGCATACAACCTTTTCAGAATATTAAGGTAAATCTCTAATACCTTTACGTGATTTATCATCTAACTATGCCAACCTTAATTAACACAAACCAACGCAGCTTTTCTTAATCTTTAGTTCATGCACAGACTTTCTTAATTAGTCATTTATTTATTTGCAATTTAGGTTGCTTTTCCTTCTCAGTTGTCATCCTTGCAATTGCAGCAAGTTTTTACGTCAGCTTCCTTCACTCAGATCCACCGCTTGAACACCTCTTATTCTATTCGAAAAATAATATACAGATGATAAAAAAAAAGACGTTACATTCTAATAAAAAAAAGGCAGCCCGTTGCACTAAGCTCCCACTATGCGCGGGGTTCGGGGAAGGACCGGACCACAAGAGTCACAAGAGTCTATAGTATGCAGCCTTAATCTGCATTTCTGCAAGAGGCTATTTCCACCGCTCGAATCATCAACAGTTCCAGTCTGGATTTCTCTACAAGTTGATCGCTGAGGAAAAATATCATAGCCCCCTTGAGTCAATAAGAATAGCATAATTCCACCTTTCTTACCTTATTTTTTGGCTTCCATGACTCATAAGCCCTCCATATCTAAAGATAGATGGCTAAAGGGCGGGTTCCACAGTTAACTAAGAAGGCGATCGATGGTGGCGGCGAGGAAGGGTATTTCGAATCTCGATCAAATAGCGTAGCACGAGATCGCGCCAAGTATAGCGAGTTAGGTATGGCCTTTCTTTCACTACCAAAATCACCATTTGACAGGGCTACTAGGACTTGGGTGTGACCTCCAGGTCGGCAGGTTACATTCTAATAATTACATCATAATCTATTCTGTTCTTTACTTCTTAATTATATATTTGGTTGTACTTGTAGACCATATAACACGTGTAACTACAACTGATTTTTAAATAAAATAAAAGCAAAAAGAAAAGTCAAAATTCTATACTCTGCTTTGGGCGAGGTTTCCGGTCTTAAGAATGGCCTCTAACTTCAAACTCTGCCACCTCTCTTCATAACAACGATAATACTAAGTCCAATACAAACCTCTCTCTCTCTTCTTTCCTTCCTCCATTTTCCCTCAGAAAAAAAAAATGCAGTCTTTTAAATTACCAAATAACAAAACCCAATATTGCTCTAATGGAGTCAAGAATATAATCTTGATCACCTCTTTTGTTTGTATAATCTACCTTTTTCTTTCTAACGTTAATGGCCCTAACACCAAATTACTCCACACCTCAGTTTCGCTTCAAAATGATTCAACAATATTATCAGATACAAATCTTGAACATATTGTATTTGGTATTGCATCTAACGAGAAAGCATGGTCTACTAGGAAAGAATTAGTTAAAATGTGGTGGAAGGCAGGTTCAAAAATGAGGGGTTGTGTTTTTCTTGAAAAAATGCCATCCAATTACACAAATAATACTACAGAAAATGATTCTTTACCTCCGATTTGTATTTCTGGAGACACATCAAGATTTAAATATACGTTTAGAGGAGGAACCCCATCAGCAATTCGTGTTGCACGAGTTGTGACTGAAACGGTGGCATTAAATCATTCAAATGTGCGGTGGTATGTTTTTGGGGATGATGACACTGTTTTTTTCCCAGATAATTTGGTGAAAACACTTTCTAAATATGACCATGGTCTTTGGTATTACATAGGATCAAATTCTGAACATTTTTTAATGAACAAGGCTTTTTCTTATGAAATGGCATTTGGTGGAGCTGGCATTGCTATAAGCTATCCTTTGGCTAAAGTTCTTGGTAAAGTGTTTGATGCATGCATAGAAAGGTATCCTCACCTTTTTGGGAGTGATGCTAGGATTTATTCCTGTTTGGCTGAGCTTGGTGTTGGCTTAACACATGAGCCCGGTTTCCATCAGGTACCCTGTGACATTATTTTATTTTTAATATTTAGTACCCATTTTGTCGTTACTTGTGGGACCATAGTGGGTTGTTATTGTTGTATTCTGTTTCAATTTAGCTAAAACTGTTTAGCTTGGTATGAGTTTAAAAAAACAAAAAAATTTGGAATTTGTGATCCTAAACAAGTTAAAAAAGGGTCTAGAGTACTTGCGTGATTATAAAAGCTTCTCATTAAGGGTAAATTGAAAGTTTAAGCTAAATTTTTTTCAAATTTAAAAGGGGTCATTCTTTTTGGAACGGACCAAATAGGAAACAGATTTACATAAACTGGAACGAAGGGAGGAATAATTAAACTTTAAACTTTTCATTTTATGCTTAACTTAATGATTTATAGCTATAGATATTTTTATAACTTATTTTAGGCTACAAGTTTTGAAAGTCTTTCACTCATTCTTAACTTTGATCGCCGAGCCAAACAACATCCCATAAATTGGGACGGATGGGGTAACATTTCTAGTCGGGCTAAACTCATAGACGCTAATATTGTGTAAATATAATTGACAATATAAAAATATTTTATACTATTTGTATAGAAAACTTGTGATAGCAAAGAAGTTACTATCTTTACCAGGTTATCAATTGAAGTAATACTTATCATAGAATTATGCTATAAGTGACTTGATTGTGTGAGTATTTATGCTGACTGTATAGAGCTTAGCCCTCTGATGGTAAGCGACCTCCACTTCCAACAAAGAGGTTGTGAGTTCGAGTCTCCCCAATATCAATATGAGAATGTTTTTGGAGGGAAGGCTACAGAGGGTCTATTTGGAAACAGCCTCTCTACCCCAGGGTAGAGGTAAGGTCTGCGTACACACTATCCTCTCCAGACCCCACTAAGTGGGATTATACGGGGCTGTTGTTGTTATGTAATATTTAAGTGGTTATAACATGTTATTTACTCTATGTCTATGACTCTATGTTAACATGTTATAGTATTTGTTATAAATAGTTACCTGCTAATATAGGTCTTGACCTGATTGAATAAACAAAATTATACTCTGCCAGTACATACAACTTGAACTCTTTTCGTTAAGCTTAGAAGCACGCTTTGTTGCTCAAAAATTTGCCTGTAGGCGATTGAAAACTTAATTTGCACCAGATGCTAAAATGTACATGACACAAACTTGTTTTGCTTTGTTTTCTGGAATTTGGAATACCAGCTGGATGTAAGAGGAAATATGTTCGGAATGTTAGCAGCACATACGATTAGACCTTTGGTATCCCTCCATCATATGGAAATGAACGATGCCATATTCCCCAATATGACGAAAATGAAAGCTCTGGAGCATTTATACGAGGCTGCAAAGTTCGATCCACACCGGATTTTGCAGCAAACAGTATGCTACGATCGATGGTTTACATGGACAGTGTCAGTGTCTTGGGGATACGCTGTTCAAGTTTTCAGCTACAACGTGTTTTTGCCGGATGCTCAGCGCGTACAAGAGAGCTATTTTCCATGGCAAAAGGGTGATTTGGCTAGACATTATGACCTTGATACAAGACCATATGAACCTGATCCGTGTAAAAGACAACTTGTTTATTTCTTAGACAGTGTCTCCTCTGGAACTGATGGAATCAAGACCATTTACAAGCAGAAAACCCCTGAGAATTGCACAATCAACATGGTTTCGCCTAGAAAACTAGAAGAAATCAGAGTGACTTCTCAAAAGTTAGACCTTGACAAAAAACAGGTACTATTTCTCTCGAGCTTTTTATTATTCAACTTTAGCCTATATAAGTTAAAGGGAGCTTTGGTGCAACTGGCAAAGTTAATGCCATGCGACCAGGAGGCTCGAGCCGTGAAAATAGCCTCTTGCAGAAATGCAGGGTAAGGCTACATATAATAATCGACCCTGGCGGTCTGCCTTAGTGCACTAGGCTGCCCTCTTTTAGCCTAAGTTGAGATTCTTAATTAATTACTCCTTAAGTATCCTTTTAAGTTTAATTTCTGAAACTTTTGGTCTGATGACATATACAGTTACTATCACCAAGAAGACAGTGCTGTGATGTATTGCCTTCGACATCTCGTAGTGTGATGGAAATAGGTATAAGAGAATGCAACGAAGACGAACTAATATACATACACCCTTAGTGCTATATATTGCTGCAACTGTCGATATTTACTGCAAGGAAGGCAAGAAAATTTCAGTAAATTTTGTTGATGGCAAATTGGTGATGGGATGAAAGATTTTCACAAGAGAAGATTAGGCCAAGATGCCCCCACTACAATTTTGCTTTATTTCTAAGCATAAATCCACTCGTTTGCTTGTGAAGTAGATTCACGAAAGCAGCTTAGGTTATTTAACTAGGATTCGATTGTACTTAAGGAAAATGAATTACAATTATAATTAGAAAGATATGCACATGTTCAGACTTAATGTGTATTAGCAATCACATGTGAAGAAACTTGGGAGTTAATCAAAGAAAAATCTCAAATTTGACTGTAACTTGTTCAACATTTCTTATTTTAATGTGGGTTCAGTAGACATGCATTTTTCCAATAGCATACATCATTGGTTGTATGACAAGAGGGGTGGCTCTGATGGTAAGCAACCTCCACTTTCAACCAAGAGGTTGTGAGTTCGAGTCTCCCCAAGAGCAAGACAGGAAGTTCTTCGAGGGAAGGATGCCGAGGGTCTATTTGGAAGCAACCTCTCTACCTCAGGGTAGGGGTAAGGCCTGCGTACGCACTATCCTCTTCATATCTCACTAAATGGGATTATACTGGGTTGTTGTCGTTTCATCTTGACCCACCAAGTAACCTTTAGCAATTTAATGATCGGAATTTACACCTTCGAGGTGGTGATGGCGCCAAACATTTCACTTCCTAGGCAAAATAACATTAAAGGATCTTTAAGCTAATTTCAATCAAGTTCAATAAACAAAATCAATTAAGCTGAAAGGAAGCTAAAACTTAGTGCGAAATGACATAAAAACCAATAATGTCTAAGTACACCCGGGATCTGTAGTCACAATTCACGAGCTTCTAGAATTTTAACATACAGAGTTTGAAATAAGTTCAACTGTCTCGAATGATAAGAACACTAAATAATGGGAAAGTGGAAAGGGACTTCAAGGTCTGCGGACACCAGCAGATCTACCTCGAGTTTCCAGAAGCAGTTCCGAACTGAAATATCTCACGGACAGTTGGGACCAGTATCAAAATCTGCTCAAGAAGTGTAGAATCGAGTATGAGTACAACCGACCCGATGGACTACGTAAGTGTCGAGTCTAATCTCGACGAGATAGTGACGAAGCTATGACAACACACTTACGTAAATAAACTTATGCAGATAACAAATATACGTATAACATAACAACAAATAAAAGCTAAACATGTACTATATGGAGGGGACATGCGATAGGGGTACAAGATACGATAAGTACAACAGGAAATGATATCAAGAAATAGTCAATAATCCACTAACTAGCAAAACGAATAAACATAATGAACAAAATTGCACGACATCGCCATTCATGCTTTTACTCTCAAATTCACTATGAAACATTAATAACGATACGGCATCACCCTTCGTGCATTAACTCTCACAATATGGCACGGCATCACCCTTCGTGCATTAACACTCAAATACGGCACATCATCACCCTTCGTGTGTTAACACTCTCTCTTACCATATAACAATGAACAAATAACAACTGGATAGAATGTACAAGAACAAGCCTTACGTCAAATAGTTCCACAATACCAATCTCAACTTCATATATTATACTCAATTATCACAGATAGTCCATAAATGCGGAAAGGACGATCAATTTAGTGATTAACTAGTTATCATGATCAAGGAAAACAATAAATTACAATAAACAAGTCATACCCACATGCTTTAACTCAATAACAATGCATAAGTACTCTTCACTTCACTTATACGTTGTACCCAACATCTCAACAGGTAGCAAATAGGTAAACACGCCCTAATCCCTTAAGCCAAGGTTAACCACGATACTTACATCACTCTAAAGATCAACTCAAAGCTCAACCACATATTTGCCTTTCAAAAAGTCCTCCAACCAACCAAATCTAGCAAATTATCAACCAAACAATTCAAAATAAGCCTTAGAAACTACCCACGAATAAAAATAGTTCAATTTGGGACATTATTTAAAAAGTCAACAAAAGTCAACTCCCGGGCTTGCTTGGCCCAAACCCAAATTTCAGATCAAAATCCGATTACCGATTCACCCCAAATCCCAGTTATGTAATTTGTTTTGAAATTCGACCTCAATTTGAGGTCTAAATTTCAATTTTATAAAAATTCTTAATTCTACCCTAACCCCTAATTTTCCTCGTAAAAATCTGGATTTTAAGTTGAAATCTTATAAAATGTATTGAAACATTGAAAGAAAATAGGTTAGAATCACTTACCAATGAATTGGGGAAGAAGAACTCTTGGAAAATCGCCTCTAGGTTTATTCTAGGTTTGAAAATCTGAAAAAAATGAGAGAAATCCCATTTAACTCAGCTTTTGACCAATTGCAAATGTCATAAAATTTGCGAACACCACAAATGTGAGAAACTCTTAGCAAGTGCAGAGTCCCGGCATTTATGCTACAATCGCAATTGCGATGATTTGTTCACAATTGTGAATATGGGCCATCTCGCAAATGTGACCCAACGATCGCAAATGCGAACTCAAGCTGATCCACCCCTCTTCGTAATTGCGAAGATTTTCTATGCAATTGTGACCCAGGAAGGAATTGAATTTTTTTCGTTCCGCAATAGCAAACACTAACCTCGCAATTGCGAGGTTAGAGACTTGTACAAGAACTGAAGTACACCAGTATTGTTTTAAAGTTCAAACCACTCTGTAGCCTATCCGAGACTTACGCAAGCCATCTCTCCAAACCAATGATGCACGCAAGTCCAAAAATATCATACAAACTTGCTCACGCGATCAAATCGCTAAAATAACTCATAGAAGAACAAATCGGATACCAAAAATGAAATTTTCAAGAAAACATTAGAACTTCTATTTTAACAACCGGACGTCCGAATCACGTCAAACCAACTCCGTTTCTCACCAAATTCGACAGGCAAGTCATAAATATAATAACACGCCTATACCGCATTTTGGAACCAAAATACAGACCCACTATCAATAAATTCAAATGTTGGTCAAACTTTTAGATCCATTAAGCCTCCAAACTTCAATTTTTCAACAAAATACGAAAACTCGAGTTTGGGACCTCCGAATTTGATTTCAGGCATACACCCAAGTCCCAAATTACGATATTGACCATCGAGACCGTCAAAACACAAATTCGGGTATGTTTGCTTCAACTCAAATAGAATTTTAAGGCAAAAATTTCATATTTTAGCAATTTTAACATAAAAGCCTTCCGAAAAAATACCCATTGATTTAGCGCTCGTTATTATGACAAATCCAAAAACAATAAGAAAATATTGTACCCCAAGTTAACTTAAGTGTATATTTTAACTTTGATTTAGCGCTCGTTATAATGACATCATGATAATTTCAAGAGAGTAAATATATTTACGAATAGAGTTAGGGGTGTCAATGGTTCGGTTCAGCCGGTTAATTTATAAAATTGTACCATACCAATTTTTCGGTTATTCTATTATATATAACCAAGATTAGACTTTTTGAAGTCATCCCAATCATGCCGGTTTCTCTTTGGTATCGATACAGTTTGGTTATTTTTTGGTATTTTTTTAAATATCATATAAAATTCCCTAGTAGAAATAGAATGCAGTAACATACATTCTTTTATATGACTTATCAAAACTCTCTAGACATTTTCATTGTTTAAAGGACGATGAATTAAAAAAATAAAAGATGGATAGAGTATAGATTCATCAACTGTTCTAGAACAAAGTAAAAGCAACCAAGTCAAAGCAAAGAAAATATAAATCACACGAGGGGAAGAATATTAACCAATTGGGACTCAAGAATAAAGTCTATAGAAGATTAAATATTCAAAGAGATAAATCTAAATTACATGAAAGGAAGCATTTCATTACATTGTAGTTTGCTAATCATAATCGCCAGAATACTTTGTGTCTTGCTAATATAAATACTTGAAATAATTCAGTTTAAGTAGAAGCAGCATAATAGGTTTTAGGAATTAGTATATTTTGAGTTTAATTACTTGTTGGTTTGTAACAGTTTTCATAATTATAAGGTCCAAAGAATTTTTTTTTTTTATGTTCAAACTTACTATATAAATATATTTTTCACATCTAAAATTTCGTACGGTTCGGTATTTTTCTGTTATTTTTATAAAATAAAAAATATATATTCTAATTATCGATACGGTTATAAATTTATATAAAACCTATAATTTTTTTAAAAGAAACCTAAATATTGATTCGGTACGGTACGATTCAATTGGTTTAATCTTTTTTCAAATAGCCGTGGATACCCCTACATAGAGTAACAGGAATGCCATCAAATGCTTCTTGGCGATAAATCACATTCTCATTTTTTAACAAATTATGCTACTTTGACTCTCCAATCAAATAGAATGACTTGCGTAAATTGGATTTTTAGCCTCATATTTTGTCTATTTTCCGGTTTATATCCGAGTCACGTGAATATTAGATGATGATTAGGGGTGTAAAAAAAAACCAATAAATCATACCAAATCGCTAATTCGAGTTAAATCGGAAAAAAAGCTGATAATGGGTTGATTTGGTTTGGTATTGGAAAAAATAACCCGACCATAACTGGTTTGGTTTGGTTTTAACTAAAAAAAGTCAAACCGAAACCAAACCAACCCGATATTACATTTATTCAATTTTTACAAATATTATATACATATAAATATTTATTTTTAATACAATTCATAAATATTTCTTAAACTTTTTCACAGTTTTATCTTTAAACATAAATATTTCTTAAACTTTTTCACAGCTTTATCTTTAAACTTTTATTTCATGTTTGGAATTAACATTCTTGAATGGTCCAATAAATTTTATAGTTCATAAAGGTAGTAATTCAAATAAACTTCACATCAATACTAATGCTAACAAAGAAAATTTCATTCAATGACAATAGTGTTGGATATCTATTTTTATTTTGCATTATTTATATTGAAAACGCATAACTTAGTTTATCTTTTTCTTTAGTGCTTACTTGTAGTTGTACTTATTTTAGCATGACTTATATAGTACTTTTAGATTATGTTAATATTTATTATGGTTTATTACTTAGTAATATTTTCTTTATGAATTTTAGTATTTTTGTTATTGAATATTTTAGTACAATGCTATAACTCATCTCATATTATTATGTTATTTTCTTGAAAAATACATTATATAGTTGTATCCTTGTAGTACTAGAGAAATATGTGGAGCACAAGTTATATATTTGTGCTATAAAGACTTATCGGGGGAAAAAAAATCCGAAAATCCGAAAAAACCGAAAAACCCGATATTGAAAAACCCGACTTTGTTGGTTTGGTTTGATTTATAAATTTAAAAATCCGACGCTATTGATTTGATTTGATAATTAAAAAATCCGAACTAACGCGGCTTATGTATACCCCTAACGATGACTAAGGATTTCACTTATCAACCTAAGCTAAATAATATGTTTCAACTTGTTTTCCTCTTAAAAAATCTAAGTTTTTCAACTGCCAAATATTTAAAATGAGTTTAAGTTATAAACATAGTTAGTACACTCAAATCAGCCAAAGGATATATCTATGAGTAAACCTCCTTCAAATATCGGATTTGTAATCATGAAATAAGACGATTACCTGCTGCAACATTCCCTGATAGTGTAATATATTATAATTTCTGTATTACAAATCCATGCGTTACTAATACATACAGTATAATCTTCGCATTACTAATTTTCCCTCTATATATGTATTGTATTTTGTCTTATGAGATTTAAATAATTTCACCAATGTTTTACCCAAAATTTAGTAATATGTTATGGAAATTATAGTTCTAAAGTCATTCAAACTGTGTAATAAACAATTTTTTTCCCTTTAATTTGAGTTAAAAATTTAAAGATTACATAATTACAATTTTGATAAGAATTTCAAATCTTGTTTTCATGGAGAAAAACTAAAAACTAGTATTAAAATGCATAAATATGAAACTTGAGAATCTGGATATATATTAATGATTTACTGTTTTCATTTTTCAAATACAAAATGAAACTAACAAGACCAGGTTGACAAAAGAAAAGAAAGGAGAAGCAAAGAGTAAAACAATGGAGATGCGGGGTATCGATCCCCGTACCTCTCGCATGCTAAGCGAGCGCTCTACCATCTGAGCTACATCCCCTGTTGGCACTCTGTCCACACCATTTAGGTTATTGTAAAGTTGTAGAAGTTCTGAGTAAACACTGGGTAAGGATAAGTGTTTAACAAGTATTTACATAAAATGCTATTAACGCTTGTTGGGCGAGCAATTCGAAAAATGTCTACATGTAAATTCTGGAGGAAGTGCTTTATATTCATTAGAAATAGAGAATGACATTTCAACTGATAAACCTCAGTTATTCAAGACGAAAACAAAGAATAAAACAATCGCTAAGCTCAGTGGCGAAGTCAGAAATTTTATTTAGGGTGTTTAAATTTGAAATAAACAACAACAACAACAACAACCCAGTAAAATCCCACAAGTTATGATTTAAATTTGAAATAAGTAAAAAGAAATTCTGATAAAGGGTGTTCAATATATGTTATACACCATTAATATCAACTAATATTTCATCTATTCATACTGTATAATTATCCGACAAAGGATGATCAGTAACCATTAAGCCTATGTACTTTCGCCCCTAGATATGTTGCTGCTCAAGCTTGCTTTTTATCTTATGTGAAATTTTTGAAAATCTAAGCGTAATTAGTTGAAACTTAAAATTTGATGAAGAGAAGAAAATTATTTTTGGAAGTTAAAATTGTGTTTAGACAATATTTTACTTAAAAAGGAAATTAAAGTTTTGTGAATAGAAAATTTAAAAAACTAGCCTAAACCATTTTATGAAACTTAAAAAATTCATCTTGTATGATTATTATTTTAATATTATGTGCATTCAGTATAATGAATGTCTTTGTGTTTGTGAACCGAGGAATCGATCGTTCGGATAATAATTCTTTTTATAAGTTTTACATTTCTCTTTTATTCTTCATTATGCATATAGATTTTTGACTCTTGGTTGTATATAGTAGAACATTTTTTTCTCTAAATTATAGTATAAAACTCATGCAAATTAAATGGACAACTTTTATGAATTTATTATGAAATAGATTAAAAATAATTATATTAAAGAAGTAAAAAAGAGATGAAATTTTTAGAGAGTAAAATAGGTATTTTAAAGAGTCAACTTTGATATAAGGAGGAGAACAATACTTGTCCAAAAGTTGGAGGGTGAGTTTGATTTATAAAATAAACTTGAGGGATGTATATAATTTTCATTTGTTCAAACCTATCATTATTGATATTACGGAGAAGGGCCTAAAATGCCCCTCAACTATCACATTTGGTCTAAAAATGCCCCTCATCCACCTATCGGGCCAAATATGCCCTCTGTTAATGTTTTTGGCTCACAAATGCCCTTTGAGTTAACGGAAGGACACGTGTCATCCTTTTATTGGTGCATTCTAAATATTTCATAATTAATTAAAAAGACACATTATTCATACCTGAAAAATAAATAAAATTTTTCTAAAATACTTACAAAAGTTAAAAACTGGAAAAAAAATTTTTATTTTAGTAAAAACCTTTTGTAAGTATTTTAGAAAATTTTTATTTATTTTTCAAGTATGAATAATGTGTCTTTTTAATTAATTATGAAATATTTAGAATGCACCAATAAAAGGATGACACGTGTCCTTCCGTTAACTCAAAGGGCATTTGTGAGCCAAAACATTAACAGAGGGCATATTTGGCCCGATAGGTGGATGAGGGGCATTTTTAAACCAAATGTGATAGTTGAGGGGCATTTTAGGCCCTTCTCCGTTGATATTATTTCTAAGCCATTATTTGATTATCATAACTATATTTTGACTACTTGCTCATCTACTTCTCTTCAAAATAGGATTCGTTTTGCGGCTCAATTAATAAACCATTAAGATGGTATATTAGTATTATTTATTGAACCAGGATTGCACGTAGATGTTAGACATGGTGAAAAATTTAAAAATAGTCAGATTTACAATTGATCATTAAAAAATAGTCGAGTTCTAAAAGTTATCGAAATTTAGCCACTTTTTATAAAGAGAAATCTGAGCAAAAATACTGTTCACAATTCGAAAAATACACCCACAACTTTTACGAGAGTTCCAGCATAAGTATGCTTGAACTCCCGCATATTTTATGGGAGTTCCAGGATAACTATGCTGGAATTTCTACAAATTTTACTGCAGTTCAAGCATAATTATGTTGGAACTCCCGCATATTTTACGGGAGTTCTAGCAAGTATAAATATCCAGTATAATATACTGGAGTTTGGAGCACTGGTGCTCCAGTCTCCAGCAAATTTTACAGGAGTTAGCTAAGTATATCGGTCCAACATGATATGCTGGAGTTCGTACACAAATGCACAAGAATTTCCATAAATCATACGGGACCGGTCCATGTTGCAATAAAATAGTGGCTATTTTTCATTGACCTGATAAATATTAACTATTTTTAATTGACTAATGTAAAAACTTGCCATACTGTCATATTTTGACCTAGACATGCAAGTACTTATATTGCGACTATGGATAGCCGTGAAAAATTATTTCATGCCCATGGATCCCAAATACAATTGGTGGAAAAAGCCATGACATCTGAAACACTTGCTATAACAATGGTACAATGTGAAAATGGTGAAGATCTTACCATATGCAAAAAGTGTTGTTGATATGATTCGGAAAATAATTATTACTTCATGAGATATAAAAGTGACTTGTGAAGATATTTGGAAACTATCAACTTTGCTTGATCATGTAGTCTTTGTTTATATTTTTATAAGTCTAAATAAATTACTTCCTCTATTCCATATTATGTTTATGTGAACTTATTTTTTTTTGGTCCGTTTAAAAAAGTATGATTCCTTTCTAAATTTGGAAATAATTTAGCTTAAATTTCCAATTCTATCATTAGTGAGAAGATTTTATAACCACATAAATACTCTGGACCCTTTTTAACATATTTGAACCATAAATTCCAAACTTTTTTATATTTTTTTTAACTTCTTACTTAGTCAAAAAGGTTCACATATATTAGAACGGAAGGAATAGCATATTATTTAGCTAAGTTTTCTACATTACTTTGTTGAAGGAAGTATTTTGGCAGAATTTTTGCACAAGTTGAATTGTAAAGGATGCAATAAGCACCTTTATTCAACTTATTTATTCGATGCATTAATATAATATCTATCTTTTGAAGATAAAAAAACATCTCTTTATTTATTATCCAGTCTAGGAAGAATAATTAGTAAATTGGTTTAATGGAAAATAAAGCATAAAAATAAAAAGGTCCGAAGTTCAACTCTCTCTCTCCCTCTCCCTCAATGTAGTTCTCTGCACGTTTCATTTGTCTCCGAAAAACTTGAGAACATTCCAATGAACAAAAATTCTCATGCGAAAATCTGACCCAACCAAAAAAAAAAAAAAAAAAAAATCGAAAAAGCACTGAGCTTTTCCAAAAAATTCCAACGGACCCTTCACTCTAAATTTCTAAGGAAAACTCTCCTTCTTGAAACCTTTGCAAATTTCTTGTCTTTCCCTTTATTTTTTGTTGCAAAGGCACAAAAGGGTGGTGGGTTCCGCTTCTGCATTGCCTATTTTGCAGCCTAAATAAGATTATATACAATATATTTATGTTTCTATATATAAACATAATATCCAATTTTTATGTGTGAAGATAGAATTTTTATGTAGTTATATGTAATACACATTTTTGTATACGTTTCAATTCTGTGTTTATAGCTCTGAAACATTGAAGAAAAACCCACACAGGGCTTTTTGTGGCGTATTCTTGAATGCATTGAGATCAACAGGTGTATGTCTAGATATCAGATGAGATGAAAAAGGCCAAAATATGGGATTGGAAGATTGATTTTACAATCAATGGGCGTGGGAATAAGGGTCAGTTTTGTATTTGTATTTGTTGTGTTTCTTTGTGTTTGGGCAGCCACTAGCTCAGAAGGAAATCAGAAGCTTCATTTGGGTGAAGATACGGTATGAAATAATAAGTTTTTCATTTCTCTTACATTCATTTTGAGATGTGCATAAACAACATTGGTTTACATATGCATAAGGTAAACATATATATGCATGTAGAAATATGTATTTATACTCAGTAGTATTCCCTGGCTAATGAGAAATTCATTCATTATCTGATGGGTTTTTTTATAGTTGATTAGAAAAAGGGATGCAACCTATTCATAGTATTTGCCCATAATCAAACGATTACTTTCTTGAGGGTCGCATTGGCGTAATGTATCCAACAAGAATTTAATTCACCAATTATGAGTTGGGCACTTTAACTATTCTGCCATGGATGCATTTTGGGTTTGGGGGGAGGGGAGGGGGGTCGCTCCTCGTGTGTGAATACCCAAATTCAAATTGGAAATGAACCTTTAGGATAAATCAATGTAATTAAGGAGGAAGCAATTTGCAAAATACTACGTGATTTCTATTTATCCGTCAAAGTCTTGATGGACAAAGTTATTTGGCACCTATTGCTGGTGGTAGGTGGAAGTTATCTCGTAGAATTAGTCGAGTTATGCGCGAGCTGGCATGAACACCATAGTTATAGAAATAAGGAGGAAGCAATTAAAGGACAGTCGGGCTAGGATTCATATGCCATGTTTTTTGAAGTTTTTCATTGTGCGAAAGCCTATGATGTAACTGCATAAATTGTATCATTTTCTGTAATGTGGACAAAAGAAACAAGATATAGAGTTGTATTTAATAACTAAGACAAAAAGAAAAATATCTAAGCTTGCACCTCAGAATAGTGGCAATGCTTCTCATGATATGAAGAAACCAATGTGATTATCGGAACCTAAGTTGCTCGAATACGGGTGCGGATCTAAAGGTCGGATCCTTCGACATGTAAATTCCAAGATTCGGGGATACTTATCCTAGTACGGATATGGGTGCGGAGATCCGGATAAAAATAATTCAAAAAAATATAAAAATATCTCTAAGTTACGAGAAATGTTTTGGAATACTTACGTATAACATGTTAAAGTGTGAATTTCTTCATTATTCTCAAGTTGTAGATAAGTACACGATTGATTTCATAGATAAAGTATGCTATTTCTTTAAATTTACCTTAGTTTTGGTTCTAATTTTGGGAATCAAATTGTCTCTCGTCTCGAATTCTTCCTTCCGTCGTGGTCAAAGTACCCAAAAT
This sequence comes from Nicotiana noctiflora, assembly GCA_032618575.1. Lineage (NCBI taxonomy): Eukaryota > Viridiplantae > Streptophyta > Magnoliopsida > Solanales > Solanaceae > Nicotiana > Nicotiana noctiflora. Next base: position 41,240 of record JASVEL010009874.1, read on the forward strand.
TATTTGACCAGTCCGATACGGATCCCATACCCACACCCATACTAGTATCATATCGACACGGGTGCGGCACCTAACCTGCCGTGTCAGAGCAACTTGATCTGAACTAATTTCTTTAAATATATTTGCGTCAAAACAAGTGGTTTGTTAAGCACATGTATTTTGAAGATTTTTGTGTAACAGAAAAGTTACTAGGCTGAGAAGATCTATTGCTAGTTCTAACTTTATGTTTCTTCAAAACTAGCTTATATGTTTCCAAGCTAGAGACTTAATATCGCAGATCTTTTTTATGTTGTGCTTATAACTATTAAAAGTAAAAATTTGTTACAACTTACATATCTCAGAAGTATGCATTCTGGATTCAGGCAGTGAATTGTAGGATGACAAGTTGTGCGCTCCAATTTATTTTTTGAATGTGGTATTGATGAAGTATTCTGTATGCAGGCCGAGCAAATATGGAGTCATTGCACGCATGGATCACAAAAGAATACAGAAGCTGCAAGTGTTCTGGATTTGTCTCTTCGTCAGGCAGCAACGGAAACTTATATCTACTTAAGATCAGATATAGCATTGCTGAGGAAAAGAATCTTACGAAAGGCTATTACTGATCTGACTCCTGAAAAAAAGCAGATCCTTTTGGAGTGCTTAAGAAGGAAAAGTTTTCCTCTTCATTGTTCGGGTAGTAAGGCTACATCCATTGCTTGGTTAAGCAAGTACCAAGAGCTTTTCTTACAATGGTCCAGTGTTCCCAGAAGGTACCTAAGAGAAAGAAAGCTTCAAGATAAGCTAACACAGGATGTTGCAGTTCCAATCGGCGCTCCATCTCCAGGCGACTGGGAAGTATCACCAATTAATGCTCCAGTACCAGCACCCACGAGCTCACCAATTAATGCTCCAGTGTCAGCGCCCACGAGCTCACCAATTAAACCACCTGCAAAGGCTCCAACATCTCAGACTCGTGTCAGTCCTCCTACAAAAGCACCGGCACCGGCACCTCAGACTCGTGTCAACCCTCTTGCAAAGGCTCCAACATCTCAGACTCGTGCTAACGATTCTAAACCTTTGCCTGTCATTCCTCCTCCTGCCAAACCACAAAATACTGGAACAAATTCTACAGAAAATAACCGGAAGGACAGTACTTATATTATCGCTGCTGTTTCTGTAGGTGCTGTGGCAGGAATTGCCCTTTTGGTTCTGTTCTTAATATTGTGTCTTAGAAAAAGTAAAAAGAAAGAAGCAGGTCCACAATATGGGCTAAGAGATGAGAAGCCTCTTCTTAACTTTTGTTCAGGTAATCTTTTTGCAGGTATTTAATCATGAAGTTTATCTCTTTGAATATGTTTTTTTTTTGTTATGCCGCATAATTTCTACAATTCATGTGATAGATTCTTCTCAGAAGTCTTCAAGCATTGGAAGTTCAACCCAGAAAGATTTCAAGGCATCTTCTACAGTAAATAGTCTTTCGGTGCCAGCTAATTCTTCAGAGGCTGAAGCTAAAACAGATGCACCTGCAAATGCATTACCACTTCCTCCAGGAAAATCTGTACCTCCATCCCCTGCACCACCTCCTCCTCCTCCTAAACCACCTGCTCCAAAGCCACCTCCGCCTCCAAAAGCTGCTCGCCCTCCTCCTCCTAATCCACCAAAGCCTGGTAATCTGCCAAAGCCTTCACCTCTTGGAGCGCATAAGAGACGAAGTTCTTCTGGTGGTAAGGAAACTGAATTGTCTGATGAATCTGACGCTCCAAAGGCAAAACTAAAGCCGTTTTTCTGGGACAAAGTTCTTGCTAATCCTGATCACTCAATGGTTTGGCATGATATCAAAGCTGGCTCATTCCAGTAAGCTTTTCGTCAATCTTCCTATGCACTTTATTTTATGCAAGATGTCTGACTTTCTCACTTCTTATAATGATGTTACTACAGGTTTAATGAGGAAATGATGGAGTCGTTATTCGGATATGCCCAAGCTAATCCAGGCAAAAATGAGGGCACAAAAGCTTCAGCATCTTTTGAAGCTACCCCACAGTATATTCAGATAATTGATGCTAAGAAATCACAAAATCTAGCAATTATTCTTAAAGCCTTAAATGTGACAACAGATGAAGTTTGTGATGCTCTCAAAGAGGGTAAATCTTCTCTCTTTCTCTGTGTCTCCCCATGAGATCCATGACAGTGAATCTTGCTTTTCTGAATTAATAGCTAGTGGGCAACAAATATAGTAAATTTATCACCATGGGTCTAATCCTAGGAGGGATTTTACTTTAGTGTTAACTCATTCCATTTTAAGCTTTTGCATGAAAGTTATCGACACCCTTAAAAAGAGATAAAAGTATTAGGAACAGAAGAAAGAGCACAAACAACATAGTCTGCTCATAGAACTTATCGGTCCATTAGGAAACTGTATGTTATTTTCTTAAATGTTTGGAGCAATAAAGAAGTTTCATTCTACTAATTCTGCTTAATACATGGTGTTGTGAAATGCCTACAAGCGCATTGAGAGTAATCAAAAAGTATTTTGAAGTATGAAAACCCCAGGGTGAATTTTTAAGAAGAAAAGGTACTTTTTTCAGTATTGCCATGTGCTAATTGATTAGCAATTAGATTACGTTGAAAACAACGCCCCATTTCTAAATGTAAAATAAACCAATATGATGATTTTATAGAACAAACCTTGTAATTTCTTCAACCGTCCCCATTCATTCCTCCCCAGCCTTCCTCCCTAAAGAAAGATAAAGAATGCAAGACTAAAGAATAGTCTATCATTTATTCATGTATTACTCTGGTGATAATAAAATATTTTCATTGCTCACTGTGATACGTTTCATCAAAAAGTGAAGATTAAGTACAAGTCCCTCCCAAGCACTGCTGATGGTTATAAGCGATGTTGCTTGGACTCTCCGTAAAATGTCGATGGATGCGTGCCGGATCGTCTAAAAATAGTGCATTTTTTGAGGATCCGACACAGGTGCGGCAGCTGTTTTGGAGGGTCCACGCAACATAGGTTCTAAGTGAATTGAAAAACTATAGAACTACATATATTCTATGGTTGTGCCTGGTTCTTGTTTGATATTCTTCTTATAGAGTACTAAACAGTTTCCCATCGAAAAAAATTGAAGTTTCATTATATGAGAATCTTTTTTCATGTCCCAACATAAGCAAACTTGAATTCTCTATTGTATTAACTTGTGGAAAAAGATTGTTGAGAGATACTCCAACTTCTTTTATCTTTGTGCATTTTCATATAGTTTTTATTTTCATTTTATCAAAGTATTTCTCAGCCTTTTAACGGCAAATGCTTGCTTATCTTATCAGGTAATAAACTGCCTCCTGAACTTATTCAAACGTTATCAAAGATGGCACCAACAGCAGATGAAGAACTCAAGCTTCGGTTATATTGTGGAGAAATTTCTCAGCTTGGTCCTTCTGAAAGGTTTCTCAAGTCCCTTGTTGAAATTCCCTTTGCCTTCAAACGGATGGAAGCGCTGTTGCTCATGAGTACTCTTCCGGAAGATGTTTCTGCCATTAAAGAGTCCTTTGCAACTTTAGAGGTAAATTGTGTGGAAAATTTCCTGTTGTTCTGCTGCACATATTATGAAACTCATCTCGTATATTCATCAGTAAAAGTTTGTTTTTGGATTTTCCAAGATCATGGTTAATAAAAATAAGAACGAGCTGAGTTTCTTCTTAGATAATTAGTGCTGAACAATATATAAGAGCTCAAGATTTTTCTAATTGGAAGGTATCATTTCCCTGTCTAGCCCTGATGAACTGAAATTAAATCCAATTAGTTGGACTTGCCAGATTTTTCTTGTTAGATTATCTATAAGAACAGACAAAGTTCTTTTTAAAAATTGAAAGAGCTAGGGTCATTTTGATTAATTGTGAAATGCAGTAGCTTAAAATAAAACATTTGACTAACAATTTAGACCAGTCACCCGTTACTCGAACTCTACCACCCTATATAACTAAATGAAGATGTGTGCTGCTCCTCTTTACATTAAAGGAAAGTCATAAAGTTTCAGTATCTTGCTCCTGGTAATGGTTAATTAGAAAATCTTTCAGTACATTGTTCTCTGAAAGGTGTTTCTAACCATCACATGGTAGGTGGCTTTTATTGATTAAATAAAGACTTGCAGGTGGCATGCCAGGAGCTGAGAAACAGCAGACTCTTCCTGAAACTTCTAGAAGCAGTTCTCAAAACTGGGAACCGTATGAATGATGGCACCTACCGTGGTGGTGCACAGGCATTCAAGCTCGATACGCTGCTGAAACTCTCAGATGTTAAAGGAACTGATGGTAAGACCACGCTTCTCAACTTTGTTGTTCAGGAAATTATCCGATCAGAAGGATTAAAAGCAGCGCGCAAGTTAAAGGAGAGCGAAAGCTTATCGAGTGTGAAAACAGAAGATCTTGTTGAGGATGCTTCTCAGGACTCGGTCGAGCACCATCGTAACCTTGGTCTCCAGGTGGTTTCTGGTCTAAGCAATGAGCTTGAGAATGTAAAAAAAGCAGCACTTATCGATGGTGACAACTTAAGTTCATCTGTCTCCAGACTTGGTAACTCACTAGTGAAAACTAAAGGGTTTCTAGAAACTGAAATGAAAAGTTTGGAGGAAGGCTGTAAGTTCCGTGATACACTCACAAACTTTATGCAACATGCGGAAGAGGAGATCACTTGGATACTAGAAGAAGAGAAAAAGATAATGGCTTTGGTCAAGAGTACAGGAGACTACTTCCATGGAAGTGCAGGAAAGGATGAAGGCTTGCGTCTGTTCACAGTTGTTCGTGATTTCTTGATAATGGTGGACAAGGCATGTACAGTGGTGAGAAAATCAACCAAGTTGCCGGCAAACACTCCTAGAAAAGGGGCACTGACAGTATCACCTTCCCAGGAATCCCATCCAGATTCTTTGCCAGATGTTCGTCAACGACTATTTCCTGCAATCCAGGAGAGACGGATGGATGATGATTTTAGTTCAGATGATGAGAAATCATCCCCATAGCTATCAGTTCAGGTACATTGTGATTAGAATACTTGTAAACCCCACACATAGTACACAAATGACATTCCATTGAACTGTGGGAGACAGTACATGGCTTCTAGCTTTCGCTTTGATACATTGGGTGCCGAACAATTTGGAGTTAATCTGGCTGGATAATAATCTGCAGAATGTCGTATTTAACAACTATATATGAAGCAGAATGGTTTACCTCTTAACAACTATTTGAAGTTGGCATTTGCTCTGATGCTCTCTCTCTTAGATCCCTTGAAGGAGAAAGAACAGATGAACTAAGATGTCTCATTTGTTGCCATTCTCTTCAAGAAACATCCATACACTTCTCAACATTTTGTTGGTCACATTGTTGCCATATAAATCCAACTATATCAGCTGTTCTGTAAGATAGTAAAAGTCTCTTCTACATTATTATAAATTCTTTTAATATGAAGTTGAGAGACTTAAGGAAGATGGACCAGTTTTGTATAGCATGTGGTTTTTAGCTTTTATTTTCAGTTCCAACTTCTTTTTCCTGGCCAATATTTGTGATCATTGAGCTATTTCTTCTAGATCTAATGGTTTTTCTGTCAGTGATTTCTCTTCAAATTATGCAATGGTGGATCCTGTGTATGGTCCAAACAACAATCTTCATGTTTGTAAAATACATTCTTTCAAGGGTTTGAGCTGTGAAGTTTTTGTGTCGTCTTTTTGTAAATATTTGACAATTCAATCTTGCAGTATCTCCTACTTTTGCTTAATACCATGTAAAAGATTGGAGCCTTTACGACACAATCAATATTTTATTCCGCTCTAAAAATACAAGTGAAATAATACTAAAGAGAGAAGATACAAATGCCTTAAAAAGATAAGAAGGCAAATGAGAGGTGTCTAAATCATAAACATTATGTCTCCTTTTATAGGGAAAAACCTACCCATTTTTGCTAATCCACCGATGTGGGATATTGAAATATTTGACATTTCAACAAATCTTCACCTTGGCGAAAATTTCAGATCTTCAATTTTCTCTCTATAACAAATTTTGGTTATGTCTTCATCTTCAATCTTCAGTGTTCAACAATGTTGATCAAATTCAAACAATGTTGAAACTTGATCGCAGTCACCACCTTTGTCAGCATATCAGCAGTATTCTCCGTAGTATGAATTTACTTCATCGTGACTCCACCTTCTTCTATGATTTCTTGTATGAAATGATACCGAACATCAATGTGCTTCGTCCTTGCATGATAAACTTGGTTCTTCGCTAATTGAAAAACACTTTGACTATCACAAAAAATTGTGATACCTTTTTGTTCAATACCAAGCTCCTTTAGCAATCCCTGAAGCCAAATTGCCTCCTTCACAACCTCTGTAATAGCCAAGTACTCTGCCTCTATTGTAGACAAAGCAACTATTGACTGCAAAGTAGACTTCCAACTAACTGGTGCCTTTGCAAAAGTAAACACATAACCAGTAGTTGATCGTCGTTTGTCCACATCACCCGTAAAATCTGTGTCACAATATCCAACTATAGATTGATTGCCTTCCTGCTCGAAAACTAACCCAACATCTACAGTATTATGAATATACCGTAAAATCCACTTCACAGCTTGCCAATGCTCCTTTCCTGGATTATGCATATATCTGCTAATAACTCCAACATCTTGTAAAATGCCAGGTCTCGTACAGACCATTGCATACATCAAGCTACCAACAACATTTGCGTATGGTACCTTTGGCATATACTCTTGTTTAGTTTCATCCTTTGGCGACATAGTAGTACTTAGCTTAAAATGGGGAGCAAGTGGAGTACTAACTGGCTTAGTCTTGTCATCTATGCCAAAACGTTGTAGTACTCTCTTCAAATATTCTTTCTGAGATAAACAGAGTTTCTTTGAACGTCTATCTCTTATTATCTCCATGCCAAGAATTTTCTTCGCCTCACCCAGATACTTCATCTCGAACTCCCTCTTCAGTTGAATCTTCAACTTATACATATCATCAACATATAGGAGAAGATATATAAAGGAACCATCTTTAAGCCTGCGCAAATACACACAATGATCGTATTTGCTTCTCTTGTACCCTTGCTGCAACATAAACTTGTCAAATCGCTTGTACCATTGTCTAGAAGATTGTTTCAATCCGTACAACGATTTTTCAAGTTTACACACCATATTTTCCTTTCCAGTAACTTTGAATTCTTCTGGCTGAGTCGTGTAGATTTCCTTCTCCAAGTTTCCATGTAAAAATACAATTTTTACATCCATCTGAACTAGTTCCAAATCCAACTGTGCTACCAAAGCCAACATAATTCGAATTGAGGAATGTTTTACAACTGGAGAAAATACTTCATTATAATCAGTTACCCTCCTTTTGAGCATATCCTTTGGCCACCAATATTGCTTTGTAGTGAACATCTACTTGGTTAGGAAATCCTTCCTTCTTTGCAAATACCCATTTGCACCCAATTGCTTTCTTTCCCTTCGTGAGATTGGCCAATCTCCATGTATGATTCTGGTGAATGGACTGTATTTTATCATTCATGGCAATCCTCCACTTATCTTATTCTGAACTTTGGACTGCATCTTTATAAGTGATAGGAACATCATTAGTTGCAATTGCAGTTACACAAGCAACTGTCTCTATGAGATGAACAGGTTTCGTTATTTTCTTTTTTGGCCTGCTGGTTGCTATTGATTCAAGTTGTTGTTGAGATTCCTGAGTTGGAATCTCCTCTATTGGCTCTCCTTCCACAGGATAATCTTCATTTTTTTCCTCCTCTACTTCTTGTGTAGGAGAAATAAATTTTCCTTCAAACTCCACCAGCTTAGAAGCACCATCATCTCATTTGGTATCTTCATTTGTTACCTTGTTTACCATAGCAGATTCATCGAAGGTAACATCCCTACTGAATATTACTTTCTTTGTCATAGGACACCATAAGCAATATCCTTTGACTCCAGAAGTAATCCCATAAAAATAGTTTTCTTTGCCCTTGATCCAATTTTGAGTTTGTCACGTGATAATATGCAGTTGAGCCAAACACGTGCAAAGAGTCATAATCTAGCAGGCTTTCCATACCATTTTTCAAATGGTGTCTTGCCATCAATAGCAACAGATGGTAGACGATTACTGAGGTGGCATGCATATGTAATTGCCTCGGCCCAAAATTCTTTGCCCACGCCAACATTGGACAACATACACCGTACTTTATCCAGTAAGGTCCGGTTCATACGTTCTGCCACTCCATTCTGTTGTGTTGTATGTCTGACAGTGAAGTGTCAGACTGTGCCATCATTTTCACATACCTTATTAAAATGGTCATTTTTGCATTCACCTCCATTGTCTGTGCGAATACACTTGATCCTCCTGCCTGTTTGATTCTCCATCATCGTCTTCCATTTGAGAAAAATTCCCAGCACTTCATCTTTGTTCTTCATTGTATACACCCATACTCTTCGGGAAAAATCATCAACAAAGGTCACAAAATAGTGCTTCCCACCCAATGAAGGTGTTTTGGAAGGACCCCAAACGTTAGAGTCTATTCAAAATGCCTTTGGTATTATGAATTGCTGTACCAAATTTAACCCTTGTCTATTTTCCTTTGACATAATACTCGCAAAACTCCAAATTTCAAGCCTTTACCCCTTTCAATAAACCTTGATCCGATAGAGTTTTCAAGGATTTTCCTCCAGCATGTCGCAAGCGCATGTGCCATAGTCTAGTTGCTTCTGCCTCTTTGTTGTCACTGGACGTCACTGTCGCTATCCCAATAACTGTATTACCGAGATAATGGTACATGTTATTGTTCTTCCGATTGGCCTTCATTATCACTAGTGCACCGGAGCATACTCTCATCACTCCATTTTTCTGTAATAATTTTGAACTCTTTTGATTTTAGGGCTCCCACAGAGATGAGATTTTTCTTCAAATCCGGTACATACTGAACATATGTTAATATTCTGATCATTCCATCATGGTTCCTTAATCGCATTGAACCAATTCCATATGAGGTAAAAGGTCTGTTATCTGCTGTTTGGACGACTCCATATTCTCCTTCTTGAAAATCCACGAACTAATCCTTGTTGGGACACATATGATAGCTACAAGCCGAGTCCATCAACCATATGTCTGATGACGTTGACGGCTCCATTGTAACTAATGAGAAATCTGAATCATCGCAATCAGCTACATTTGAATCCATAATGGCCTTTCCATTGTTATGTTTGGCCTTATTATTCAACCTCGGACAATCTTTCTTCCAGTGCCCCTTTTCTCGACAAAAGGCACATTCATCTTTGCTGGGTTTAGATCTTGACTTAGATCTTTCTTTCTTTGTCCTTATTTGATTTTGAGAATGACCCCTCACGAACAGTGCTTCTCCTTCTCCGCCCTTCTATTATTCTCGCTTTCTTTGTTCATAGCTGTACAAAGCCGAACAAACTTCTCTGAGAGAAACTTCGTCATTTCCATGGAGTAGAGTAGTTTCAAGGTGCTCGTACTCGTCGGGAAGTGACGCCAACAACATCAAGGCCAAGTCACCATCATCATAAGTTGTATCCATATTTTACAAATCCGTGACCAACTTATTAAAACTGGTGATATGTTCATTCATCGTGGTATCATGAAGAAGTGAAACAGTCTCTTCTTCATGTACAATTTATTTTGACTATTTTTCTTCAAAAATTTATCCTCCAGTACTTTTCATAATTTAATAGCAAAAGTTTTCTTTGTGTATGATATTTCTGCTCTCTAGCAAGGTAGGATTGAATGGTACCGCAAGCAACACGGTTGATAATTCTCCAATTTTCTTCTCCAATAGCATCTGGTCTCTTTTCTTTAATGGCCAAATCTAGCCCTTGATGAAAAAGGACATCTAGAACCTCGCCTTGCCACATCCCAAAATATCCGGACCCGTCAAAAATTTCTACCGCAAATTTCGCATTTGACACAATTTTTTTCATAAGAGAAGAAGCCAATGATGACGTATTGTTGACATTTGATGTAGATTCTTCTTGCTTATTATCTCTCATCTTTGACACAAATATTATTTAATAGCTGACGACACAAATCAAAATTATTTTCTTTCTGATGTAGAAGATTAGACTAAGCTGCAATCACTGAGCATACTCAGACAGAACCTTGACTCAGTTACCAAGATAAATCCTTTCTGATGTGGAAGATCAGACTTTGCTGCAACTACAGATCATACCTAGAAAGTACCTTGGCTCTGATACCAATTATTGCGGAAGTCGAATGTATATAATATGAATAAGTCACAACTACTATACCAAAAATTACGGCAGCCACCAAATAATAAATAAAATAATAAAATAACAATAAAAGGAACACCAGAATTTACGAGGTTCGGCTAATTTTGTCTACTCCTTAGACACAATCAATATTTTATTCCACTCCAAAAATACAAGTGAAATAATACTAAAGAGAGAAGATACAAATGCCTTAAGAAGATAAGAAGGCAAATTAGAGGTGTGTCTAAATCCTAAATATTAGGCTTCCTTTTATAGGAAACAATCCTACCCAGTTTTGCTTATCCACCGATGTGGAATATTGAAATATTTGACATTTCAATAGTTATGACAATTTTGTGTTATCTTCAACGAAATCTATATTGTGTGGATTCGAGATAATTGGCTAGTTTTACGTTGGCGGCCAACATATTATAATCCTCATTTATATCCCGGTTTCTAGTTGACAATGGGAGTAAACTCATACAGGCAAAGTTGTTTGTGAGGATTCATATAGTTTACTCTAACTTGTTTGGAACTAATATGTTAGTGGTCGTTTGGTATGAGGTATGAGGTGGGATAAGAGTTGGGATTAAATTTATACCTTATTTGGTAAGAGGTATAAATTTATCCTGAAATAAATTTGTAAACATAATCCCAAATCTTATCCAACTTATCTCATCTTATCCGACTTTATACCATCAATTGTGGGATTATATATATTGTTCCATCTTTTATGTGGTATAATCCCGGTACTATTTTGTCCACGTACCGAAGGCCCCTTAATGTTATTGTTTCTCTGATAAAAAAATGCTATAAGGTAAAAGAATATCCTTAAAACATTGGATGGTGCATTCGGACAACCGGAATATGGATACTATAACATACTAGTATATGTTAAACAACTACAAATCTGTTATAAATAGAATTTTATTTATGGTAAATGTTTATATTTAGAGAGATTCTAGGGCTTATTACTTGCAGGGGCGGAGTTAGAGTGTCATTAGCGGTTCGGCTGAACCTAGTAAATTTGGTTCAAACCCTGTATTTGTCTTTGAAAAAATCATTATATATAAATTATTAAGTTAGAACCCCTAACTTAAAATGATAAGAATCCGAACCAGTAAACTTGAAATCCTGGCTCCGCTTCTGATTACTTGGTGGCCAAGTCACTCTCTCCCTATAAATAAAGGGTTATATTCTATTATAATTGATCCCAAATCAATATGAATTCTCTCTCAACTTTTATGTGCAATACTAGTTTTCTACTTTTATTGTTTTGTAACAAAATCTAATTTCTTTTATTTCTAAATAAGGTGCTAAAAACGGTATTCACTACTAAAAGTTCAACACCAAATTTATAGGAGACATCAAACCTGTTTGAGTTAGCTTATTGTACATAACCACGTCTTCTCATAAGCTGTTCTTTCATTAAAAGGACTAAAATACCATTAAATTTTTTACAAATTTTGAAAGTCCTTTTGAAGAGAAAAGGAGCAATGATGGATAAGGAGTGAGTAAGTTAGGTTTTGTTTTGGAAAAGGTATACGTATTTTAAGAATGGGAAAAAATAATAAAGATAAAATAGGAAAAAACTTTGTCAAATGAAACGCTTTTGGTTCATTTTGGCTTATAAGCACTTTGAGTGCTTACCCAATAAATAAATAAATTAAAAAATATTTATAAATTATTTTGACAAACTTATAAGCTTAGCATATCACCCTCTTGACGTATCATTATTCAACACCTGAAAAACTATTTTCCTTGCGCTTTTTAATATAAAGATTACATTTTTCTTATTTTTCAGTTCTAAATACTTAGACCTACTTCGATCCATATTCCATGCCAAAGGTTTGGGTAACTTTAGTTAGTTATATGAAAATGGTATAAAGTATATATTTTGGATTGTAAAATGTAGTGAAATTAGTTCAAAGACCTGTCCAATTTTAAAATTATACTAGAATATGAAATATAAACAATATCTTGTGAATTCAGAAGGGATTAAATCCTTGGACATTTGGGGTTCAAGAACATGGCTAGGCTCATCTTTAGAAAGCCAATATAATGGTGGAACACAAACATGATTGGATTTCACTAATTTTAACTTAACTAACTAATTAAACTTTATTAACTCAAAATATTAATTTAAGTCAATGCATCTTCAATTTAAAGTTTATCTCAAATTTCGTATGTATTTTTATACCAATATAATTTGGGAAATTATAAAATTGGCCGATCAGTTGTAATTAATTGTATTTGTTAACTAAGAACAATATAACAATATGTATATTATATGTATATACTACACTTATATACAACAAGAAAATATTTTCAATTATTTTGGAAATGACTAAAAATATATATTTCTCTTATAATTTTGATGTCTACAGTTGCAAAATAATATAAGACTATAATAGATGTTAGAAACTGAGACATTAAATAAGGTAAATTCTTATTGGCATCTAAGTTTTACACCAAGCAAACGAACATTTTAAAATTAATTGTTTAATTAGATATAAATATCCGGACAATTATTTTACTTTTTTGGTAATTAAACAATCTTTATTACCAAGTAAATATGTATAAGTATATCCGTAAACTGAGTTTAGACATGCAACTCCAAACTTAGTACACTTCTTCTATTCTAACAATTCCTATGGATAGAAATTTAATTTTTGAAGTTCATTCCTTAAGTTACTCTGCCTATTTCCTATACAATGTATCTCCTGTATTATTTGCTTTGTGATAGTTTCACTATTTCTCTTTTCCTGCTAAAAAATTCTTCTGTTTCTTTCCATCCATATATGGTAAACAACATTTGTAAGACACATTCTATAGAGCATGGCTTTCGACCCTTTACCTTTCATGATCTGTTGTCTATTTGAGTTCGTGCCAGTCCTATCCTTGCTAACAGCTTCACCCATACTTCTGCTGAGAATTTACACGTAAAGAACATTTGATGACTCTCCAGCTCTTGATCACATAGTGGACAGTTTGGATTAATTTGTAATCCCCAGCTGCTCAATCTGTCTTTGGTATACAACGTCTCATGTACATCAAGGTATAATATGAACTTCCATCTTGGACAACCTTTGTTATTACATAATAATCTGCTCCAATCTTCCTTTAGGAAATCTCCGCTCAATTGATTGTACATTACCCTGATAGAGAATAATTTTGTCCCTAATATCTTCCCAATATCCAACCTTGCTTCATTTATATATTTTTCAGCCTGTAGTATCTTCCCGATTATCCATGAGGCTTGCTTCACTTTTACTTGACATGGAATCTTCCCCTCTATGTAGTAACATGCACCCACCTTATCCACGGTTTGTCCTTCTTCATACAAATATTCCAGAGATGTCTAACAATGATGCTCTATTTCATGTGTTGAGATCAGTGATGTTCTGTCCTCCTTTGGATTTAGGCCTGCACATTTTTTCCTAAGCTACTAGAGCTTTCCTGCTTGTATTGGAGTCACCAGTCCAGAGGAATCTTCTACAAATACCTTCAACCATCTGTATAATTTTCTTTGAAAGTGGAAAGACCTGTGACTAGAATTTTTGGATGGCAATTAGCACACTCTTTATCAGCTGTAGTCTTCCTGCATATCTTAAGAATTTGACTGTCCATTATTTGACTTTCCCCAACATTTTGTCTATTAAAGGTTGGCATTGGCTCACAGATAGTCTTTTTGAGATCAGAGGAACTCCAAAATATTTAAAAGAAAGTGCACCAATGGTGAAACTAGTAGCTTGAATAATATCCTGTTGTACTACTGTTGGAACACCACCAAAATACATACAACTTTTTGCTTTAGTTTGCAACAAGTCCAGAAGCTTTTGAAAAACTACCGAAACACTCACATAATAGTTGTATAGACATCACATCACCTCTGCAGAATAACAACAAATCATCAGTAAAACTGAGCTGGACAATGTTTAGTTTCTCACATCTTGGATGGTAATTGAAGTTAGATTCCTCCTTCAGCTGTTTCAAGATTCTTGTCAGGTATTCCATTGCTAATACAAACAATAGTGGTGACACTGGATCACCCTGCCTCACCCCCTAATTCTGAGCTTCATGTTACTCTTTCCTTTTTGCTTCAAATGGAATAGTAGGGCTACCATTAATAGAGATGGAGTAGGATATAGTTTTGAGACACTCCACAATCCATCCTATAAATGTTTTGGGAAAACACAACCTAGTTAACACCTACTCCAAAAAACCCATTCAACTGAATATAGAAAAAATACCAGCTATGTCTATTTATAAGTAGCTCATTATAAAAATTGTCCAATTGATAAAATATTACTAATATTAGCCAAATTAGCCAATTAGCTATTTATAGCAAAAAATATTAATTTTTTGCTTTATTTTGAATGTGTGTTATTAGAATAGATTGGGCACGACTTAAGGAGCTTGAATTTTAGTTTTGGGATGATTTGGTGTAGTTTTGAGGTGGTTTGAATTGAAAATTCGAAGTAAAAGATGAACATGAAAAAAAATGATATGTGTATCACACTGTGTATCATTTCTGTATCACATATGTATCAATTATGTATCATATGTATATCCATGTATACCTGTGTGTGAGATACATGCGTGATACATGTTTGATACATGTGTCGCAGAAGACTTTTCTGAACTCAATTTAATTATGAATTTTGATACAAAACCAATCCAAATCACCTCCAATCTTTCTCAAATTTTGAATATTGACTTATCTATATATTTTTAATAAATTTCAACTATACCCATTGAAAAGTTCTCTTTTTGGTTTAGAATTTTGGAATATTATATAGAATTTTATATTTTATCACCTTATTTGTTACCCCGTCCATAAAAATTTCTTTTCGTCTTGTACCTAATGTTGTTAATCACGCTTAAAAATATGGAAGATAAATTTTGCATGTGATTCTTTGAGAGAAAGAACCCTATTATTTGATTTTTTAATTTCTTTTGGCTAGTTTTGATAAGTCTATAACTAATGGCTAGAGGTTGGTAAGTTGTGATTTATTTGGGACATTTGTGTAAGTTTTCCTTGAATATATCCGGACAACTATTTACCACATTAAAGAATGTTAGAAAGTATGAGGGAAGTCGGTTACTGAAACTTGAAGCAAAAGAAACAGTTCGAATTACCAAGAGTGTAGTAGTGGTATTAAAACAAGGAAAGCCCAGCAATATATTGTTATTGTCACTATGTTATAATAAACTGTTAGAAGAATAAAGAAATGTAGAAGAATAAAAAAATTTCGAGTCCACAATTTTCTTGTGTTTTTAAGGAATTTTAACCCCCTCAACATTGCCAAGGTAATGGATTAAATCTTCCCGTGATAAAATGGAATAAACCTTCCTGCAACAGTGGCAATACAAATTGCAGGATTCCAACGAACTCAAAAAACGAAGCAAAATCCCACTTACGAGTTTGATAGAAAGATATTGCGAACTAGGATGCAATATATTCAGAAAGAAAGAAGTTCTGTAGTGTATTTCGTATGTAAAAGATGCATCCTTGCCTCAGAATTTATAGGCAAATATCAGAAGAGGCGCGGCCAGAGATATTTCTGAATCTCACTGCCATGATTCTACCGCGATCGCGGCAAAAAAGCGGCCAGCGAGGTTCTTTGAAATTTCAGCAGAGTTCTGACGTACTTTCAGCAGTGATTTGGTATTTAATTAATTATTAAATAATTAAATAAATTTTATCCAAAAATAATCTTATCGATCGATCATTTGACAAATGCAAATCCAAATCCAAATCCAATTCAAAATCCAAAGCCAAAGCCAAAGCCAAAGCCGAAGCCGAAGCCGAGTCGAGCGAGTGAAGACGACGGCGCTAGGGTTCATTCTCTTCAACTCCTTTTAAGAGCTTTAAGAAGTGATTCTATATATAAGCACATAAATGTGGTTGTTTCTCACTAATGAGGGACAAAATGCAAGACAAAAATTTACTTCTTCAAATTTTTATTTTCCTCCATTTTCAATTCACACTTCTTCTACTTTAAAGCCAAATGGCTTAAAGTCTTCAGCAATCCCCCACATGAATGGGAATGGCTGTATCAAGAAAGATCATAGATGAAAGCTATGTGATTTTGCAAGTAAGGATTAATCGCATCTGGATAAGTAGGTTTCCCTTTGAACTTTCCGTAGTGAACGTATGTCGGATATACTCGGTTAATCGGTAGATTTGATATCTTTGAACCGTCAAACTTTAGTGTATACCTAGACAACCATATGTCACACAATTAACTCTTAACCGTCTTGTAGTTCTCATTGGTGTGTTCATTTTTAGCCATGAACACTGCCTCGTCTCATAGGTGCATAGAGAATTGGCTTTACAAAATTCTCATTGAAGTGGCTTCCACTTCACACTTACATAGGTGATTCCTAAATGTGTAATCCTTTAGATTGAAACTATTTGATAAATACCTCATCAAACTTAGGTAATCATTAAAGAACATGTAAAGTTTTATCCTTGTTACAGAACATAGTCTTCATGATGAGAATGGACCAAAGATATTATTTTGACAATGTTGAATCGGTCAATCACAACTTTGTTTGAGCTTCTTGAACCTAGATCTCGGAACATCCAAAATTCTAGGTAGAGTTACCGCCATGTTGACTTGTCCTCGGCCATAGTCTCATTCCCTTAGATGATTTCTCAACTCCCTCTCTAGTTAAGCTTTTTGTAAGCGGATCCGCAACATTATCCTTTGATCTTACATAATCAATAGTGATAATTCCAATAGAAAGTAGTTGTCTAACGGTATTATGTCTTCATCGTATATGACGAAATTTTTCGTTATACATAACGCTCCCTGCCCGTCCTATTGCAGCCTCACTGTTGCAATGTATGCAAATAGGAGCCAAAGGTTTTGGCCAGAACGGAATGTCTTCTAAAACATTTCGAAGCCATTCAGCTTCTTTACTGGCTTTATCCAATGCTATAAACTCTGATTCCATTGTAGAGCGAGCAATACACGTCTGTTTAGAAGACTTCCAAGATACTGCTCCTCCAATAACAGTAAACACATATCCGCTTGTGGACTTTGTTTCTGTTGAGCCGGTTATCCTATTTGCATTACTATATCCTTTGATAACTGCATGATATTTATTGTAGTGCAAAGCGTAGTCTTGAGTATACTCCAAGTATCCCAGAACTCGTTGCATTGCCATCCAGTGATATTTGTTGGGATTACTTGTGAATCGACTAAGTTTGCTTATCGCACAAGCTATATCAGGTCGTGTACAGTTCATGATGTACATTAAGCTTCCCAACACACGAGCATACTCCAATTGAGACGTACTTTCACCTTTATTCTTCATAAGATGATGGTTTAAGTCAATTGGAGTCCTTGCACTTCTGAATTCCAAGTGTTTGAATTTTTCAAGTACCATTTTCACGTAATGTGATTGAGACAAAGCTAGACCTTGAGGAGTCCTCTTGATTTTAATTCCTAGAATTATATCGGCAACTCCTAAGTCTTTCATATCAAACTTACTAGCAAGCATGCACTTAGTAGCTTGAATGTCGGCAATGTCTTTGCTCATTATTAGCATATCATCAACATATAAGCATACAATGACTATATAATTTAGAACATTCTTAATGTAAACACATTTATCATATTCATTAATCTTAAAGACATTTGACAACATTGTTTGGTCAAATTTCACATGCTATTGCTTGGGTGCTTATTTTAGTCCATAAAAAGACTTAACAAGTCGACATACCTTCTTTTCTTTTTCCGGAACCACAAACCCTTCAGGTTGGTCCATGTAGATTTCTTCCTCTAAATCACCATTTAAAAAGGTTGTTTTTACATCCATTTGATGGATTTAAAGATTATACAAGGCGGCTAACACTATTAGCATCCAAATGGATGTAATTCTTGTTACCGGCGAGTATGTGTCAAAATAGTCAAGACCTTCTCGTTGTCTAAATCCTTACGAGGGGGCGCGCTAGAGGGCACGGGAAGCTCGCGAGGAATGCGACTTTGATATTGCGACGTCCGGTATTGATGATGTCCCTGGTGGGAGTTTGGCTGGAGCTGGGAACGACATGGGCGCCGCGGGTGCCGGCGAAGGCGAAACTAGTGGTGGAGTGGCGCGGGCAGGCGGCGATGGGACTGGCGCGGATGGTGGTACTAGTAATCCCAGTGATTGATGATTAGTTGATGATTCTCTTGTCGGTTGTTGCTGTGTGTGCCTATTTTTCTTTTCTTCTTTTTTTTTATTGTTGTGGTTTGTTTCGAACAATATTTGTACTGGGGCAGACAGGTATGGCCCGCGTCCGTCTCTTTTAATTGAGGGGGGGATTCCCCCTTTTTCCGTTGTTTTCTTAATGCTCGCCCCACTTACGTTTTCCCTCAATACGATCATTGATTGTTCCGGGTCGAGAGCTCATAGCCCGAATATTACTTTAATTGTCGTTGAATTAATGTGGCGAAGGCTCGTGGCCTGACTCCTGGTTTAACCGTAGTTGAACTTTGTCAAATTTTTTTTTTGAGTCGAGGGCTCATAGCCCGAGTATTACTTCAACTATCGTTGAATTGATATGGCGAAGGCTCGTGGCCTGAGTCCCAGTTCAACCGTAGTTGAATTTTGTTGATTTTTTTTGAGTCGAGAGCTCATAGCCTGAGTATTACTTCAACTAACGTTGAATTAACGTGGTGAAGGCTCGTGGCCTGCGTCCCAATTCAACCGTAGTTGAACTTTGTTGATTCTATTGAGTCGAGGGCTCATAGCCCGAGTATTACTTCAACTGTCGTTGAATAAGTGTGGCGAAGGCTCGTGGCCTGCGTCCCAGTTCAACCGTAGTTGAACTTTGTTGATTCTATTGAGTCGATGGCTCATAGCCCGAGTATTACTTCAACTGTCGTTGAATTAGTGCGGCGAAGGCTCATGGCCTGCGTCCCAGTTCAACCGTAATTGAACTTTATTGATTTTTTTTTAGTCGAGGGCTCATAGCCCGAGTATTACTTCAACAGTCGTTGAATTAATATAGCGAAGGCTCGTGGCCTGAGTCCCACTTCAACCGTAGTTGAACTTTGTTGATTCTATTGAGTCGAGGGCTCATAGCCCAAGTATTACTTCAACTGTTGTTGAATTAGTGTGGCGAAGGCTCGTGGCATGCGTCCCAGTTCAACCGTAGTTGAACTTTGTTGATTCTATTGAGTCGATGGCTCATAGCCCGAGTATTACTTCAACTGTCGTTG
>JASVEL010009875.1:0-27868 GCA_032618575.1 Nicotiana noctiflora
TGGTAACTGAGTCAAGGTTCTTTCTCGGTATGCTCTGTGGTTGCAGCTTAGTCTGATCTTCCACATCAGAAAGGAAATAATCTTGATTTGTGTCGTCAGCTATTAAATAATATTTATGTCAAAGATGGGAGACAATAAACAAGAAGAATCTACATCAAGTGTCAGTAATACGTCATCGTTGGCATCTTCGCTTATGACAAGAATTGTGTCAAATGCAAAATTTGCGGTAGAAATTTTTGACGGGTTCAGACATTTTGGGATGTGGCAATGCGAGGTTCTAGATGTCCTTTTTCAACAAGGGCTAGATCTTGCTATTGAAGAAAAGAGACCGGATGGTATTGGAGAAGAAGATTGGAGAATTATCAATCGTGTTGCTTGCGGTACCATTCGATCCTACCTTGCTAGAGAGCATAAATATCCATACACAAAGGAAACTTCTGCAAGTAAATTATGGAAAGCACTAGAGGATAAATTTTTGAAGAAAAACAGTCAAAATAAATTGTACATGAAGAAGAGACTGTTTCACTTCACCTATGTTCCTGGTACCACGATGAATGAACATATCACCAGTTTCACTAAGTTGGTCACGGATTTGCAAAATATGGATACAACTTATGATGATGGTGACTTGGCCTTGATGTTGTTGGCGTCACTTCCTGACGAGTACGAGCACCTTGAAACTACTCTACTCCATGGAAATGATAAAGTTTCTCTCAGAGAAGTTTGTTCGACTTTGTACAGCTATGAACAAAAAAAGCGAGAAAAACAGAAGGGCGGAGAAGGAGAAGCACTGTTCGTGAGGGGTCGTCCTCAAAATCAAACGAGGACAAGGAAACGAAGATCTAAGTCAAGATCTAAACCCAGCAAAGATGAATGTGCCTTTTGTCGAGAAAAGGGGCACTGGAAGAAAGACTGTCCGAAGTTGAATAATAAGGCCAAATATAACAATGGAAAGGCCATTATGGATTCAAATATAGCCGATTGCGATGATTCAAATTCCCATTAGTTAAAACGGAGCCGTCAACATCGACATATGGTTGATGGACTCGGCTTGTAGCTATCATATGTGTCCCAACAGGGATTGGTTCGTGGACTTTCAAGAAGGAGAATACGGAGTCGTCCAAACAGCGGATAACAGCCCTCTTACCTCATATGGAATTGGTTCAATACGATTAAGGAACCATGATGGAATGATTAGAACATTAACAGATGTTCGATATGTACCGGGTTTGAAGAAAAATCTCATCTCTGTGGGAGCCCTGGAATCAAAAGGGTTCAAAATTATTGCAGAAAATGGAGTGATGAGAGTATGCTCCGGTGCACTAGTGGTAATGAAGGCCAATCGGAAGAACAATAACATGTACCGTTATCTCGGTAGTACAGTTATTGGGACAGCGACAGTGACATCCAGTGACAACAAAGAGGCAGAAACAACCAGGCTATGGCACATGCGCATGGGACATGCTGGAGAAAAATCCTTAAAAACTCTATCAGATCAAGGATTGTTGAAAGGGGTAAAGGCTTGCAATTTGGAGTTTTGCGAGCATTGTGTCAAAGGGAAACAAACAAGGGTTAAATTTGGTACAACAATCCATAATACTAAAGGCATTTTGGATTATGTACACTCTGACGTTTGGGGTCCTTCCAAAACACCTTCATTGGGTGGGAAGCACTATTTTGTGACCTTTGTTGATGATTTTTCCCGAAGAGTATGGGTGTATGCAATGAAGAGCAAAGATGAAGTGCTGGGAATTTTTCTCAAATGGAAGACGATGGTGGAGAATCAAACGGGCAGGAGGATCAAGTGTATTCGCACAGACAATGGAGGTGAATACAAAAATGATCATTTCAATAAGGTCTGTGAAAATGATGGCATCGTCCGACACTTCACTGTCAGACATACACCACAACAAAATGGAGTGGCAAAACGCATGAACCGGACCTTGCTGGAGAAGGTACGATGTATATTGTCCAATGCTGGCTTGGGCAAAGAATTTTGGGCTGAGGCAATTACATATGCATGCCACCTCATTAATCGCTTACCATCTGCTGCTATTGATGGCAAGACACCATTTGAAAAATGGTATGGAAAGCCTGCTGTAGATTATGACTCTTTGCACGTATTTGGCTCAACTGCATATTATCATGTGACGTAGTCAAAATTGGATCCAAGGGCAAAGAAGGCTATTTTTTTGGGAATTACTTCTGGAGTCAAAGGACATCGCTATGGTGTCCTATGACGAAGAAAGTAATATTCAGCAAGGATGTTACCTTCGATGAATATTCTATGGTAAATAAGGTAACAAATGAAGATACCAAACAAGATGATGGTGCTTCTAAGCAGGTGGAGTTTGAGGGAGAAATTATTTTTCCTACACAAGAAGCAGAGGAGGAAACAAACGAAGATTATCCTCTGGAAGGAGAGCCAGTAGAGGAGATTCCAACTCAGGAACCTCAACAACAACTTGAATCAATAGCAACCAAGCAGGCCAAAAAGGAAAGTAACGAAACCTGTTCGTCTCATAGAGACAGTTGCTTGTGCAACCGCAATTGCAGCTGATGATGTTCCCATCACTTATAAAGATGTAGTCCAAAGTTCAGAAGAAGATAAGTGGAGAATTGCCATGAATGATGAATTACAGTCCCTTCATCAGAATCATACATGGAGATTGGCCAATCTCCCGAAGGGAAAGAAAGCAATTTGGTGCAAATGGGTATTTGCAAAGAAGGAAGGATTTCCTAACCAAGTAGATGTTCGCTACAAAGCAAGATTGGTGGCCAAAGGATATGCTCAAAATGAGGGAATTGATTACAATGAAGTATTTTCTCCAGTTGTAAAACATTCATCCATTCGAATTATGTTGGCTTTGGTAGCACAATTGGATTTGGAACTAGTTCAGATGGATGTAAAACCTGCGTTTTTACATGGAAACTTGGAGGAGGAAATCTACATGACTCAGCCAGAAGGATTCAAAGTTGTAAGGAAAATATGGTTTGCAAACATGAAAAATCGTTTTACGGGTTGAAACAATCTTCTAGACAATGGTACAAACGATTTGACAAGTTTATGTTGCAGCAAGGGTATAAGAGAAGCAAATACGATCATTGTGTGTATTTGCGCAAGCTTAAAAATGGTTCATTTATATATATTCTCCTATATGTTGATGATATGTTGATAGCTTCCAAGAATTCGAAAGAAATTGATAAGTTGAAGATTCAACTGAAGAAGGAGTTCGAGATGAAGGATCTGGGTGAGGCGAAGAAAATTCTTGGTATGGAGATAATAAGAGATAGACGTTCAAAGAAACTCTGTTTATCTCAGAAAGAATATTTGAAGAGAGTACTACAACGTTTTGGCATAGATGACAAAACTAAGCCGGTTAGTACTCCACTTGCTCCCTATTTTAAGCTAAGTACTACTATGTCGCCATTGGATGAAGCTGAACGAGAGTATATGTCAAAGGTACCATACGCAAATGTTGTTGGTAGCTTGATGTATGCAATGGTCTGTACGAGACCTGACATTTCACAAGCTGTTGGAGTTATTAGCAGATATATGCATAATCCGGGAAAGGAGCATTGGCAAGCTGTGAAGTGGATTCTACGGTATATTCATAATACCGTAGATGTCGGGTTAATTTTTGAGCAGGAAGACAATGAGTCTGTAGTTGGATATTGTGACTCGGATTTTGCGGGTGATCTCGACAAACGAAGATCAACTACTGGTTATGTGTTTACTTTTGCAAAGGCACCAGTTAATTGGAAGTCTACTTTGCAGTCAACAGTTGCTTTGTCTACAACAGAGGCAGAGTACATGGCTATTAAAGAGGCTGTGAAGGAGGCAATTTCGCTTCAAGGATTGCTAAAGGAGCTTGGTGTTGAACAAAAAGGTATCACAATTTTTTGTGATAGTCAAAGTGCTATTCAATTAGCGAAGAACCAAGTTTATCATGCAAGGACGAAGCACATTGATGTTCGGTATCATTTCGTACGAGAAATCATAGAAGAAGATGGAGTCACGGTGAAGAAAGTTCATACAGAGAACAACAACAACAACAACAACCCAGTATAATCCCACTTAGTGGGATCTGGGGAGGGTAGTATGTACGCAGACCTTACCCCTACCCTGGGGTAGAGAGGCTGTTTCCAAATAGACCCCCAGCATCCTTCCCTCCAAGAACTTCCCACCTTGCTCTTGGGGAGACTCGAACTCACAACCTCTCGGTTGGAAGTGGGGGTTGCTTACCATCAGAGCAACCCCTCTTGTCAAAGTTCATACAGAGAATCCTGCTGATATGCTGACAAAAGCGGTGACAGCGATCAAGTTTCAATATTGTTTGGATTTGATCAACATTGTTGAACACTAAAGATTGAAGATGAAGACACACTCAAAATTTGTTATAGAGAGAAAATTGAAGATATGGAATTTTTTGTCAATGTGGAGATTTGTTGAAGTTTGACAAATTATTTTGACAACAGTAGTCCCACATCGGTGGGAAGAAGAGTTGGGAGGGATTTTCCCCTATAAAAGAAGGCCTAATGTTTAGGATTTATACACACCTCTCATTTGCCTTCTTATCTTCTTAAGACATTTGTATCTTCTCTCTTTAGTATTATTTCACTTGTATTTTGAGTGGAATAAAATATTGGTTGTGTCCGAGGAGTACGCAAAATTAGCCGAACCTCGTAAATTCTGGTGTTCTTTATATTGTTGCTTTATTGTCTTATTTATTATTTGGTGGCTGCCATAATTTTTGGTATAGTAGTTGTGACTCATTCACACTATATACATTTGGCTTCCGCAACAGCTGCCAATTGAAAAGTATACTAAAGTGAAAGTGGATCTCACTGTTATGTAAGGTCCTATATTTTTCTGATGATCCATCAATATGGAATCTTGAAACCGTCACCTAAAGATCAACTTCACAAGATATGCAAAATTACTTTCTTATACTTCCAATGATGACATAAGTTCCTCCAAGTTATGTTTAACTTTTACTTTTTACATAAAATTTCATCCGAAGTGCTCTGCCAGTAAAGGAACAAAACCTCCCAACACTGTTCTCCCTCAATCTAGCCATGCCTTCAAAATGTAAGGCAATCTTAGAGCTCATCATCCCTAGAATAGCCTTTTTCAAAAAAATTCCAAAAACTTTACTCAATATTCCAGAATAAAGAGACATATGAATGTATATATATGAATCAAATTAGATGTAGAAGGGAACAGACCTCGGGAGCTAGCCATCTATAACCATCAGTCTCATATTCCATGGCTTCGTCAATACTCCTGCAAGCAGCTACTATGCCCATATCACCTAAGCAAGCATTCCCATTCTTGTCTAACAAGATCCTCTGTGTATTAAGATCTCTATATGCAGCTCCATGATCATTTATAAACTTGATTCCTTCAGCTATATCAATGGCAATCCTTATTATTTCTTTAGTCTGGAGTTTCTTTTTCTTCAACAATAAGTCATAAGCTGACCCAGCTTCCATCAACTTAGTCAAAACACACAAGCCATGATTTTCACTGATGCAAACACCAAAAAATTGCAATATACTCTTGTGACCGCACGTCATCAGCTCCAACAAATCTTGTCGAAGCACAAACTCGTATGCAATTCCTTTGTCACACCCCTTGAGCTTCTCAACCGCAACTCTTTTTCCCTTGTATACCCCTTTGAATGTATTCGGTCCAATCTGATCAATGAATTCAAGATTATCAGAGCTCAACAACCACTTTCCAATCTTTTCTCCACCAGATAACACAGTCTGCCATTCATCCACCGAGACCGTAAACAAAGAAGTAGGTAACGGCATTTGCAACTGGACCTTTGGGGTCAAATTATCGAACCCATTTTTGTAATTTGGCTGCCCAGGGTCCTCTTCAATCTCCCCATATTCTCTGCTCCTTGTGTTCTCCTCTTGACTCCCACAAATCCCAAATGGTAGCTTCTTCATTGCAGTAGATTTTGGCTTCTTAAGGGCTGATTTAAGAACATTCTCGATACGAGCTTTAAACATTTTTTCTTTCCCAGATTGAACCAAAAGCATCACAATCCCCAATGTAAAACCTTTCTTTTCAAAGATCTGTATCTTTTTACAACAAATCGAGGTGCTGTCAAGCGCCCCGGACATCGCAGACCATGAAATAGAAGAGTTACATGCAAATGTTAACTTAAAAATTGATCCTTGAACTTCATCATCAGATACCTCTTGTATCATAAGGGCTGGGTGGTCCTCTGCGGATGCCTGCTCTATCAATCTAATATGCAGAAAAACATCCTTCATTTCAAATCCAGCTTGCCCATAGCTATCAAAAAACAAGCCAAGCATATAAGAAAATGCCAATACCAAAACAACTAGCAGCAATAAAGCAAAGCCAAAAAATTAGATGGTGACACAATAATAGGCAGATCTAGGCATCTAGCTTAAGGCAGTTCAACCGAACATGCTCTTGGTCGAATCATGTACACATAACAACAATTACTAGTATGTCCCAATCACAAATTAGTCGGGTTTTATCCCATTGCGTTTGACCCATTTTCATTTGGATCCTCATGATCATCATTTATATACTGTAGACGAGACAGTGCTAGTTTTGCAGAACTTGCAGAACCCACATCTACAGGTCGAACACTATTCGTATATAAAATAAATTAAAGCTAGAGTGAGACACACAGTTAGAAGTCACACTCTAACTCACAACCCAGGATGTCTAAAACTAAGAACCGCCATTGTGCACAGTGGAGCGACATCGGAAGGACATCATCAAAAAATAATGTTGTGCATATAGAAAAATTATACTGCATACATAGGTTATAAATTATTTTGTATACATATGGAGTATATTAAATTTTGTACTCCTTTAGTGAAATTCCTCATTTTACTGTTGTTGAGCGTGCAAAATATGTAAGAACATTATAACATCTACATATATATATATATATATATATATATATATATATATATAGCCTCTTACCCTTTCGTTGCCTATAAATGAAGAGGCTCGACCTCATATTTTATACACCAAAAATTCTGAAGTCTCTCTCCTTGTCACGGGTGATTTGCTCCATTCTTAAAGTTCGCCTTAAGTTCTATAATTAGAGTGTATTCCATTCTATCCAAGAGGAATTAATCCAAACCTTGGACAACATTAAATTCCTTAAGTACACATAGTGTGTGGGCTCGAAATTATTTAACTTCTAACTTTTCTTGTTATTATGTCGTTCCAGTTTTTTGGCTTTACATTTTTTTTTTGTTGAACACAGTTAGTAACAGTTCAATCCAAAAACCTCAAGGACAGTGCAATCACCTGAGCGGGAAAGAGTCGTAATGCTTGCGAATGTTAGAGACAAGCTTCTCTGGAAGTTGACTACCAGGATAAAGCTGAGTCAATCCCCGTACAACGCTGCCCCAAACGTGCTTCCGACCGGTCTCAACTCGGTCCGAGGGCGAAGGCAAGTCACGAACCGTTTCGAGGTTTAGTGAGTTCTTAAGCGACGAAATCACCTCCGACACGTTCCTGCTCAGTCTCTGTAGTCGTTTCTGCATTGCTGAAGAAGACTCCTTTAAACCTCCAACCCCGCCGGCAGAACCAGTACCGGTTGAGCAACCGCTTCCCGTCGGCGCCTCCGATCTGTGATTGTTTCTCATTAGAACTTGTTCTACCATTTCCTCTTCAATGCTAGATCGACTCGACCAGCATTCTAATGCTGCCGCCATGACTTGAACCTCCGACTCGCTTTGAAAATATATATCTATAATCAAAATTATACTAGTATAAGATTCGGTCCAAAAAGCTACTCTGTGAACATGCGGAAGCTCTCGAAAAATTAATTTGTAGGAAAATTGACTAATGATTTAGAGTGGGGAATTTTAGTAATAGAATTTGATGGAGTACTAGTATTTTGCGTCTGACATGACATGGGGTAGTTTTTCGGGGGAGTTGGAAAATTTAACAGGGGCGCAGTGATATAGCGATTAAAAGCGGGAAGTTGCACCCACGGGGATGAATGCGATCATTATAGTTTTGTCTGATTAAACATGGAATTATTAATAATAACTCGGTGTCCTCGGGGATTGAAACAGTCTTGGGATGTAGACCCGAATTTGCTTCGTCATACTTTCTAGCTATTTAATCCATACAAACTCAATCTTCTAAGGTCTAAAATAAATTTGACATTTATTTTTAAAATATGTGTTTGGCCATAAATTTTATCTATATTTTTGTTTTATTTTAAATCGCAAATTTTAAATCTTAAAATAATTATTGAGTTAAATTTTGGTCAAAATCTCAAAATTTGGAAATTATATACATATTTTTTCAAAATAAAGTTAGAAAATAATGTTTTAAAAATGTATGTCCAAATACATTTTCATCTTCAAACCAAACTTCATCCAAATCAGATTTTCAAAATAAATTTGGAATTTATGGTCAAAAGCTAGCTAAGTAAATCACGTTTGTACTATAACTTCTTTGGCCAATTTTCTCCAAGCTGAAAAGTTTTTTTTTTAAGTTGAAGTGTTTGGTCAAGCTTTTAGCTTTAAGAGGAAAAAAGTATTTTTAAGGAAAAGTAAAAATTATTCCCATAAATATTTTTTTGAGAAGCACTTTTGAGAAAATTGTTGCGGAAGCCAAATATATATAGTGTGAATGAGTCACAACTACTATACCAAAAATTATGGCAGCCACCAAATAATAAATAAGACAATAAAGCAACAATAAAAGGAACACCAGAATTTACGAGGTTCGGCTAATTTTGCCTACTCCTCGGACACAACCAATATTTTATTCCACTCCAAAATACAAGTGAAATAATACTAAAGATAGAAGATACAAATGCATTTAGAAGATAAGAAGATAAATGAGAGGTGTGTTTAAATGGTAAACATTAGGCCTTCTTTTATAGGGGGACCCCCCCCCCAACTTTTCTTCCCACCGATGTGGGACTAATGTTTGTCAAACTTTAACAAATCTCCACCTTGACAAAAGTTCCACATCTTCAATTTTCTCTCTATAACAAATTTTGGTTGTGTCTTCATCTTCAATCTTCAGTGTTCAACAATGTTGATCAAATCCAAACAATGTTGAAACTTGATCACTGTCACCGCTTTTGTCAGCATATCAGCAGGATTCTCTGTAATATGAACTTTCTTCACCGTGACTCCACCTTCTTCTATGATTTCTCGTACGAAATGATACCGAACATCAATGTGCTTCGTCCTTGCATGATAGACTTGGTTCTTCGCTAATTGAATAGCACTTTGACTATCACAAAAAATTGTGATACCCTTTTGTTCAACACCAAGCTCCTTTAGCAATCCTCGAAGCCAAATTGCCTCATTCACAGCCTCTGTAATAGCCATGTACTCTGCCTCTGTTGTAGACAAAGCAACTGTTGACTGCAAAGTAGACTTCCAACTAACTGGTGCCTTTGCAAAAGTAAACACATAACCAGTAGTTGATCTTTGTTTGTCCAGATCACCCGCAAAATCTGAGTCACAATATCCAACTACAGACTGATTGTCTTCCTACTCAAAAATTAATTCGACATCTACAGTATTATGAATATACCGTAGAATCCACTTCACAGCTTGCCAATGCTCCTTTCCCGGATTATGCATATACCTGCTAATAACTCCAACAGCTTGTGAAATGTCGGGTCTCGTACAGACCATTGCATACATAAAGCTACCAATATCATTTGCGTATGGTACATATGACATATACTCTCGTTCAGCTTCATCCAATGGCGACATAGTAGTACTTAGCTTAAAATGGGGAGCAAGTGGAGTACTAACTGGTTTAGTCTTGTCATCTATTCCAAAATGTTGTAGTACTCTCTTCAAATATTTTTTCTGAGATAAACAGAGTTTCTTTGAACGTCTATCTCTTATTATCTCCATGCCAAGAATTTTCTTCACCTCACCCAGATCCTTTATCTCGAACTCCTTCTTTAGTTGAATCTTCAACTTATCAATTTCTTCCGAATTCTTGGAAGCTATCAACATATCATCAACATATAGGAGAAGATATATAAATGAACCATTTTTAAGCTTGCGCAAATACACACAATGATCGTATTTGCTTCTCTTGTACCCTTGCTGCAACATAAACTTGTCAAATCGCTTGTACCATTGTCTAGAAGATTGTTTCAATCCGTACAATGATTTTTCAAGTTAGCACACCATGTTTTCCTTTCCAGCAACTTTGAATCCTTCTGGCTGAGTCATATAGATTTTCTCCTCCAAGTTTCCATGTAAAAATGCAGTTTTTACATCCATTTGAACTAGTTCCAAATCTAACTGTGCTACCAAAGCCAACATAATTCTAATGGAGGAATGTTTTACAACTGGAGAAAATACTTCATTGTAATCAACTCCTTCCTTTTGAGCATATCATTTGGCCACCAACCTTGCTTTGTAGCGAACATCTTTTTGGTTAGGAAATTTGTCTTTCTTTGCAAATACTCATTTCCACCCAATTGCTTTCTTTCCCTTCGGGAGGTTGGCCAATCTCCATATATGATTATGATGAAGGGACTGTATTTCATCATTCATGGAAATCCTCCACTTATCTTCTTCGAACTCCGGACTACATCTTTATAAGTGGTGGGAACATCATCAGCTGCAATTGCGGTTGCACAAGCAATCGTCTCTATGAGACGAACAGGTTTCGTTACTTTCCTTTTTGGCCTGCTGGTTGCTATTGATTCAAGTTGTTGTTGAGGTTCCTGAGTTGGAATCTCCTCTACTGTCTCTCCTTCCAGAGGATAATCTTCATTTGTTTCCTCTTCTGCTTCTTGTGTAGGAAAAATAAATTTTCCCTCAAACTCCACCTTCTTAGAACCACCATCATCTTGTTTGGTATCTACATTTGTTACCTTGTTTACCATAGCAGATTTATCGAAGATAACATCCCTGCTGAATATTACTTTCTTTGTCATAGGACTCCATAAGCGGTATCCTTTGACTCCAGAAGTAATCCCCATAAAATAGCCTTATTTGCCCTTGGATCCAATTCTAACTCCGTCACATGATAATATGCAGTTGAGCCAAATACGTGCAAAGAGTCATAATCTACAACAGGCTTTTCATACCATTTTTCAAATGGTGTCTTGCCATCAATAGCAGCAGATTGTAGACGATTAATGAGGTGACATGCATATGTAATTGCCTCAACCCAAAATTCTTTGCCCAAGCCACCATTGGACAACATACACCGTACCTTCTCCAGCAAGGTCCGGTTCATGCGTTCTGCCATTCCATTATGTTGTGGTGTATGTTTGACAGTGAAGTGTCAGACGATGCCATCATTTTCACAGACCTTATTAAAATGATCATTTTTGTATTCGCCTCCATTGTCTGTACGAATACACTTGATCCTCTTGCCCGTTTGATTTTCCACCATCGTCTTCTATTTGTGAAAAATTCTCAACACTTCATCTTTGCTCTTCATTGTACACACTCATACTCTTCGGAAAAAATCATCAACAAAGGTTACAAAATAGTGCTTTCTACCTAATGAAGGTGTTTTGGAAGGACCCCAAACATCATAGTGTACATAATCCAAAATGCCTTTAGTATTATGGATTGTTGTACCAAATTTAACCCTTGCATGTTTCCCTTTGACACAATGCTCGCAAAACTCCTAATTGCAAACCTTTACCCCTTTCAACAATCCTTGATCTCACAGTGTTTTCAAGGATTTTCCTCCAGCATGTCCCAAGCGCATGTGCCATAGCCTGGTTGCTTCTGCCTCT
The DNA here is from genome assembly GCA_032618575.1 of Nicotiana noctiflora. NCBI lineage: Eukaryota > Viridiplantae > Streptophyta > Magnoliopsida > Solanales > Solanaceae > Nicotiana > Nicotiana noctiflora. The sequence continues at coordinate 11,766 of JASVEL010009875.1, forward strand.
TTGTTGTCACTGGACGTCACTGTCGCTGTCCCAATAACTGTACTATCGAGATAACGGTACATGTTATTGTTCTTCCGATTGGCCTTCATTACCACTAGTGCACCGGAACATACTCTCATCACTCCATTTTCTGCAATAATTTTGAACCCTTTTGATTCCAAGGCTCCCACAGAGATGAGATTTTTCTTCAAACCCGGTACATATCGAACATCTGTTAATATTCTGATCATTCCATCATGGTTCCTTAATCGTATTGAACCAATTCCATATGAGGTAAGAGAGTTGTTATCCGCTGTTTAGACGACTCCATATTCTCCTTCTTGAAAGTCCACAAACCAATCCCTGTTGGGACACATATGATAGATACAAGCCGAGTCCATCAACCATATGTCTGATGATGTTGACGGCTCCGTTGTAACTAATGAGAAATCCGAATCATCACAATCAGCTACATTTGAATCCATAATGGCCTTTCCATTATTATATTTGGCCTTATTATTCAACTTCGGACAGTTTTTCTTCTAGTGCCTCTTTTCTCGACAAAAGGCGCATTCATCTTTGTTGGGTTTAGATCTTCCTTTCCTTGTCCTCGTTTGATTTTGAGGACGACCCCTCACGAACAGTGTTTCTCCTTCTCTACGCTTCTGTTTTTCTCGCTTTCTTTGTTCATAGTTGTACAAAGCCGAACAAACTTCTCTGAGAGAAACTTCGTCATTTCCATGGAGTAGAGTAGTTTCAAGGTGCTCGTACTCGTCAGGAAGTGACGCCAACAACATCAAGGCCAAGTCACCATCATCATAAGTTGTATCCATATTTTGCAAATTTGTGACCAACTTAGTGAAACTGGTGATATGTTCATTCATCGTGGTACCAGGAACATAGGTGAAGTGAAACAGTCTCTTCTTCATGTACAATTTATTTTGACCTGTTTTTCTTCAAAAATTTATCCTCCAGTGCTTTCCATAATTTACTTGCAGAAGTTTCCTTTGTGTATGGATATTTCTGCTCTCTGGCAAGGTAGGATCGATTGGTACCGCAAGCAACACGGTTGATAATTCTCCAATCTTCTTCTCCAATACCATCTGGTCTCTTTTCTTCAATAGCAAGATCTAGCCCTTGTTGAAAAAGGACATCTAGAACCTCGCCTTGCCACATCGCAAAATGTCCGGACCCGTCAAAAATTTCTACCACAAATTTTGCATTTGACACAATTCTTGTCATAAGCGAAGATGCCAATGATGACGTATTGCTGGCACTTGATGTAGATTCTTCTTGTTTATTGTCTCCCATCTTTGACATAACTATTATTTAATAGCTAACGACACAAATCAAGATTATTTCCTTTCTGATGTGGAAGATCAGACTAAGCTGCAACCACACAGAACCTTGACTCAGTTACCAAGATAAATCTTTTTTGTTGTGGAAGATCAGACTATGCTGCAACCACAGAGCATACCGAGATAATACCTTGGCTCTGATACCAAATGTTGCGGAAGCCAAATGTATATAGTGTGAATGAGTCACAACTATTGTACCAAAAATTATGGCAGCCACCAAATAATAAATAAGACAATAAAGCAATAATAAAAGGAACACTAGAATTTACGAGGTTCGGCTAATTTTGCCTACTCCTCGGACACAACCAATATTTTATTCCACTCCAAAATACAAGTAAAATAATACTAAAGAGAGAAGATACAAATGTCTTAAGAAGATAAGAAGGCAAATGAGATGTTGGTTTAAATCCTAAACATTAGGCCTTCTTTTATAGGGGGAAAATCCCCCAACTTTTCTTCCCACCGATGTGGGACTAATGTTTGTCAAACTTCAACAAAAATACACTTAGAACCACTTTTTAAAAGCTTAGTCAAATACTAATAACTGCTTAGAAATATTTTTTAAGTTAATTACCAAACACAAACTTGTATACCGTCAAAATCGGGCTTGCCCTTTTTGAGAGATTGATCGAGGATGGAGCACGATAAGTCAGGGTCGGCTTCAATTTATGACGGAGCATAGCATAGGGATGGATTGCTAAGTTTTTGAATCAATGACCAATCAAGATCGAGACCGAAGCGGGACAGAGAACGAGCGAGGTTGAAGGGAACCAGCTAAGACGAATAACAGAAAGCCGAGGATTTGTTGTGCCTAGATTGATGTAGGATTTGTTGTTCATCTTTAGCTTCAATATAAGCTTATGAAGTCAGCAAGCGATTGTTTCTTTTTTTGTTGATGTGTCATTTAGTCAGTGGTGTTTATCAGGACTTGCTACGAAGCGATTCAATGCTTGTTTTAAAGCAGTAGTTGGTTTAAATTTCAGCAATAGCTTGTAATAGTTTGGTTTATCTTATCATGTTTGGCATGTATTTCGTTGGGCGTCGATCTTAACTAGATTAAGTTCGTGGTTGGATAAGTTCATTTTTGAAGCATGAATAGAATAAGTTATCGTCTCTTCTTCCCCTTCTCACCTCTCTTTTTGAAGCAGCATTCTTATTGGATTTGGATGACTAACAAGCTTGCTTTGGATCTCGATGTTAGTTTGGATTTAATAAAGATCAAGGGCATGATATACGGGGATGGGGTTTAAAGGGTTCTTATCACTTTGAATCCATCATGTATTTCTTCCAACTGTGATTTGTATTCCTCTTCTATTTTATATGCTTTAGAGGTGTATTTCTTTTGGTTGATCCATAAACATTTGAGTGAAATCGGTTATTGTGGCTCTTCAATATTATTTCACCCTTGGTTGTCGTCTTAGTCCATTCTTCTATTTCCTAAGACATGTACCCTTTTCAAATCTCTTGGCTGAACTCATGCTCTATCTTTATTAGTAATATGTTGTTGAGTATTAGCAGTTTGCCTCTTCTTTCCAAGATAATCGTATTTCGAGCTACACTGTACTTTAGGTGCTACGGTCCTAAAAAAACTTCAAGTTGTTACCAAAAGTGAACCTTTGATCTGACAAATCTGAAGGCCTTTCTACTGCTCTAAATAATAGGAATCCTTGAGACCCATCTTGTAAAGTTTCAATTTGAGGTTTGAGGAAGTTTGTGGAAATTTTCCTTTGTGGTTTCAACCTAAGGAATGGGATTCCCAAATCCTGGAAAGAGGCCGATGTGTATTACTATGGCCATTACCTAGTATATACTTTAAATCATCACAATTTCAAATTAGCTTCAGGAGAATAATAATGGACCTTGTAGCTTGCTCTAGGCACATTTAATCTCTAATCGTGATTGTGTATATGTTCACGTAACATAATTACGATTCTAAAAAAACCAATTCGGAGTATGCGTTCACGCAACTTCGATCAAACTTGTCTTAATAATAAAATAGGTTCTCGTGGGATATTAACTAATTTTAGTTTATATAGCTTTAGGTGTGCCATTCACAATTTAATCATTTATGGCCCTTGTAATAATTTCATAACCTAGATATAAAAATAATTAATATTCGTATAAAACCTTTTAGGGTTGTTTAGAACACTATCATGATTGTGTATACGTTCGCGTAACATAATTACGATTCTAAAAATAAAACTAGAATATGTGTTCGCGCAACTTTGGCCCAAATATTCTTAATAATAACAAAATGTTATTAATTGTGGACACATTCGCGTGACATAATTTTTGACATGCCAAACAAGCGGGTATACGTACGCGTAACCCGTTTCAAGATAATTTTCTTAATTAAAAGTGGTGAAACAAAATGCACATAGGTTCAAAAATCAGTAATTAGATAATTTAGTCAAGACAAGTATGATCAAAGAGATCGTGCTAGAACCACGGAATTCAGAAGTCTCTAACACTGTCTCCCGAGTTAACAGAATTCCTTATCCAGATTTCTGATTCGCAAATTGTATACAGAGTCAAACCTTTTCCTCGATCCGGGATTTAAACCGGTGACTTGGGACACCATTAATTATTCCAAGTGGCGATTCTGAATCTTTTAATAATAAATCTCGTTTCGATTGTCCTTTAACTGTAAAAACTATTTTATATCCTTCTAGGGTGTAGGAAAAAGGAGGTGACAATCCTTATTGTTACCATTTGGTATGGGGTTGTACATATTCCATATTTACTCTATTCTTTGTGTAGTTGTTATTGCCCTGTTTAACATGTCTATTCTCACTACTGTACTCATTATCACTGTCAGTTTTCATGTGGTTAATTCATATTATGTTGTTTAACCTTAGTAGGCCCTGACCTTCCTCATCACTACCCAACCGAGGTTAGGCTTGGCACTTACTGAGCACTGGTGTGGTGTACTCATGCCCCTTCTACGCATGTTTTTCATGTGCAGATCCAGATATCTTCACTCAGGCGTACTATCCTCGAGGCGGAGAGATCTAGCAGAGACTTTAAGGTATATCTGCCGTGTCCGCAGACCGGGAGTCTCTATTCTATTCAAGATTTAGTTGTTAATCTATCTTTTTCTTTCAGTTGTTTAGACATTCTGGAGTTAGAGCAGCGTATTACATTTCTATTAGCATGTGGTTCCCGTGAGTTTCCAGGTTTTGGGATGAGATTTTTGACTTCTGCGATTTATTTTTGAGTTGTATATGCCAGGTGGCACTTATATACCATTTCCTTCTAATTTTACTTGCTTTAATTAAATGTTTCCGCAAGTCATATTATTTTTCGCATTATTAAGCCTACCTAGTCGTTGCTAGGTGCTATCATGGCATGTTTACGGAGGGCGAACTGGGGTCGTGACAAGTTGATATCATAGCTCTAAGTTCATAGGTGTCACAGAACACATGTCGGTTTATTAGAGTGTCGTTGACCAGTAAGGAGATGTATGTACTTATCTACGAGAGGCTATGTAACTATTTATGAAAAATATTCATTTTTATTTGAATTCCTTGGCATGCGATATTTTTTACATCAATTCTAAACTTCTTTCTTTTATTCTCTTACAGATGGTGAGGACACGTGCTACTCGTGAGGATCAGGTACCTGCACCCCTGCTACTCGTGAGGATCAGGTACCTGCACCCCCTATTACAGCCATTAGAGGCCGGGGCCAGGGTAGAGGTCGAGGACGCGCACGTGGTGCAGCAAGAGCACCTGCATGAGCTACCACCGAGGCACCACCAGCAGATCCAGCCAGAGCCGAGGCACCTGGCGTGCCTACTACTGTCACTACTACTCCAACTCTCTAGGAGACTTTGGCTCAGTTCATGAGTATGTACACCACTTTGGCTCAGGCAGGGTTATTTCCCCTTGCTGCAGCCACATCCCAGGCTGGGGGAGGAGCACAGACTCTCATCGCCCACACTCCTAAGCAGTGAGTGCAGGTTGAGCAGGCTCCTGAGAATATTCCTGCACCGCCTACAGTGCCAGTTCAGTCCGAGGTCGGGTCAGCTGCTTCAGAGGGAGAGCAGCGGAGACTTGAGAGGTTAAAGACATATGATCCTCTAGTATTCAGTGGATTAGCATCAGACGATGCCTTGGGATTTCTAGAGGAGTGTCATCGTATTCGTCGCACTATGGTCATAGTGAAGTCCAGTAGGGTTTCTTTCACTGCTTTTTAGCTTCGGGGAGCCGCCTATGATTGGTGGTTCACTTATGAGATAGACAGTACAGTCAAGGATGCTTCATTGACTTGGACTCAGTTCTCAGATATATTTATAAGAGAGTTTGTCCCCTAGAGTCTCAGGTATGCATGGCACGTAGAGTTTGAGCATTTGCACCAGGGTGGTATGACCATTTCACAGTATGCTATTCGTTATACCAGATTGGCCAGGCATGCACCGGCCTTAGTTGCTATAGTTTGGGAGAGAGTTCGCAAGTTCATTGAGGGTCTTATCCCACCCATTAGATCTAGCAGGGCTCGAGAGTTGGAGATGGACATTCCTTATCAGCACGTAGCATTGCTTGGAGGATCGAGGGTATGCTCTCCATGAAGCAAGTGGAGAGAGAGGCCAAGAGGTCTCGAGAGTCGGGCCACTACTCTAGTGCCCGTACCCCAGCAGCAGGTTGGCATGGTAGGGGTTTTATGGGTTGCCCCATTCATTCAACTCTTCTAGCAGCCAGTAGTGCTCCAGCTCTGCCTATACCTCAGGAGCCTTACTAAGCACCTCCAGTTTCTAGCGCGCCTCCTGCGCGGGGTACTTCTAGGGGTCAGTCCAGCAGACCTGTCCCTAGTCAATCACAGCCATCACATCCTCCAGAGCTTTTTTTGAGTGTGGTGATACACACCATATGGTTAGGGACTGCCCCAAACTTGGTAGGGGTGCATCTTCACAAATTGCTCAGCCACAGCCTACTCCTTAGAGTTCTTTAGCCATGATCACAGCTCCAGCTGCTACCATACCTGCCAGCCGGTAGGGGCGAAGGTTGGGGAGATATAGGACACCCTTGAGATAGGGGTTGGGCCAGATATTATGCTATTCTTGCTCGTACCGAGGTTGTTACCTCCGACTCCGTTATTATAATTATTATACTGGTTTGTCATAGAGAGGCATCAGTTCTATTTGATCCGGGCTCTACTTATTCTTATGTGTCTTCTTACTTGCTCTGTATTTGGGTGTGCCTCGGGATTCTTTGAGTGCCACTATTTTGTTTCTACTCATGTAGGGGATTCTCTTGGGGTGACCGTGTTTATCGGTCATGTTTGGTTACTATTCGTGGTTTTGAGACCATAGCCAATTTATTATTACTCGGTATGGTTGATTTTGACATTATTTTGGGCATGGACTGGTTGTCGCCCCATTTTTCTGTTCTTGATTGTCCAGCCAAGACCGTGCTGCTGACTATGCTAGGTATTCCGCGTATTGAGTGGAGTGGTAATTTAGATCACACTCCCAGTAGAGTTATCTCTTTCCTTAAAGCCCAGTGTATGGTTGAGAACGGGTGTGCCACGTATTTAGCTTATGTGAGAGATTTCAGTGCTGATACCCCTTCTGTTGATTTAGTTTTAGTGGTATGGGATTATCCCAGTGTGTTTCCAGCTGGTCTTCCGGGCATGCCACCCGATAGAGACATTGATTTTGGCATTGATCTATTGTCGGGCACTCAGCCTATTTCCATTCCTCCGTATCATATGGCTCCTCCTGAGTTGAAGGAGTTGAAAGATCAGTTGTAGGAATTGCTTGGTAAAGGTTTTATTCGACCTAGTGTTTTACCGTGGGGTGCTCCTGTCTCGTTTGTGAAGAAGAAGGATGGTTCTATGCGTATCTGTATTGATTATCGCTAGTTGAACAAGGTTATAGTGAAGAACCAGTATCCTTTGCCTCGTATTGATGATATGTTTGACCAGCTTCAGGGAGCACAGGTGTTTTCTAAGATTGACTTACGCTCAGGTGAAGATTCAGGAGCCAGATTTCCCAAAGACCGCGTTCAGGACTCGGTATGGCTTTCATGTATTTGATGTACAGTGTGTTTAGACCATATCTTAACTCGTTCGTTATTGTTTTTATTGATGATATTTTGGTGTATTCGCAGAGTCAGGTAGATCATAAGCAGCACCTGAGGACCGTGCTGAGAGAGAAGACGTTATATGCGAAGTTCTCAAAATGTGAGTTCTGGATGAGTTCTGTGGCATTCTTAGGCCATATGATTTTGAGTGAGGGTATTCGGGTGGATTCGAGGAAGATAAATGTCGTACAGAGTAGACACAGGCCGTCCCCAGCTATAGAGATTCGTAGTTTCCTTGGTTTGGCAGGCTACTACCGTCGCTTTATGGAGGGATTTTTATCGATTACGACCCCTACGAGTAGATGGACCCAGAAGGGTGCTCCATTTCAGTGGATAGAAGAGTGTGACGCGAGCTTTTAGAAGCTTAAGATAGCTTTGACTACAACCCCAATCTTGATGTTGCCTACCGGTTCGGGGTCTTATACTGTCTATTGTGATGCCTCGAAAGTTGGCCTTGGAGTAGTGTTAATGTAGGACGGTAGGGTGATTGCTTACGTGTCCAGACAATTAAAGATACGTGAAAAGAACTACCCTGTCCACGACCTTTAGTTGGCTGCTATTGTTCATGCCTTGAAGATTTGGAGTCATTATTTGTACGGTGTGCCTTGTGAGATCTATACTGACCATTGGATCTTGCAGCATTTTCTCAAGCAAAAGGGTCTAAATATGTGTTAGAAAAGGTGGTTAGAGTTGCTGAAGTATTGTGATATCACTATCCTATTTCAAACAGGCAAGGACAATGTGGTGGCGGATGCCTTAAGTCGTCATGCGGAGAATTTGGGGAGTTCGGCATATTTACTAGCTTCAGATAGGCCTATGGCGATAGATATTCAGGCCTTAGCTAGCTATTTTGTGAGATTGGATCTTTCAGAGCCTAGTCGAGTACTAGCTTGTGTTGTTTTCTGGTCTTCCTTATTTGATCGCATCAGAGAACAACAATATGAAGACCCTCATTTGCTTGTCCTTATGGACAAGGTTCAACATGGAGATTCTAGAGATGTGACCATTGGAGATGACAGGGTATTGAGGATGTAGGGCCAAATTTGTGTTCCCAATATTGATGGTCTTTGAGAGTTGATTCTAGTAGAGGCCCATAGTTCGCGGAATTCCATCCATCCAGGTGCCGCGAAGATGTATCAAGATTTGAGGCATCACTATTGGTGGAGGCGGATGAAGAAAGATATAGTCGGTTATGTGTCTAGATGCCTCAACTGCCAGCAGATGAAGTATGAGCACCGGCGCCCAGGTGGGTTGCCTCAGCAGATAGAGATTTCGGAGTGGAAATGGGAGCGCATCACTATGTACTTTGTATCTGGACTCCCACGGACCTTGAAGAAGTTTGATGACATTTGGGTCATTGCGAACCAAGTCTACTCATTTCATTCCTGTGTGTACCACTTATTCATCGGAGCGGTTGACAGATATTCATATCTGGGAGATCGTCCGTCCGCATGATATTCTAGTTTCTATTATTTTGGACAGAGATACTCAATTTATATTGCGGTTCTGGAGAGTCGTGTAGCAGGAGTTAGGCACTCGGGTGGAGTTGAGCACATTATTTCACCTCTACACGGACGGACAGTCCAAGCGTACTATTCAGATTCTTGAGGATATGCTCCATGCATGTGTGATTGAGTTTGGAGGGTCTTGGGATTATTTCTTTCTATTGGCGGAGTTTTCTTACAACAACAATTATCAGTCCAGCATTGTAAGGCCCCGTAAAATTTTTGTGCATAAAACCTAGTAGCTGTGGTGTCATGGTCCGAATAATGTGTTAGGAATGCGTAGAATTGGTAGTAATTTAAGTTTCAAAAATGTAGAGAATTAATTTTTCTGAAAAGTGTCAAATATGCGGTCAAGAATGCGACCGCAAACCTGATATGCGGACCGCATTCTTGCCGCAAAACATTCCAGAAAGTCTCCAAAAAAATCGTGTTGAAAATGCGGTCGATATGCGATCGCATAGTGAATCTGCGGTGCACTTTGCGACCGCAGATCAAGAATGCAGACCGCATATCGGTCGCATTCTGTAATAGAACTCGAGTCATTTTGAGGCCATTCTGCGGTCACTATGCGGACCGCATGTTGATTCTCGGTCGCATAGTGCACCGCATAACTGACCCCGGCCCAGATTTTTGTGACATTTTGACCCGATCTCTTCTTTAATATAACACCTTTCTTCTTCATTTTATCATATCATCTTACCAAAATTAGAGAGAGAAGAGAGGGTTTTTAGAGAGAGAAATCTTTCATCTTCAAAGATTGTTCCAACCATCTTAGTTCAAAGAATTCTAGGGCAAAGATTCAACTTCCCCAAATCATTTCAAGGTAAAATCCCCAACTATTTTCTCTAATTTTCAGATTTAAATTGGGTAAAGAGAGGTTTGCATATAATAGCTTTTGAAAATAGAATTTCACACTCATGCATGATTATTGAACTTGATTTCTAGTAAAAGAAGTGAGTAGAAGTAAGAGTCTTCAAGGACAAGGTTGGCAAGAGTAGGATATCTTGGGTAAGCATAAAGTAGAAAGTTAACGGAAGAAAACTCATCACCAGGTATGTATGGCTAATTTTGATTCTTGTGAAATCGCCTATATGTGTGAAAATTGCTTGGTTAATGTTAATTTGACAAAGTGTGTGAAATTTTCAAAGTTGTTGTTGAAAGATGAGTGATGTGGTATGGAATATGAACCGAAAGTTAATTGAGAGTCGAAATGGGTAAAGAATTGTGAATAATGATTATAATGGCCTATATGGCACCTTGTGTAAAACAAACGAAACGCTTGAGAATTTGTTTATTGTGGAAAGAGATGAAACACTTGAATTGTGGAAATATTGTAGCATGGTTGTGATATCGATTTGAAAAATAATTGAGAACATGAAACAATGTGCAAGTTGCTTATTTGAACTTGTTGAAATTGTGTGTAGTACCTTATCTGCTGTTTGAAATTGTTGTGTTTTAAACTGTAAGGTGGGGTCGTGTTGCGCGCCGCAACGTGAGGAAATAAGGTGTGGGTTGGGGTGATAAGGGTGGCCGAGGTAATAAGGGTGGTCAGGGGCAATAAGGATGGAAAGCGATCGAAATCGCTATTGAAAATTGATACAAAAATCAATGATGTGAAATTGTGAAAGGAGACAAGAGGAGAGTTTGCAACCTGGGGGCACTGATTGCCCCTATGTTTGACTACTTGCAATTTATGTTGTTGATTGGTTGTTGTTCTATTTGTTGACCTTGAATGTGCTTATGTTGAGGCTTATCGGAAATGAGAAAAAAATGGAAAACATGGTTGGCTGGCTGGATTAGTTTTAATGTAATTTAATGGCTTGAGTTTACTTGGGACAAAGTTTGTCCATACATACCAATACAATTCAAGTGTACTGACGTCCCTTTTGCCGGGGACGCTACATTCGTGTTATGATTGTAGGTGGATCAGTAGCAGGCACTTCAGCTCATCGGCAGTAGTATCCTTCATCTTCCACTGCCCGTTTTGGTGAGCCCCTTTCTTCCTTGGGGCCCTGTGTGGTTCATGCCACTTTTGTTTAGATTTCATTTTGGTTTTGTAAGGTATAGCCGGAGCCTTGTTACCGGCAAGTATTGTACTCCCCTTTTTATATCCTAGAGGCTCTGTAGACATGTAAACTGTGGGACTCCAGTATTATGTATACATTATGTTATGTCGGGCGTTGTAAAAACTGCAAACTTGTTAATGAATCACTCGTATGGTTTTATTTGTTTAATGTGAAATCATTCATGGTTAGTAAGATATTTGATTAATGAGAAACAATCAACACAGGGGTAACGCGTGGGAATGAAAGGCATCCAGGTCCGCTTGACTGGGGCAACCCGGTCAGGCGCCGGTCATGTCCCTCGATTTTGGGGCGTGACAAGCATTCAGATGGCGCCATATGATGCTTTATATGGCAGGAGGTGTAGATCTCCGGTGGGCTGGTTTGGGCCATGTGAGGCCAGGCTATTGGGCACAGAGTTAGTTCAGGACGCATTGGATAAGGTTAAGATGATTCAGGATAGACTATGTACAGCCCAGTCCAGACAAAAGAGCTACGTAGACAAGAAGATCTGTGATGTTTCATATATGTTTGGTGAGCGGGTTCTGCTTCAGGTTTCGTCTATGAAAGGCGTTATGAGGTTTGGGAAGAAAGGAAAGTTGAGTCCAAGGTTTACTGGCCTTTTTGATATCTTGATGCAAGTTAGGGAGATTTCCTATGAGCTTGCCTTACCTCCCAGTTTGGCCGGAGTTCATCTGGTATTTCATGTTTTGATGCTCCGGAGGTATCACGGTGACCCGTCGCGTATGTTGGATTTTAGTTCAGTACAACTGGACAAGGATCTATCCTATTTTGAGGATCCAGTGGCTATATTGGACAGGAAGATCAGAAAGTTGAGGTCAAAGAACATATCTTCAGTAAAGGTTCAGTGGCGGGGTCAGCCGGCCGAGGAGGCGACTTAGGAGACCGAACAGGATATGCGCAATAGTTACCCTCATTTTTTCACTACTTCAGGTATGTTCTCTATGCTCGTTCGAGGACGAACGAATGTTAAGTGTAGGAGGATGTAACGACCCGGCCACTCATCTTAAAAATTAATATTCCGATCCCTTATTAATTGCTTCCCCTAAGTTCATTTCTGCTATTTCAGTTTGTGGTGACATTCAGTGTTGGGTTTCGGTGAGTTTAGTGTCCCTAAATGAGAGCTTAAGTGTTAAAAAATGGCCCATAGTTGGAACAATGTGAAGACGACCTCGGAATGGAAATTGGATGGTTCTGTTAGCTCCGTTAGGTAATTTTGGGGTTGGAAGCATGTTCAAAATGTATTTTGGAACTCTGTAGCTCATTCAGGCTTGAAATGCCGAAGTTTGAATTTTTGAAGTTTCCGATCGGATAGTGAGTATTTGATCCGAGAGTCAGATTGGAATTCCGGAAGTTGCAGTAGCTCCATCATGTCATTTGCGATGTGTGTACAAAATTTCAAGTCATGCGGACGTGCTTTGGTTAGGTTTTTTATCGAAAGCGTGTTTTGATGAAATTTGAAGTTCTTAGGCTCAAATCCTTGATTAATTTGAGTTTTCGGCGTTATTTTAGGTGGTTTGAGGATTGGTGCGAGTTTGAATAAGGTTATAGGATATGTTAGTAGGTTTGGTGGAGGTATCGGGGCCTCGGGTGTGTTTCAGATGCTCAACACAGCATTTTTTGTTGTTAAAAATTACACAAAAACTGAACTCAATTGTTGCAGACTTTTCCTCTTCGCGATCACAGCCTCTCTCTCGTGCTCACGTAGTGTAATCTTGGGGGGAGGCCAGTTCCTTCATCGAATTCGCATAACATCATCCATGTTCGTGAATCACCATTTACTTCCACATTGCGTTCGCATAAACTTTATCCCGTTCATGTACTTATGCCAGTTTGTTCTTCGCGTTCACGTAGAGCAGCTTATGGATCTAAGAATTTTCCTTAATCCCGATCACGTTACAGACCACGCGTTTGTGTAGCTTTAAAATCCTAGGCCTTCGTGTTTGCATCATACACCTTGCGATCATGAAGGGAATTTTTGACATATTCCATTTTTCTTCTCCGCGAACGCGAGCTAATCTACGCATTCGCGATGCATTAAATGTCTGGACAATATTTGACATTTCAAAAATGAGGGTTAGCCATTTTTATCAAATTACAAGCTTGGGAGCTCGTATTTGGGGGAAATTTCGAAGTTTTTTCAAGGGCAACAATTAGGTAACGATTCTCTACTCCCGTATGCTTAAAACCCACTAATCTAATCACGAATTCTTCCTTAATTTAAAATTTTTGAATGAAAATGGGGAAAACTTCATAGACCAAACTATTGAATTTTGAGTGGGTGTCTGACCTCTGATTCGGGAGATTTTATATGGTTAGACTCGTGAGAGTATGAGGGTTCTATAAATGTAAAAACTATCTGATTCTGAGATGTTGGACTGAGGGGCATTTTGGTCATTTTACCTAATTTTACGTCTTGTCTTTGAATTTAATAGTAAAATCAGTTGCTTGGGATGTTATTTACGATATGTAATTGAATTAAATAGAATTGGGCTATTTGGAGTCGGATACTCATGGAAAAAGTGTGATTTCGAGTTGATTTTAGAGCCGGTTCGAGGTAAGTGATTTGTCTAACCTTATGTGGGGGACCTTCCCCTTAGGATTTATTATTTGGTATTTGAGTGCCTTGTACGCGGGGTGACGAGCGTGTACTTGAGCGAATTGTTGAAATCCAATTTTTTACTTAAGATATTGATACTGAGTTTCCTTCATATTTGCCTTATTTTACTTGCAATTATAACCTGTGTTAGATTGGAAAAGCATGTTTAGTTGATTCAACTTTCATAATTGTTTAAGTTGACTTGAATGTACTACGTGAAGCATGCTAGGCTAGTACCACATGTTTCTTGTCTTTTGTACTTCATTTCTGAGTATCTTTTGGTTGTGGTTGCGCATTTACATTAGGACTACGGATGTGAGGTTCCGGTAGCTCCCCCTTATTTGTTTACTTTGGGACTACGGGTTAAATTCTTGGTAGATCCCCCTACATGTTTACTTTGGGACTACAGGTTAGATTCCCGGTAGATCCCTCCCCCCCTCCTTGATAATTAGACTACGGGACGGTATCCCGGGAGATCCGCTAGATAGTTGAGAAAAAAACTACAGGACGGTATCTTGGAAGATCCTCATTGTTACCATTTGGTATGGGGTTGTACATATTCCGTGTTTAATTTATTCCTTGTGTAGTTGTTATTGCCCTGTTTTACATGCCTATTCTCACTGTTGTACTCATTATTATTGTCAATTTTAATGTTGCTAATTCATATTATATTGTTTAACCTCAATAGGGTCCTAACTGTGATGACCCGGACCGTCATCATGTGAGTTAGCATCTCGTTTTCCTCGTAATATGCTTTTTCATGTTTCAATATGTGTGTTTGATGCGTTTGAGTCAATTCAGATTGAGTTTGGTTGGAAATGAGACAAATAGTCTCTTAGAAGAAGGAATAGTTGGGAAAAGTCAACCAGATGTTGACTTGTGAGTTAGAGACCTCGGAATCGAATTCTGATGATTCGGTCAGCTCCGGGAGGTCATTTGTGGCTTAGGAGAGTGATCGGAATTGAATTTGGAGGTCCGGTGTAGTTTTAGGCTTGAATTGGCTAAGGTTGAATTTTGGAGAAATTTGAACGGTAGGTGAGATTTTGATCCGGGAGTCAGAATGGAATTCTGACAGTTGCAGTAGCTCCGTTAGGTGATTTTGGATATGCCTGCAAATTTTAGGTCATTCGAACATCGTTTGGTCGGGGTTTTGATTGGATGTTGGTTTCGGAAGTTTTAGTTGAAACTTAGGCTTGAATTCACTTTGATTCGATGATTTCCGTGTTTAAGGGTGTGTTTTTATGATTGGAACAAGTTCGTATCGTGTTTTGGAGCAGGTTTGTGGTTTTTGTTGGGGTCCCGAGGGCCTCGGGATGAATCTAGGGGTCCAAATGGACCATTTTTGGCTAAATGAAGGGTCAGGTCTGCTGTCATAAGTGCAGCAGACATTTGCTCATCGCGATCGCAGCCTTTGCCACGCGATTGCGTAGAGTACTGGGGAGCTGAGAGTTTTTACCCTTCGCGATCGCGAAGTATGGGGTGAGATCCCGTAAGGTTAGGATCTGGAAGCAATGCGATCGCAGTATAAGTGTCGTGATCGCGTAGAATTGTTTAGCTGGTCATCGCGATCGCGGCTGAGTCCACGTGATCGTGTAGAAGAAAAAGAGGCCTGCTGAAACTTCTTCATCGCGATCGCATGCCAAAGGTTGCGATCGCATAGAGTAAAGATGCCTGGCATAAGGGTTTTTAACAAGACATTTCATTCGCGAACCCATAACACTTTTCCTCCATTTTTAAGTTCTTTGAGAGCAAAGTGATGGGAATTGATGGGGATTTCATCGGGAAAATATTGGAGGTAATTTTTATGGTCTAAATACGCGATTTTATCTTAGAATCTTCATTTATTTCACTGAAAATGGAAGGATTAATGGGGGATTTTTGCTCTAAGCCTAGGCTATGGTAAATCACCGATTTGAATGGGCAAACGGAGTCTGATTTTGATAAACTTTATATGTATGGACTCGTGTTGAGATAAGGATCCCGAAAATGTAACTTTTGTAATTTTTCGAGAAGCGTACCAAAATTCAGTTTTTGACAACTTCGTGGGTTTTGGTGTAAATCGAGTTATTTCGTTTGGGTTATGTCTATTTAGCCTATTTTGATGTATTCTTATTGATTTTGATCAGATTTGGCATCCGAGAAGATTGATTTGCGAGGCAAGCGCAAGGTGAGCTAGGACTTCTACCGATTCGAGGTGAGTGGTGGTAGTAAATGATGTACTAAGGGTTTGAAACCCCGTACTTGCACTATGCAGTGCTATGCTGAGATGAAACACGCGTCATGTGACGGGCCTGGTAGTATGGTGACTGGGGATTTGGACTTGGTCCTTCCCACTTGATAGTTTATCGCGTATCATGACTGAGATTGAGCTTATAACAACGTAATTGGGCTAGTAGCCATGTTTGGGGCCTTGGGCCGATCTGTAGAGTATTAGGGAAGCCTGTAGAGCTAAGTGACCCTCATATTATGCTGGACACATACACTCAGCCGTAATC
>JASVEL010009876.1:0-68070 GCA_032618575.1 Nicotiana noctiflora
TGATCCCGACAAATCGGGAGAGGATAAGGAGGTTTATTGATAGCCTCAACTACTCTATTCGGATCTTGATGACCAGGGAGAGGGTATTGGAAGCATCTTTCGAGCAAGTTGTTGATATGACACACTCTATTGAGGTGGATCGTCGCCGTGAGCGGGAGGAAAGGGAGGCTAAGAGGCC
Source organism: Nicotiana noctiflora (assembly GCA_032618575.1). Taxonomy (NCBI): domain Eukaryota; kingdom Viridiplantae; phylum Streptophyta; class Magnoliopsida; order Solanales; family Solanaceae; genus Nicotiana; species Nicotiana noctiflora. The sequence goes on from JASVEL010009876.1 coordinate 179, forward strand.
TCGAGGTTCTGGTATTTTTAGTGGTGCTCCATCCAGGGGGCAATTTCATCAAGGTAGTGGTCTCCCATCTCGACCTCGTCAGTCAGGTCGCCCAGAGCATAGTGGAGCTTCTTCTAGCCGTGGCCGTCAGGGTTTTCAGCAGGGCCAGTCTTCACTCAGTGCCTCCCAACTCAAAGTTCAGCACCTAGTTCTTCGGCCCAGGGTTCTTCTGCGGTGAAAGGTTCCCTTCAGTCCCTTTTTCCAGCGCCAGGCGTTGTTTTGAGTGTGGAAAGTTTGGCCACATTAGGAGGCAGTGCCCTCGACTTCACAGGGATAGGTCTCAGCAGAGGGATAAACCCTCCTCTTCAGCACCATCTTAGGCTAGTAGAGGTGCAGGTTAGTCTTCTAGAGGTCGCCCCAGGGGTGAGCAGCGATCGAGTGGTGGTTAGGCACGTTTTATGCACTTCCTGATAAGCGTGATGTTGTTGCCTCAGATGCAGTGATTACAGGTATCATTTCAGTTTGTCACATAGATGCTTTTGTTTTTTTTTATCCCGAGTCCACATATTCGTACGTGTCTTCTTATTTTGCACATCATTTGGGTGCGACCTACTACAATCGTATTAGTCAAATGGACTTATGTGGTTGTCTTAGGTCGATGCGTCCTACTACAATCGTATTACATTACTCCCAATTTGTTATGACTACAATCGTATTAGTCAAATGGACTTATGTTGTTGTCGTAGGCTGATGCGTCCTAGTATGAACGTATGACATTACTCTCAATACGATATATAAACAGAAGGTCCTATGACTATAATCGTATTGCATTACTCCTAATCCGTTATGACTACAATCGTATTAGTCAAATGGACTTATGTGGTTGTCGTAGGCCGATGCGACCTACTACAATTGTATTACATTACTCCCAATCTGTTATGACTACATCGTATTAGTCAAATGGACTTATGTGGTTGTCGTAGGGCGATGCGTCCTAGTATATGAATGAAATCATATTCATTCACGGTCAATTACTAAATAACAACCAGGATATATAAACGGAAGTTCATATGACTACAATCGTATTAGTCCAATGGACTTATGTGATTGTCGTAGGCCGATGCGTCTTAGTATAAGAATGAAATAATATTCATAGACGGTCAATTACTAAATAACAACCACGATATATAAACAGAAGGTCATATTACTACAAACGTAATACATTACTCCCAATCTGTTATGACTACAATCGTATTAGTCAAATGTACTTATGTGGTTATCATAGGCCGATGCGTCCTAGTATATGAATGAAATAATATTCATAGATGGTCAATTACTAAATAACAACCGCGATATATAAACGGAAGTTCCTTTGACTACAATCGTATTAGTCCAATGGACTTATGTGGTTGTCGTAGGCCGATGTGTCCTAGTATGAATGTATGACATTACTCCCAATACGATATATAAACGGATGGTCCTATTACTACAATCGTAATACGATTGTAGTAGGACGCATCGGCCTACGACAACCACATAAGTCTATTTGACTAATACGATTTTAGTCATAACAAATTGGGAGTTATGTAATACGATTGTAGTAGGACGCATCGGCCTACGACAACCATATAAGTCCATTTGACTAATACGATTGTAGTCATAACAGATTAGGAGTAATGTAATACGAATGTAGTAGGACGCATCGGCCTACGACAACCACATAAGTTTATTTGACTAATACGATTTTAGTCATAACAGATTGGGAGTTATGTAATATGATTATAGTAGGACGCATCGGCCTACGACAACCACATAAGTCCATTTGACTAATACGATTGTAGTCAAAACAGATTGAGAGTAATGTAATACGAATGTAGTAGGACGCATCGGCCTACGACAACCACATAAGTCTATTAGACTAATACGATTGTAGTCATAACAGATTGGGAGTAATGTAATACGATTGTAGTAGGACGCAACGGCCTACGACAACCACATAAGTCCATTTGACTAATACGATTGTAGAAGGTCCTATTACTACAATCGTAATACGATTGTAGTAGGACGCATCGGCCTACGACAACCACATAAGTCTATTTGACTAATATGATTTGTCATAACAGATTGGGAGTTACGTAATACGATTGTAGTAGGACGCATCGGCCTATGACAACCACATAAGTCCATTTAACTAGTATGATTGTAGTCATAACAAATTGGGAGTAATGTAATACGAATGTAGTAGGATGCATCGGCCTACGACAACCACATAAGTCTATTTGACTAATACTATTTTAGTCATAACATATTGGGAGTTATATAATACGATTGTCGTAGGACGCATCTGTATATAAACGGAATAATGGAGTTATATGGTTATCCAAGAGACCAATTAATGTAATATACCTATGACTACGAGACCAGTACATACAGAATAATATCCTCATGAAACTGTTGGACTGATTTGTCCACTAAAAAAACAAATCTTGTCAGCACCCTAAGTATTCACAGTTGAGTGTCAAAATCTATTTCCTTCAATTTTAAGAATCTTGAAGATACATCCCTCTGCCATTTCATCTCCAACTATCACTATCCATATGTTAGATTTTCTGCTGATGACCAACCAAGCAACTTTCCTGATCTTAACAGATTACTTTGATTTTAGGTCCATAGGATTCACCCTTCCAACTTATTTGCAGAATTGCTGGTATCTGCTAGCAAGAAATATCAAATACAATCTGAAGTACTTCACAGAAGGCAACATCTCAGCCACTATATATGTTTTCATAAGCTGATTCCTAGCTCTTTTGCCTGGATTCAAGCATTTTCGCAGAAACTATCCCACATTTTCCTAATATTCCTTCATAAAGCTACTCTACACCACAATCTGATATGAAATGGGCCAAAATGGACCAAAATGATCGAAATAATTTTTGGACGAAGAAAATGATCTTAATGATTCATATAACTGATTTTCACTAGTCTAGGATTGTGGAAATTTGAATATTAGTAGTCATAATAAGTTTAATTATTCTCTGCGGTAAGGAGAATATGACTATGTTGCCGTCAATTCTGCTGCGGCAGTTCCCCTTTAAAGGTGGTGTCGACTTTCTGTATGATCGATTACTCAATTTTTTGGATACTTGACTTTGCAAACCTCAGTTTCTGAGTTTTTTTTTTTAAATAACAAAAGGAGTGTTTATTGAATTATTGCACCACCCCCCCCCCCCCCCCAAAAAAAAAAGCAACTAACTTCTTTTGAAGATTTTCCACGCTCGGGCTTCCAAATATTTCAAAAACTTAAAAACTCGTTCGGTCAAATACACACTTTCTCCAAAAAACTCAAAAGTTGAGCTTTTGAAATGCTTCAAACAAATGCCAGCTTGAGCCTCAAAAAGCCTCTGCAGAGGAATCTCTAGGAAACAATGTGAAGTGGTTTCACCCATGAGCCTTTCATTAACAATCTCAATAGAATATTAGAGTACTACATTTCAAATTTTCAAATAAAAAAAATATCCAGTATAATACCAGCTTGGTACAACAATACCAGACAAAAATTACAGCTAGATAGATATACATAGAGATAACAAATCATCCTAAATTACATATCGTTAGTTCAATATTTCTGTAGAGTTGCGGCTAATTTTTATCTTGGACTCTTGGAGGCCAACTATTTCTACTTTTATGGCCAAATATAAGCTCACTCGTGTGGGATTAAGTTATTTCTCAGAAGAATAATTTTGGAGAAAGCTAATCCTATACTATATGATCACAATATCACTTTTAATAATTCAACTCTTCTCCAAATTTGTTTTTCCTTTATTAATTTTCATTCGTTGATGGTTCTAGCTCTCACATAAGAAAGTTAATTTGGAATAAATGATATATAGCACATAAAAGGAAAAACTATAATCCCATAAACAAAAGTTCAAAAAATTGTAAGAAAATCTGAGCACATGTTTGATACCAGAAAAGAACATCTGCTCAGGAAAATAGATCCTCTTTTGGAAGGATCAACGGTATGGTCAAACTACTTTGAAGGACGCTTACCCTACACTTTTTTCAGTTGCAACTAACCCAAATTCTACGGTTGCCCAAAACTGGGAGGAGGATACTTGGAGCCCAAGATTAGGGAGAAACCTGAATGATTGGGAAATAGAGGATTTGCTAGCTCTTCTTGGCAGCCTTCGGAACATCTCCATCAACGACCAAGACAGAGACAAGCTTAAATGGGGCAACAGTAGAGGGGGTTCCTATTCAGTCAAAGGAAACTATTACAACTTGAGCTCTAAAAAACTTTAATTGACCAGTGGCCATGGAAAATGATTTGGAAGACGAAAATTCCCCCAAAAGTCAGTGGTTTCTGTTGGATAAGCCTTCAGGGTGCTAGTCTAACACAGGATAAGGTTTCCAACTAACCAACAGATGTCATATGTGCCTTAGCAATCATGAAACAATCAATCACTTGTTCCTCCACTGTAGAGCTGCAGCAGACAGTTGGTCAATGTTTATTTCACTATTTGGTCTACATTGGACTATGCCTAGGGATGTCAGGGATGCTTTTGTGAGCTGAAGCTCCTGGAAAGTTGAGAAGTCTATCAAGAGAATATGGTCTATGGTTCCTACTGTTATTTTGTGGTGCATATGGACAAAGAGAAATCAAAGATGCTTTGATGCCATCTCAACTGCCAGTCACAAACTTAAGGCTAGATGTTTAGTTTTACTTTTCTGCTGGGTGAACCATTCCCCTCTATATAACCCTGACCAGCTCCATAATATTGTAATAGGTTATTGTCTTCCCTAGGAGCTGATATCTCCTTTTCTTTTGTAATCATTGCATCTTCTGGATGCCTTTTAATTAATAAACAACTTACTTCATAAAAAAAAAAATAGATCAAAACCCCAGTAAAGCGAACACATCAAAACATTTAAAATAGTATTAGTTTTCCACGGAGAAGAACAGAAAATAAGGAATTGCATTTTTATAAGCATCATAGAAAATAAGGAATATGAACAACATAAAGATTTTTCTTCTTTTTTTTTTTTTTTAACATACAAGTAAGACATCAAAAGGCAGGACTGGATCGAGTTCTCTACATCGGAATATCTACTTAATGAATAGATCTAACGGCAATATAGAGGTAAGGCATATTGACAGAAAGTGTGTATAATATCTACATAAAACAGGCCGTACAAGTTTAGTTCCTTTTCATGACTTTCCAAGATTTCCTCTTCCTTTTCCACCTTAACAATGCCATCTTGTCACATTTCAACGTACGATATTGTTGCCGATGCTTTAGCCAGGAAGGGTAGTCCTTTCCTGGCTTGCACTCAATAAAATCAGCCAAGTCATCAAAATCAGGGACTCCTTCAGAACGCCCTAGTCTGCACTTAAGAAATATCTTCCCGTTGGTTGTTTCCTCTGTTACCTCTTTCATTTCCTCTGTTTCCTCTTCCATTGCTTCAAAATTTTCTTTCCTGTAAAGCAAAGAGGTGCTTATCTTTTAGTTATCTTCCTTTCTTCTATGGTTATCAGTTAGTAGAATAAGGTATGGATTAAAGGAGGGAGGTGAGAGGTAAGCAAGAAAAATGGCACTATATTGATACCTAGAACACAGGGCCCTTGCCTTCTGGAACCTTGATGCAACCACAAGGCTAGATCTCTTGTCCACTACAGCCTGTATTATGAACTAACAGCTTAAAATACAGTAACTGTCAGCAATATATTCTTTCAAGAGCAAAAGGGAATTAAACCTGACCTCCTGGATTTTAATAGCAGATAATCCAGATGATGAAACGGAGTCTGGAGTTGCACCAACTAGTGACTGGAGTATATCCAAATTACCTTCTTCAAAGATGAATAAATTCAGCAGAGCTATAATAGTAAACAAACAGCCTTTTGCTAAACAACCAAGCCTCTTAAAGAAACCGACTGAGAGCAATCCTGCAAAATGCAGAAACATCATCTTGGAAACTTTGTGCTTCTCAGAGTCTATCTCCGTCATTTGGCGTAACAAATTTTGGACTGAACTGTCTATGTTGACATCTCTGAAACAGTCAATTATTCCCAAGATAGAATTGTATACCCCACAGGATGAAAAATCTTGTAAGGTTTTTGAACGATCAGAATTCACATTGCATCTCAGGCACCAGACAACTTGTAACAAAGAAGAGCTCATTAGTTTCAGTATACAAACCAAAAGACAAATATCTTGCAGACTTGTATCCACAATTGTATTCTTCTCGAAACTGTCCGAAGCTCTTAAAATTATGCAACTTAAGGCTGAGAAAATCTCATCTTGGCAGCAGTTGTCTAGAATAAACCGACTCTCTTTCACATAAGTCATACAGGAACTTGTCAGGTTCGATTTCATTTCAGAAGTAAGTTTAAGAATGTGAGATTGTGATGAATCCTCAAACTTTAAAATCAAATTATTGATCTCCTTTCTTGTGCTTGCTAATATACACAAATCAAAAAGGGACTGGATGTCCTTCCCTTCTGCACCTTTGATAGACATATGACTTACAAATGAAGACCTACGGTTGATTTGCAACAGGGACATATGCTTCATGTACAAAGCTACTGACTTTTCAAACAGAGCGAGAAAGTAATTGATAGGTCTATCATTTGTGTTAAGGTTTTGCATATCCACCTGCAAAAAGGAGGCCTCATAAACCATTGAAATCAAATGTGCTTGCATTAGTTTGGGTGCAGAAAGACTGATGGGGTTGAGGAGCAATGCTACGGCCGCGGTCGGACTCAATTCTTGAGCTTTTAAGGAGAATTGTAAATCTTCATTGTTTACGAATAATAATCTGTTAAGATGATTTCCAGACCTATGCTCATCGGACCATGATATTAAGAAGTACCTAGAGAGAACTTCCATTACTATTCCTATATCTCCCTGACTTGACTGAGGTGAAAATATTATATCCGCAGAAGAAGCTAGAGAATCAATAAGCTTAAATAACTGTCTCAACTGTCCATGCACCAGAAGCTCATCCACAAAAACCTGCATACATGTAATTTCCTAGGTATTAAGGGGGTAAATTATACGTCCTAAGTGAAATACACAACATGAGGCAAGTTACAACAGTAAATTACAGAATGTACAAATGAAAGAAAAATAAAGAGAGAACTGGAAAACATAACAAAGACTGGTGGATGTCACTGGTAATGAAACAAGATAGTTTAAAGATCAACATAAGGCCAAGGTGGTGGTAATAGTTGTAACCTCATAGACTCCAAAAGAGAAACAGATATCTTGCAGCGAAAGAACTTCTCTTAGGAAACACTGAGAAAGTCCATGGCCGTTTAAAAAGAAGTCGCATATCACATGCATGCTGACTTTTGTACTCTTCCTAGCATCCAACTAAAGACAGTAACCAAACCTTTTTCCCCTTTCCATAAACTTTCTGTCCTGGCTGAATAAATACGACAAGAAATATATTAAACATGGAAGTGTTAATTTCCTCGCTGTACAGCAACAATTTTAAATAAATTTTGGTGCACTTCTCTCCTATATCCAGACACTCATTCTGTTCTCAGTCAGAATTTGCATATACAAGCTTTGTGAGAAAACCGTGCTTGTGAACTTCTTTTTTGATATGTAATATAGTATATCCAGATTCCAGTATTGTAAGATGCAGCTCGCATCATCAAGCTTTTAGCTTAGACATGCCGCTGAATTAACCCTGTAGACAATAAATTTGCGGACGAGAAAATAAAATCATATTCTACGTTTGCAGACAAGGAAGCATAAGATATATTTCATGACAAACAAGAAGCACAAATCATGAGCTTTCTATTAACCAACAGGAGATTAATAAGGAAATTACCTCAAACGTTGCACGCAAGAAAGAAGTGTGAAGATCAGATGGCTCAAAGAAATGGAGGGACGCAACAAAGTCCTCTGTGGAGGTCATTCTGCAATCATTGTGTATTGAAAATAACTTTCGAAGTAACCCCAAAAGGACCTTCCCGTTTTCTAAGAGAAGACTCTGTCTGGACACAAGCAAGGGAAAGGTGACCATGCAACACCTCAGAAGCAAATAAAAAGTTTCAGCATCTTCGGAGATATTCCGCTGCAAATTACCTTGTCTAAGATCATTCGCAGAGGTTTTACGGGAAGCAGAGAATAAATGGTCAAATCTCTCATACATTTTTTCAAATAATACATTAGAGATGGTTTCTATATCTTCTGATCCATTGTGATCAATTTCCAAACCCAAATCATCAAAACCAAGATTGTACGTTGGACTTTGTAGTGGGTTCAAGGAGAAATGGACAAGCAGATAATATAAACTTTTTAAGACATGTAAACTCACACCCTGCAATATAGTAGAATGGGGCTCAGCAAGTTAAGAGACAAAAGAGAAAAATGAAAATAATATATCAACTGTAAATTGGTTTAGCCAAAACATCTTACTACAAACAGGCAATTTAGAGAAGAATCTGAAAAGAAAGAAAAAAGTACTTAATGAGGCATTAGTGTACGTCTAAAATCAGTAAATTTGTAGACACCCAGTATCAAATGTCAGTAGTACTCAGAAGTTAACTGAAGACTTGACTCTCACATTGTTTCACCTTTATTTCCAATTTTACCAGTTTGTCTTATCGCACAATGTTTTATCTGATTTTCTTTTTGATAGGCTTTCCGCACAATGTATTTTTTCCTCTTTTCTTTTTACCCATATAATGTATGTCATGTTTGGTGTATATTCATTCCATATTTCTAAGAGTTCTGCACTTTCTTCTCCAATTTCTCTAGGGAGTAGAGCATTGCAACTGAATCTTACAAGAGTTGTAATTTGCAATTAAAAATCGTTAAGATGGCCGACAATGCTGACCGACCTTCATATAATAAAGCCACAGAAAGGGGTCCAACATTCGTTCATAAAATGAGCTTGTCTCCGCTTTTCATCTTACGCCAAAAAAGTAAATAAACGTAAGCGAGAAAAGATCGACATGCTTTTTATAAACCATGAAAGAATCCAAAAACTTCAATAATCAAATTCAAACAGAAAATTCAACACTGTTTTCTGACAAAATCCAAATTTAAAATGTTCCTAATACTTCTACCAACAAGCAAATAAATCCACAGAAAAGCTAAACCAAACTGGTCTGCGACAAAAACTTTGAATGAGTCCACTAGCTTGTTAAACTTATTCCATCTAAATCCCACAATATTTGCTTACTATTTACTCAACAACTCTAACCAACACGGAATGAAAACAAAGAATACAAAATATGCTGCAAATAATCCAAATAGACGAGTATATTTAATCTCATTAAACGAGAAATTAAAAAAAGCAGACCAAGAAATAAAACAGAAACAAAACAAAAAACCTGAAAAAAATTTATAAAAATAACAGTTTCATCAAACAAGAAAATACAACATGGACAAGCTTCAAATTAGCTAAACAAATAATTCGCAAGTACAGAAAATACCCAAAATCTCTGAAAGTAACAACCTTTGATCCCACCCACCCCCCCACCCCCTTCCACACACACACTCTCTTCCAGATACTCCCCCCTCCCCCCATAAGTAAAAGGGAAATATAATGAAAAACAAATAAACAACCCCTCTAAGCAGAAATTAGTGGCAAATCAAGAAATAAAACAAAAAATAGGAAAAAACAAAAATAAACAGGTTCGTCAAATAACAAAGTAGCAACATGGGCAAGCTTAAATTAGCTAAATAAATACTTCACAAGTACAAAATGCCCAAAATCTTCTCAAAGTAACAACCTCCGTCCGCCCCCCCCCCCCCACCTCACACACACACATACACACACTCTTTTCGATATCCCACCCCCCACCTTCTCCAAGAAGTAAAAGGGAAATTTAAAAATAAAAAATAAACAATAAGAAAAAATTAAGAAATAAAAGAGAAAAAAATTAAGAAAGTAAAAGCACCTGTGGCTGTTGGAGGAGTGAAACAAGATGGTGGAAAACGCCAGAAGCACATAGGGTTTCTTCTTGAAAATGGTCACAGCTCTTGGATCTTCTAATTGAAACCATGGCTGATAAACGTATGAGCAGAAATAAATGGGAATCTATTTCACCCTAAAAGTTGATATTACCCTTTAGCACGATTTCGGGCGCGAAAACCGACGTATATGCTTTATGAATTGCTTGAATTGTTTCTTGTTTTTGTCCTATAAATATTTTTAAAACGTGTGGTCTGAAATAAGCTAAAAAAAACTGTGTGATTATAAATTATTTTATTAAAAGTAAAATAAAAGGTTATAAACAATTTTTAATAAAAAGTTATATAATTTTTTGGGATGAATTAAAAAAGAAAGCATGACAAATAAATTGGAATCGATAAATAAGGAAATATCAAATAACGTATGTGATTGGTCATATATCGTGCTTACATAGATACTTTTTATATAATTTTTCGTTGGTGGAATAAGAGAATTAGCTCAATTCATTCTCTCTCTTTTTTATCGACCCGTAATTAGTTAATGATTGACGTGGTTAGGGTCGCTAGTTTCATTTGAAGAGAGAAAAAAAAAAGGAAAGACATTACAATGAACTATTAAGTTAAATAGTTAATAAATATGCCTTTTTTTCTTTTTTTTCTTTTTTGACGAAAAAGATATTTATTTCATAATATAAAACTAGTTGGTACAAATGGAAGACTGACCATAAGGATCAATAGATGATAATCCATGCATAGCATGCTAATTACCAAACATAGCAAGATTTCTATAACATTTTTCAGAAATAGTTTTAACAAAACTAAACTCACTTTTGTATGCCGGTATCCTAGCTAGAACAAAAGGGGGAGGAAACAAGCAAAATTCAATTTTATTGAAAATCGGTAAGACTTCTGCTTGTTTTGCTTGGTTGTGGGCGACTGCATTCCTCTACCTAAAGTTGTGATGTAGCACCACCTTGTCCATTTGAGCCTGAAGCAACTAGCATGAATAAATAATAGAGTAATAAGCTTTGCATCCTTCGTTGTTGAATGAATTATCTGTGTGGCATCGGTCTCTATCTCCAAAAGAAGGGGCTTCCTCTTATTGCAATAATAAGTCCCTGGTAGAAAGCCACTCACTCCGCGTGAATAGGTGTTTTGGGAGTAATTTTTGAAGCAAAAACCCTATCATCTAGTCCCCATTACGATTTCTAATTATTCCTCCTATACTACAGGTACCTTTATCCCTATCAGAAGCTCCATCTCTATTCAATTTGCACCAGTCAGCAGGTGATTTATACCAACTAATTGATATATCAATTTTTTTATCCTAGTTAGATTCACGATCAGTTAGTAAGATGAACTGATTGGAAATCATTTTTAAGGAGATATGGACGATTGTGTTATTAATATTGTTTATGTTCCTCGTTAACCAAATGTTCCAAATTAAGAAAGGAAACATAAAACTCTAGGATATGTGTTTGCTAGTTAGGTGTGGGTTTTTCTCATTGAGGTATATAAGCCAATTTTGGTTATTTGTATGGTAATTACTTACATCAACATCTAACTCTTTCCGTAGAGATTGAACCAATGGGCATGTGGTAAAAATGTGAGTGATAGTTTTTAGCTCCTGACGACAAATAATGCATTGCTCATCAATGTTTATACCTATAGGGGATAGATAACTACGGCAGGGTAATTTATTTTGATTACAAAGCCACATGAAGTATTTGATTTGTTGAGGCAGTGCAACATCCATATCTAATTTAAATCAACAAACATGGGGTGGTGTCCTCGATTATTCCATAACACGATTTAGTAGTAAAGACCATATTTCTATTTTTGTCCCGAGGTTAGAGAGTCATTAATACAACCACTGGGGAGGTTAGTGGATAAAATGTTACCTTTTATCTCCTGCGGAATGTTCAAATATATTTTATTAAGATTTCAATTGCTTCCTGATCTCATGTCCCTTATCTTAAGGGAGGTCTCTTCTTTTGTAAGGGGATCAATCACATAGTTTCCAAGATTATTAGAGTTGGTAATTTATTTATTTTCCCACAATTTTAGAGAAGAGGAGGGGTGAATGGATCAGGACATACCTTGTTGGCAAGTTTCCAACCTTTAATAAAATTCTTTCAAATAAATGATCCATTTTCACTAGTTTTTTGAGAATATTTATGGAGCATAGTAAGTGCCAATAAGTTGGTAGTGTTATTGGCTAATGTCCATGCCATACTGGCTAATAAAGATAAATTCGTTGTTCTAATCTTTCTTAATCCTAATCCCCCGTCAGATATATCAGTAGTAACCAAATTCCAATTTGCAAGATGAAGCTTCTTTTTCTTATCACTTGTTCCCCAAAGGAAATTTCTTTAAATTTGGTCAATTTTCTTTAGAGTTTTTGAAGGTAACAATGTATATTGCATATAATATGCAGGTTGGCTAGAAAGTGTTGAGGATATTAGGGTTGCTCGACCAATCATGTTTAAATTATCAAATTCTCACATGGAAAGTTTAGTTCTCATATTATCAATAATGAATTAATAGTCTTTGTGTTTTGGGTTATTATTATTAATGGAAAAGCCTAGTGTAACGACCCGGCCGGTCATTTTTGAAATGTACGCCCCGATCCTCAATTAACTACTTCCCCTAAGTTCATTTCTTCTATTCTGGTTTGCCGGGATGTTCGGTTCTAGAATTTGGAGTATTTTGGGACACTTAGTCCCTAAATGAGAGATTTATAGTTGAAAAATGGCCCGTATTCATAATAGTATTAAGACTACATCGGAACAGAAATTCGATGGTTCCGTTAGCTCCCAATGACACTCAACGATAGTGGAAATAGGATTGAAGTCATAACATATCTGTTATGGAAGTTAGAGTGCCCTAGGAAAATCCAACTAAAGAAACCCTAGTATCGATTGGTATTACAGGTAAACCTGTAATACCAATATAGCCGATGCGTCCTACTACATTCGTATTACATAACAGATTGGGATCAAATACTGATTGTCACATAAGTTCCAATCTGTTATGACAATCAGTATGATTGTCACATAAGCATATACCCGATCACCACTCGGGTATATGCTTGGTAGGCCTCTACGACAACTTACCAAGCATATACCCGGGGGTGATCCCACATAAGTCCATAAAACCTGCTATCCGGACTAATTCATCTTGAAGATCCCGTGTAAACATAATCCCTCCTGGGACCTGAGCTGGGTCCACTAGAACTGCTAGGGCTGGAACCTCCTCCTCGATATGAGCCTGAGGTTCTATCACTTGTGTTGCTGCTCGGGGCTGAGCTTTACCCCTACCTTGTCCTCTAGGACGACCTCGACCTCGGCCTCTACCCCTAGCAGGAGCTGCCGCTGCTGGGACCTCGGGCTGTTGGTCAGTAGATGAGGATGCACGTGTCCTTACCATCTGCGGAAGAACAGAGTAGAAGTTCAATTAACATTTAAAAGATCAAGTCGCACGACCGGAAAGAATAAAGGGAATATTTTCCTAACTCCGTAGCCTCTGGAGGATAAATACAGACGTCTCCGTACCGATCCTTCAGACTCTACTAAGGTTGTTCGTGAGTTGTGAGACCTGTGCAACCTAGTGCTCTGATACCAACTTGTCACGACCCGGATTTTTCCCCATCATCGGGATCGTGATGGCGCCTACTCGCGGTAGCTAGGCAAGTCAATTCATTCAACATTTTCCTGTTCATACAATCATTTTTGTTCTCATATTTAATAGCAAAAAATAATTACTCAATTTGTTAAGTGCGGAAGTCTTTCTAAATAGAGATGAATGATAATAATGTAAAACAACTGATAAAATACTCTACCCAAGATGTGGAGTCACCAACTCACGAACTACTAAGGAATACTACACATAATGGTCTGAAAGAAAATAATGAACATTTGTCTGTCTCGGAACCATCAGACCACAGCAATAAACATAAATAAATAGAAGAGACGACGGGCCTGCGGACGCCTGCAAGCTACCTCGGTCTCGAAATGCTCAGAAATCCCACAAGTACTCTACTGTTGCTGCTGCTCCTGCTCGAAACCTGGACCTGTGCAAAAATACACAGAAGTGCAGTATCAGCACAATCCAACCCTATGTGCACGTGTCTGGCCTATCCCGGCGAAGTAGTGACAACCTAGGACCAGAGACACACATAAACCTGTGCAGTTCTATATATGTATATTCCATAAAATAACAGAATTATCAAGTAACACAATTAACAAAGAAGTATCATACCGGGGAAACACAATCAGCAACATATAATAAATCAGTAAAGAGAATCAGAGTGTAATAAAGACAACTATCATCAAAACAAGAAAATTTCAAATAGTTGCACGGCATCACCCTTCGTGCTTTTACTCTCATCCTCACATCCATGGCACGGCATGATCCTTCGTACATGGTTCAAATAACAACGGCACGGAATGTTCCTTCGTGCATAATCAATATCACAAGGCAGGGCATGATCCTTCGTGCATAATCAATAATAAGGCACGGCATGATCCTCGTGCATAATCAATAAAATAAGGCACAGCATGATCCTTCGTGCATAATCAATAAAATAAGGCACGACATGATCCTTCGTACATATTCAATAAAACAAGGCACGGCATGATCCTTCATGCATAATCAATAAAACAAGGCACGGCATCACCCTTCATGCATTATCACTCTTCCTCACCCAAATAACAATCACAGTTAAGAGCAAAAGAATGAAAACAATTAACACGAACCGTCCCGGCAAGGGACACAATAATCATCACAGTAAAGTCCCGGCAAGGGAAATAATAATCAACTTCACAGTAAAGTCCCGACAAGGGAAAACAATAATCAACTTCACAATAAAGTTCCGGGAAGAGAAAACAGTAATCAACTTCACAATAAAGCCCCGGCAAGGAAAACAAATATCAACTTCACAATAAAGTCCCGGAAAGGGAAAACAATAATCAACTTCACAACCCGGCAAGGGTTCAAGATTATGTCTTAAAAACATCTCACAATATATGTCAACGAACGACTCACGGTCATTCTAGACGCTAGTGTATGGATGCTCGTCACCACAGCCCACACACCGCACTCGATCAGATTGCAGTTAGCACATTAATCCTATTCCCTCAAGTTAGGATAGATCAAACACTTACCTCGACGCCACGGACATAATTCACGTTTCAATTGTAGCTTTACTCCTCGATGCCACCGCAAATTTACGTGTATCTCAATATAGCCAGAAAATTGATTGTTTCACCGCAACGAACCATGGATGGAACTCGAATTGGCACCTCAATTACACAAATTCGGATTGGCCTCGAACTCAATCTGCTTATCGCTTTTTATCTCGTTTCACTTAAATTGTCAAAATCTGGCCAACGTCCGGTACTTCAGCATTTAAGAGATCACTGGTTACTGGATGGCTAGCTTGAGCCAAAGAGACCAACTGCATTAGAGTAATAAACTCTCTAAAACCAAGAAAGCCTTTCCATTTGGAGCTTGCAACCGCCCACACCTGCTTGAGACGCTAGCATCAAAATTGTACAAGGAAAAGAACTTAAAGGCATGGAGCAACGATATTGTTTTTCATGTTCATTAGAGCAGCGACTAAATCGGACAAGTACAACACACCATTTCTTCATTGGATTTTCATAAGAAGCCTCCTATAGACAAAGTGCCTTTTCTACTTTATAATTGATATAATTGAAAGATTATAACTTCAAATCAGTCATCATGTCGTCACTTTTGATAATTTAAACTTAGTTCCAGCCACCACATAACAAAAAGACATCTTACAAGTTTAACAACTAACTCTTAACCGGAAGGCCATCCAAGCTACTCAAGGGTTTTGCAACATCTCTCCTTGAAGATCCATCAGGCATATTTTCTTTAGAAGAAGATGAAGGTGCGGCTGCTATATCTCTTAGGATGTAGGCCTTTCTTTTGTTTTAGCTAGGTTTAAGTCTGAAATGAACTCCGTAGCCTATAAAAAAAATTATACGAGCCCTCGAGGCTCTAAACTAAATATACACACAACCTCAAAAAAGATCCTACGGACTTATTTGTGTAATCAAATCACCAAAATAACATCATATACATTGAATTAAACCTTAGGTTTAATGAAATTTCTCAAAACTTCTTAAACATCAAATTTTTGCATTTAAGGTCCGAATCACGTCAAATGGATTTTGTTTCTTACCAAACTTTACCAATAAGACATATAAATCATATTGAACCTGTACCGGGCTCCAAACAGTAATATGAACCTGATACCACCGGTTTCACATAACATTTCACTTTCAAATTCCTTTATATATTTCATAAAATAATTTCTTTCAAAAATTTATTTCTCGGGCTTGGGACTTCGGAATTCAATTCCGGACATACTCCTAAGTCTCATATTTTCCTATAGACCTTCGGGGATTGTTCAGTCATGGGTCCGGGTCCGGGTCCGTTTACCAAAAATATTGCCCGATGTCAAATTTATTCATTTTAATATAAAATTTTGGCATTTGCACATAATTTAATATTCAAGTTTTACGGCTACGCGCCTGGAATACCCATGCAAATTGAGGCAATCCTAAATGAGGTTTTGAAGGCTTCGAAAGTACAGAATGGGTAAGAGAACAGGTGATGACCCCTTTGGATCGTCACATTCTCCACCTCTAAAACAAATGTTCGTCCTCGAACAGATAGAAGAAGGAAGTACTTGAGTCAGGGAATAGATGAAGGTAACGACTCCGCATATCAGATTCGGACTCCCAGGTCGATGCCTCAGGAGGCTGACCTCTCTACTAAACACGAACAGAAAGAAAACTCTTGGACCTCAACTGTCGAACATGCCGGTCTAGAATGGCTACCGGCTCCTCCTCGTTAGATAGATCCTTGTCCAATTGGACAGTACTGAAGTCTAACACGTGTGTAGGATCGTCGTGGTACCTCCGAAGCATAGATACATGAAAAATTGGATGTACGGCTGATAAGCTAGGTGGCAATGCTAGTCTATAAGCCACCTCTCCCACTCGGTCCAGAATCTCAAATAGACCAATATACCTAGGGCTAATCTTGCCCTTCTTTCTGAACCTCATCACGCCCTTCATAGGCAACACCCGGAGTAATACCCGCTCACCAACCATGAAATCCACATCTCGGACCTTACGGTCTACATAACTCTTCTGTCTGGACTAAGCTGAAACGCAACCTCTCCTGGATAGTCTTGACCTTGTCTAAGGCCTCCTGTACTAGGTCTGTACCCAGCGACCGAGCCTCTCCCGGTTCAAACCATCCAACTGGAGACCGACATCGCCTACCATACAATGCCTCATATGGAGCCATCTGAATGCTAGACTGGTAGCTGTTGTTGTAGGCGAACTCTGCTAATGGTAGAAACTGGTCCCACGAGCCTCCAAAATCAATGACACAGGCTCGAAGCATGTCTTCTAGGATTTGAATAGTCCTCTTAGACGGACCGTCAGTCTGAGGATGGAAATGTGTACTCAACTGAACCTGGGTGCCTAACTCCTGCTGGACCGCTCTCCAGAAACGCGAGGTAAACTGTGTACCCCGATCTGAGATAATCGACACCGGCACCCCATGGAGGCGAACAATCTCCCTGATGTAAATCTTTGCTAGCTTCTCCGATGAGTAAGAGACAGATGTTATACCCCATTTTAACTCGGGTCAAACTAGAGTATAACATATTGGTAATTCTGAGGTTTAATTAATTAAAGAGAGTCGCCACCTTATTATTTTAATGGTGAATTAGCACACCTATTTACAAAATAATGCTTAAAGTTAACTCTGTTTTATGGCCTACTTAACCTTAAGACTATGGGTAAGGGCTATAATTAATCCTATAGGGAAGGTTGTAAAAGCACCCTATGTGATCTGTTAATAACGGTTAACAGGTCAAACTTTGGTTAATAATTAAAAGTGAAGTAATGAAAATATTTGTACATTAGAAAATCATGTGTCCATTATAGTTGAAAATTTGTATATTAGCCTTTACAAAAGATATTAAACTTGTTTGTCCAAATAGTAAAAGTTTATGAAAAAGGAGAATTAAGTTGTTTGGACATATTACAATTTAAAACTTGTTCGATTCTAAATAATCTACCAGAGAATAGTTTATTTAGATAAAAATGGTCCTACAGCTACAACAAAGTTTAAAACTCATTTTGAATAGAAAAAGAAAATACCTTGGTGATGTGACAACTTGGAGGAATCATAAAACAGTTAAAGAAAATCATTTTCTATTCATCCCAAAGGAAAATAGATCCAAATCACAAAGATGTTTCTGCCTTTACACTCAAAGAAAACAAAAGCTTAAACACTACCCTATTGAGCCTATATTTATAGTAGAAAGAGCAGTTCTGGTCCTGAAAAAAATCCTTAGTAAACAGGAAGGGTCATATTATTGGAAATCATCAAATGATAAACTGAAAAAGTAAATAATTTATCTGGTCCAAATGCCAATACTCATTTATAAGCTATAAAATGCCACAAAAGCTAATTTCAAAAACAAGCTAATTTCCTATTACGAGGAATAAAAGCAGTTGCCTAAAAGAAAAGAGAAAAAATAGAAAAGAAGACAAAAGGAGATTTTTATTTTGCAAAAAGCAGTTGAAGAATCAAGAGCCGCCATATTTATCATTTGATGTATTTCTTTAGCAGAAATACTTACAAATAGGAGGGAGACAAGTATGCATATATGGAGCTCTTTGAACCACAAAGAGACGAGATTGTTCCTTTCATTTGAGAGATTCTGTAGTCTTTACTAAATAATCATGAAACAGTCCAGTAACGATTCTAAAGGCGAATATTCTATCTTCAAACCAGAGCACACCACAGGTTTGTACGCTCAGGAGAGACTGCTAGAGTAAGGTTTTAGCATGATATTTGATCTAGTCACCTTTGAGAAACAACATAAATTTTCATAATTAAACCACAACAACTTTAAAGAAATATAGATATTCTTTGTTTGATGAAGAATTTGAAGAACAGCAATTGGTTCTAACCAGTCCAACAGTTTCAGGAGGATATTATTTACTAATTGGTTCTAACCAGTCCAACAGTTTCAAGTGGATATTATTCTGTATGTACTAGTCTCGAAGTCATATGTATATTACATTAATTGGTCTCTTGGATAACCATATAACTCCATTATTCCGTTAATATACCGATGTGTCCTACTATAATCGTATTACATAACTCCCAATCTATTATGACTAAAATCGTATTAGTCAAATAGACTTATGTGGTTGTCGTAGGCCGATGCGTCCTACTACATTCGTATTACATTATTCCCAATCTGTTATGACTATAATCGTATAAGTTAAATGGACTTATGTGGTTGTCGTAGGCCGATGCATCCTACTACAATCGTATTACATAACTCCCAATCTATTATGACTAAAATCGTATTAGTCAAATAGACTTATGTGGTTGTCGTAGGCCGATGCGTCCTACTACAATCGTACTACGATTATAGTAACAGGACCTTCTACAATCGTATTAGTCAAATGGACTTATGTGGTTGTCGTAGGCCGATGCGTCCTACTACAATCGTATTACATTACTCCCAATCTATTATGACTACAATCGTATTAGACAAATAGACTTATGTTGTTGTCGTAAGCCGATGCGTCCTACTACATTTGTATTACATTACTCCCAATCTGTTATGAATACAATCGTATTAGTCAAATGGACTTATGTGGTTATCGTAGGCCGATGCATCCTACTACAATCGTACTACATAACTCCCAATCTGTTATGACTAAAATCGTATTAGTCAAATAGACTTATGTGGTTGTCATAGGCCGATGCGTCCTACTACATTCATATTACATTACTCCCAATCTTTTATGACTACAATTGTATTAGTCAAATGGACTTATGTGGTTGTCGTAGGCCGATGCGTCCTACTACAATCGTATTACATAACTCCCAATCTGTTATGACTAAAATCGTATTAGTCAAATAGACTTATGTGGTTGTCGTAGGCCGATGCGTCCTACTACAATCGTATTACGATTGTAGCAATAGGACCTTCCATTTATATATCGTATTGGGAGTAATGTCATACGTTCATACTAGGACGCATCGGCCTACGACAACCATATAAGTCCATTGGACTAATACGATTGTAGTAATAGGAACTTCCGTTTATATATTGTGGTTGTTATTTAGTAATTGACCATCTATGAATATTATTTCATTCATATACTAGGACGCATCGGCCTACAACAACATCATAAGTCCATTTGACTAATAAGATTATAGTCATAACAGATCGGGAGTAATGTAATACGATTGTAGTAATAGGACCTTCCGTTTATATATCGTGGTTGTTATTTAGTAATTGACCGTCCATGAATATTATTTCATTCTTATACTAAGATGCATCAGCCTACGACAATCACATAAGTCCATTGGACTAATACGATTGTAGTCATAGGAACTTTCGTTTATATATCGTGGTTGTTATTTAGTAATTGACCGTGAATGAATATGATTTCATTCATATACTAGGACGCATCGGCCTATTACAACCACATAAGTCCATTTGACTAATACGATTGTAGTCATAACAGATTGGGAGTAATGTAATATGATTGTAGTAGGACGCATCTGCTTACGACAACCACATACTAGGACGCATCGGCCTACAACAACCACATAAGTCCATTTGACTAATACGAATGTAGTCATAACAGATTGGGAGTAAATAACATTAAACAATCGTATTACATTACTCCCAATCTGTTATGACTACAATCGTATTAGTCAAATAGACTTATGTGGTTGTCGTAGGCCGATGCGTCCTACTACAATCGTATTACATTTCTCCCAATCTGTTATGACTACAATCATATTAGTCAAATGGACTTTTGTGATTGCCGTAGGCCGATGCGTCCTAGTATATGAATGAAATAATATTCATAAATGGTCAATTACTAAATAACAACCACGGTATATAAACGGAAGGTCCTATTACTACAATCGTATTAGTCAAATGGACTTTGAAATCCGTATAATTGATACCCAGTATTCCCTAAGACGATTAATAGGCCGATGGTTGTCGTAATGTCATATTGATATATAAATATGACATTACTCCCAATACGTCCATTTGACTAATACGATTGTCGTCATAATTGATTGGGAGTAATGTAATACAATTGACCAATGTGTTATGACTATAATTGTATTAGTCAATGAAATGAATATTATTTCATTCATATAATAGGACGCATCGGCCTATGACAATCACATAAGTCCATTTGACTAATACGATTGTAGTCATAACAGATTGGGTGTAATGTAATACGATTGTAGTAGGACGCATCAGCCTATGACAACCACATAAGTCAATTGATCTAATACGATTGTAGGTATAACAGATTGGGAGTAATTCAATACGATTGTAGTAGGACGCATCGGCCTAAGACAACCATATAAGTCCATTTGACTAATACAATTGTAGTAGGTCGCACCCAAATGATGTGAAAAATAAGAAGACACGTACGAATATGTGGACTCGGGATCGAACAAAACATAAGCATCTCTGTGACAAACTGAAATTATACATGTAATCACATCATCTGAGGCAACAACATCACGCCTATCAGGAAATGCATAAAACGTGACGGACCACCACTCGGGTATATGCTTGGTAAGGTCATTAAGACTACAATCTGAACCATATAGCCGATATGTCCTACTACAATTATATAGCCAATGCCACATAATATTCAATAACTCGGGTATTACTGTAACAGATACTTTATTTTAGTATCAGAGGGTAATGCGTCGGATACATTACTCCCAATCTGTTATGACTACAATCATAACAGATTGTTAAATGGACTAAACATTTATTTGACTTAAGCAACAATTGGTTCTAACCAGTTCATCAAAAAAGACATATTTCATTCATATCAGTATGAAATACGAATGTGCAATCTGGGGTTTATCATAATTAACGGTTCATACAATCCATTTTCATATCAGTATGAAATACCATTATATATATGTAGTCCTACGACTACAATCGTATTAGTCCAATGGACTATTATTAGTTAAATGGACTTATGTGGTTGTCGTAGGCCGATGCGTCCTACTACAATCATATTACATTACTCCCAATCTGTTAGGACTACAATCGTATTAGTCAAATGGACTTATGTAACTGTCGTAGGCCGATGCGTCCTACTACAATCATATTACATTACTCTTAATCTATTATGACTACAATCGTATTAGTCAATGAACTTATGTGATTGTCGTATGCCGATGCATCCTAGTTACTTAAGTCCACTAAGTCCATTTGACTAATACGATAGTCGAGATGAGCGACCTCTACCTTGATGAAACTGCCCCCTGGATGGAGCACCACTAAAACTACCAGAACCTCGAGGCCTCTTAGCCTCCCTTTCCTCCCACTCACGGCGACAATCCACCTCAATAGAGCATGCCATATCAACAACCTTCTCGAACGATGCTGCCAATACCCTCTCCCTGGTCATCAAGATATGAATAGAGTAGTTGAGGCTATCAATGAACCTCCTGATCCTCTCCCGATCTGTCGGGATCATCCAAATAGCATGACTAGCCAACTGAGTATACCTCAACTCATACTGAGTCACTGTCAAATCACCCTGTACTAGCCACTAAAATTGGCGATGTAGCTCATCTCGATGGGACTGTGGCACATACATCTCTAAAAAGAGAATGGAAAACTGTTGCCAAGTAAGGGGTGCTGACCCTGCAGGCCATCGCCTCTCTTACTCCTCCCACCAAATGAATGTTGGACCTGAAAAATGGAATGTAGTAAAAGAAACACCGTTGGACTCAAGAATCCCTGTTGTACACAATATCCCCTGACACTTGTTCAAGAATCTCTGGGCATCCTCGCCATCAGTACAACTGAATGAATGTGGCTGAAGTCTACCAAAATCTCTCTAATTGACGCTGCTTGTTGTCAGGCATCACCAGTACAACATACTTTGGGGTTGGCGTAACTGGAATAGTCAGTGCCACTACCTGGGCTGGGATTGCCTCTAGCATCTGAATTCCCTACACAATCTGCTTTGGTGTACGAGCTGTGGGGGTCTGATGACCACATTCGATCTAAGATGCTGCTGCTACAGTAGTAGCTGAAACTACCTGAGCCAACCCAGTACAAACTGATAATATCTGGGCCAATGTCTCCTGAAGGCCAGGAATAACAATAGGCATTGTCGGTGCCTGAACGGGTACTGCTAGAGCCTCAACCAATAGGGGTTGATCATGGATAGGGGCAACAGGTGGGTCTATTGGTACTGCCCCTACCACTCTACCACGACCACGACCATGACCACGGCCTCGACCACGGCCTCTAGCTGGTGGTAATGGTGGTCGTCCACCTTGTCTTGTAGCACGAATCCTCACCATCTGCGAGAAAATAGAATACAGAAGTTCAGTTCTTGGAACAACAAAACCGCACGATGGAGTTCAAGAAAAGTGAAGTTGTCACGACCCGGATTTTTCCCCAACATCGAGATCGTGATGGCGCCTACTCGTGGTAGCTAGGCAAGCCACTGTATTCATACTATCCTGTTTTTAACACAATTTTAATTAAATAAATGCGGAATACTTTATCGAAATAGAAATAACTAATTACAAGATGAAAATCATACCGAAATCCTCTACCCAAGACGTGGAGTCACCAACTCACGAACTACTGCTGAATACTACACATAAGAGTTTGAAAGAAATATAACATAATTCTGTTTGTCTCGGAATAAAGAGACTACAGCTAGTAACATAAATAAAGAGAGAGACGCCGGGCCTACGGACGTTTGCAAGCTACCTCGGTCTCAAATGTGATCAACTCCCACGCAATCGATTTGCTGCTGCTCCTGATCGTAACCTGGACTCGTGCAAAAACGCACAGAAGTGTAGTATCAGCACAACCGACCCCATGTGTCTGGTAAGTGCCTGGCCTATCCGGCGAAGTAGTGACAAGCCTAGGACCAGACACCCACATAAACCTGTGCAATTCAATATATATATACCACAGAATAACAAGAAATAACCGGGTAATAACACGATAAGGAATATCTCAAAGAATTCAACAATTAACAACAGTTAATAAATTCACAAGGAAAAGCAAAGTATAATGAAAACACAAGTAATATCAAGTCAAGGAATAGCAAGGAGTTGCACGGCATCACCCTTCGTGCTTTTACTCTCATCCTCACCAAATAAGCAAATAAAGTACACGGCATCACCCTTCGTGCTTTTACTCTCATCCTCACACAGCCATAGTACGCCATGATCCTTCGTACATGGTTCAATAACAGAGCACGGCATGATCCTTCGTGCATAATCAATAAAACATGGCACGGCATTAACATTCGTGCATAAATAATAAATCAAGGCACGACATCACCCTTCGTGCATTATCACTCTTCCTCACCCAAATAACAATCACAGTTAAGGGCAAAGAAAGAAACAGTAATTCATAAACCGTCCCAACAAGGGCAATCAATAATCATCTTCACAACAAGTCCCGACAAGGGAGAACAATAACAATTCTACAACCTGGCAAAGGTTCAACAATTCATCAGCAATTATGTCTCACAATAAGCATTATCAACGACTCACGGTCATACTAGACGCCAGTGTATGGATGCTCGTCACCACAACCCATACACCGCACTCGATCATATAACACATAACACATAATCCTATTCCCTCAAGCTAGGATAGAACAAACACTTACCTCGAATGTTTATGAACGATTCAATCCGTGGAAATGTCTTTTTCTTTCAAATTTGGCTCCAATCCAATCGTATCTATACACAATTGATTTAATATCATCAATACTACTCAACAAACTAATTCATAGGGCCAATTACAACTTTTACAACATTCTGCTCGGAATAGTGAATTTTGACCTCGGGCCCACATGGTTGGAACTCGGGGTTAGGACCAAAATCCGGTTACCCATCCCCCACGAGTTCATGTATATGATTTGTTTCAAAATCGGACCTCAATTCGAGGTCCAATTTCCCAATTTATGAAAAACCCTATATTCTAACAAAAACAAGAAATTCTACCATGAAAACCTTTGATTTCTATTGAAAAACATGTTTAATGATGTTAGGAATTGAAAGAATTAAGTAAAAAGTGACTTACAATTGTTTTGATGAAGAAGGAATCAGTGAAGAATCGCAAATGGGTGTTTTTGTTTTGTAAAAAGTGAAGAAATGAACTGAAAATCGTGTTTTACAGGTCTCTGTGTTTGCATTTGCGAACATGGGTTCGCAATTGCGAACCCCGACCAATTTCTGGAGTTTGAAAAATAAGCTAAGGCTGGGAAGTTCGCATTTGCGAACTTTTGTTCGCATTTGCGAAGCCAAGGCAAATCTGGAGGCTTCGCATTTGCGAACATATGTTCGCATTTACGAACCAGGCTGGCCTCCAGGGACTTTCGCATTTGCGAACATTTGTTCGCATTTGCGAACAAGGCTGGGCTGAGGGACCTTTGCATTTGCGAAGAATGCTTCGCATTTGCGAAGAATGCTTCGCATTTGCGAAGCATGCCTTTTCACTGGAGGCCTCGCAATTGCGAGGTTTGGTTCGCATTTGCGAACCCAAACGGTCTTGGGCACCCTTCGCATTTGCGACCAAGGGTTCGCATTTGCGAACCCTGCCTTGACCTGCCACCTTCGCAATTGCGAGAAATACTTCGCAATTGCGAAGACAACAGTTGGGTGAAAAACCAGCAGTGCAAAAATTCAGAATTTCATCCAACGGCCTATCAAATCTTTACCCGAGCTCCCGGGCTCCAAACCAAACATGTACACAACATCAAAAACACATTATGAACTTGTTCGTGCGATCACATCGCCAATATCACATCGTTTTCATCAAATCAAGCCTCAAATTCATGATTTTCATACTTTTGGTTTTCAAAACTTTCAAACTTGGAACTCAAGGTCCAAAACATCTCAAACGACATCCGAATGTCACCAAACTTTACAGAAATCACATATATAATATTTAAGACTAGTACCGGGCGTCGGAACCAAAATACGAGCCCGATACCAAGGTCAATTAATTCATTTCCTTTAACAATTACTTCGAAAACAATTTCATAGAAAAATTCATAACTTGGGCTCTAGGACTCAGAATTCGACTCCGGACGCATGTCCAAGTCCCATATTTTCCTACGGACCTCTCGGGACCACCCAATCTCGGGTCCGGATCCGTTTACCAATAATGTTGACCGAAGTCAACCATATCAATATTAATATCATTTTTATCCACATTTCTCATAGAATTCATATTTTCTATCACAAAATATTTCCGGCTACATGCTCGGATTGTGCACGTAAATCGAAGCAACATGGAATGAGGTTTTCAAGGCCTCAGAAGCTCGAAATTATTAATAAAATAAGTGATGACCCTTTGGGTCGTCACAATCTCCACCTCTAAAACAACCGTTCGTCCTCGAACGGACAAAAGAAAGAAGTACCGAGTCAGGAAACAAGTGTGGGTAACGGCTCCGCATATCAGACTCGGACTCCCAGGTTGATGCCTCAGGAGGCTGACCTCTCCATTGAACACGTACAGAAGGATAACTCTTCAACCTCAACTGTCGAACCTGCCGGTCTAGAATAGCCACCGGCTCCTCCTCGTAAGATAGATCATTGTCCAATTGGACAGTACTGAAGTCTAACACATGTGTGGGATCATCGTGGTATCTCCGAAGCATAGATACGTAAAAAACTAGATGCACTGCTGATAAGCTAGGCGGAAAAGCTAATCTATAAGCCACCCCTCCCACTCTGTCTAGAATCTTAAATGGACCAATATACCTAGGGCTGAGCTTGCCCTTCTTCCCGAACCTCATCACGCCCTTCATAGGCGACACTCAGAGCAATACTCGTTCACCAACCATGAAATCTACATCTCGAACCTTACGATCCGCATAAGTCTTCCGCTTGGACTGAGCTGAACGCAATCTCTCCTGAATAGTCTTGACCTTATCCAAGGCCTCCTGAACTAAGTCTGTACCCAACAATCGAGCCTCTCCTGGTTCAAACCATCCAACTGGTGATCGACATCGCCTACCATACAACGCCTCATACGGAGCCATCCTGGATGCTAGACTGGTAACTGTTATTGTAGGCGAACTCTGCTAATGGCAGAAACTGGTCCCACGAGCCTCCGAAATCAATAACACGGGCTCGAAGCATGTCCTCTAGAATCTGAATAGTCCTCTCGGACTGGCCATCCGTCTGAGGATGAAATGCTGTACTCAACTGAACCTGGGTGCCTAACTCCTTCTGGACCGCTCTCCAGAACCGCGAGGTAAACTGCGTACCCCGATCAGAGATAATAGATACTGGCACTCCATGGAGACGAACAATCTCCCTTATGTAAACCTCCGCTAACCTCTCCGACGAGTAGGAGACAGACACTAGAATAAAGTGTGCTGATTTGGTCAGCCTATCAACAATGACCCAAATAGCATCAAATTTCCTCCGAGTTAAAGGAAGTCCAATAACGAAGTCCATAGTGATCCGCTCCCATTTCCACTCAGGAATTTCAATCCTCTGGAATACACCACCAGGTCTCTGGTGCTCATATTTCACCTGCCGACAATTTAGACACCGAGCGACATACGCAACGATATCTTTCTTCATTCTGCGCCACCAATAGTGTTGCCGTAAGTCCTGGTACATCTTCGCGGCGCCTAGGTGAATAGAATACCGCGAACTGTGGGCCTCCGCTAAGATCAACTCTCGAATCCCTTCGACATTGGGCACACAAACTCGACCCTGCAATTTCAATACCCCATCATCATCTAGATTTACCTGTGTGGCACCTCCCCGCTGTACCGTATCTCTCAACTCACGCAAATGAGGATCATCAAATTGCCTCTCACGGATACGCTCTAATAAAGAAGAACGAGCGACCGTGCGGGCTAACACCCTGCTAGGCTCAGAAATGTCTAATCTCACGAACCGGTTGGCTAAGGCCTGAACATCTAGAGCTAACGGTCTCTGACTGACCGGAATGTATGCAAGACTACCCATGCTGGCATACTTTCTACTCAAAGCATCGGCCACCACATTGGCCTTACCGGGTGATATAAGATAGTAACATCATAGTCTTTTAGCAACTCTAACCATCTCCGTTGTCGTAGATTCAACTCCTTCTGCTTGAACCATTGTAGGCTTTTGTGATCGGTGTACACCTCACATGTCACACCATATAGATAATGCCTCCGGATCTTTAAGGCATGAACCACTGCTTGCTAACTCAAGATCATGAATCGGATAATTCTTCTCATGTATTTTTAACTGTCTCGAAGCATAAGAAATAACCTTACCATCTCGCATCAATACCGCTCCAAGCCCTATACGAGATGCGTCACAATAAATTGTATAAGGCCCCTGCACCTGTAGGTAGTATTAACACGGGCGCGGTGGTCAAGGCTGTCTTGAGCTTTTGAAAGCTCGCCTCACACCCCTCTGACCACTGAAACTGGACACCCTTCTGGGTCAACCTGGTCATCGGGGCTGCAATAGAAGAAAACCCTCTACAAAACGACGGTAGTAACCTACTAATCCCAAAAAACTCCGGATCTCAGTCACTGAAGCTGGTCGAGGCCAATTCGGATCGCCTCAATCTTCTTTGGGTCTACTCGAATACCTTCCACCGATACAATGTGACCCGGAAATGCTACCGAACTCGGCCGAACTCACATTTAGAAAATTTGGGATATAGTCGGTTATCTTTCGAGTACGAAGCACTACTCTCAAATGTCGCTCGTGCTCTTCTCGGCTCTGGGAGTACACGAGGATGTCATCTATAAAGACTATCACGAACGGATCTAAGTAAGGCCTCTGAATACCCGATTCATCAACTCCATGAATGCTGCTCGGGGCATTGGTCAACCCGAAAGACATGACCAAGAACTCATAATGCCCATATCTAGAGCAAAAGGTTGTCTTAGGAATGTCAGGCCGCCCTGATCTTCAGCTGATGGTAGCCCGACCTCAAGTCTATCTTAGAGAATACCCTCGCTCCCTGGAGCGCTGGTCAAACAAATCATCAATCCTCGGCGGTGGATACTTATTCTTTATTGTCACTTTGTTTAATTGCCGTAATCAATACACATCCGCATCGAGCCATCTTTCTTCTTTACAAATAATACGGGTGCTCCCCAGGGGGAAACACTGGGCCCGATAAAGCCCTTCTCAAGAAGGTCCTGCAACTGATCTTTCAACTCTTTTAGCTCCGGCGGGGCCATACGATAGGGTGGAATAGAGATGGGCTGAGTGCCGGTGCCAGATCAATACAGAAATCAATATCCCTGTCGGGTGGCATGCCCGGCAGGTCTGAAGGAAAAACCTCCGGAAACTCCCGTGTAATAGGGACCGACTCAATGGAAGGAACTTCTGCGCTGGAATCACGAACATAAGCCAGATAAGCTAGACACCCCTTCTCGACCATGCGTCGAGCCTTAACATAGGAAATAACGGTGCGAACGGAGTGGCTTGAGGTACCTTTCCACTCTAGTCGGGGTGATTCTGGCAAGGCTAAGGTCACCGTCTTAGCATGGCAATCAAGAATAGCATGATATGGGGACAACCAGTCCATCCCCAATATGACATCAAAATCTACCATATCCAAAAGCAACAGATCAACACGGGTCTCAAGACCCCCAAATATAACTGCGCACGAACGATGCACTCGGTCGACTATAATGGAGTCACCCATCGGTATAGCCACATAAACTGGAATATCCAGAGCATAGCTGGGCACGACCAAATACGGTGCAAAGTAGGAAGACACATAGGAATATGTAGATCCAGGGTCAAATAATACTGAAGCACCTCTGCCACACACAAGAATAGTACCTGTAATCACGGCATCTGATGCCTCTGCCTCTAGCATGGCTGGTAAAGCATAAAATCGGGGATCTGCACCTCCCCTCTGAGCTGCGTCTCTAGGACGACCATCAACTGGCTGACCTCTACCTCTGGCTGTACGGTCTCCACCTCTACGGTCTCGACCTCCACCTCTATAATCTCTACCCCCGCCTCTGGCTGGCTGGGCAGGCTGAGGGTCAGCTGGGGCCTGAATCATAGGACGAGGACCTCGCTGCCGAGAGTTGCCCGCTGCTAGAGGGCAATTCCTGATAAAATGACTTGGGTCACCACAACCGTAGCAACTCTTAGACTGATAGAGCTGCTGGCCGTGACGCCCTGAATGGCCTCCACGAACACTCTGAAGAGGCTGAGCATTAATAGGAGGCTGGTCCGAATAATGCCCACGAAAACCGCGATCACCTGATCCACCTTGTGAAGCCTGAAGGGCGGAATGAAAAGGCCTGGAGGACTGGCCTCTATCAAAGGATTCTCTGCTACCAGAGGAAGAAGCACCAAACCTACCCGAATGACGAGGCCTCTTATCCGAAGAATAACCGCCTCCTCTAGCGAGAGCCATCTCAACTCTGTGTGCTGCATTTGCTGCCTCTTGAAATTATATGTCACTCCCCACGCCCATAGCCATCTGGAGTCTAATCGGCTGATTAAGCCCATCTATAAATCTGCGGACCCTCTCCCGCTCCGTGGGAAGTATCACCACTGCATGACGAGCCAAGTCGATAAATCTCGTCTCATACTGTGTAACTGCCATAGTGCCCTGATGGAGGCGCTCAAACTGCCTCCGAAGTACATCCCTCTGAGTAGGAGGGAGAAACTTCTCCATAAATAGTTCCGCAAACTGGTCCCATGATAAAGCTGGGGACCCTGCTGGTCGAGTCAGGCAATAATCTCTCCACCAAGTCTTGGCGGATCCTGCAAGTCTAAATGTACAGAAGTCAACTCCATTTGACTCCACGATCTCCATAGTCTTGTGAATCTCATGGCAACTGAATAAGAAGTCCTGAGGATCCTCTAATGTGGCTCCACTAAATGTAGTGGTAAATAGCTTGGAGAACCGATCAAGCCTCCATAACGAATTAGAAGTCATGGCCGCTCCATCACGTGCATGAGTTGTGGTACCTGACCTAGTGCCCACAGCTGGTTGAACCACTGGTGCCTGAGGCTGAGGAGCTACCGGCTCCGGAGTACGAGCAATAGGGGTCTGGGCCCCTCCTCCTGCCTGAGAAGCGGCTGGTGCAACTGATAATAAACCCGCTCTGGCAATGCTGTCCATAAATCCCGCTATTCTGACCAAAGCATCCCGGAGATCCGGGGTAAATAAAGCCTCTCCTGGGACCTGAGCTGGGCCCACTGGAGCTGCTGGGACTGGAACCTCCTCGTCAATCTCAATATGAGGCTCCACCTCTGGGGTAGCTGCCTGGGGCTGAGCTCTACCCCTACCACGGCCTCTGATACGGCCTTGGCCCCCGCCCCTCACGGGAGCTGCCTGGGGCTCGGGCTGCTGGTCAGCGGACGAAGAAGCGCGTGTCCTCACCATCTGCGAAAGGACAGAATAGAAATTCAATCGGTAATTGAGGAACAAGTCGCACGACAAGAAAGAACAAATGAGAGACTCTTTCCTAACTCAATAGACTCTGGAGGACAAGTACAGACGTCTCCGTACCTACCTCTCAAACTCTACTAAGCTTGTTCGTGAGTGGTGAGACCTATGTAACCTAGAGCTCTGATACCAACTTGTCACGACCCGGATTTTCCCCCAACATCGGGATCGTGATGGCGCCTACTCGTGGTAGCTAGGCAAGCCACTATATTCATACTATCCTGTTTTTAACACAATTTTAATTAAATTAATGCGGAATACTTTATCGAAATAGAAATAACTAATTACAAGATGAAAATCATACCGAAATCCTCTACCCAAGACGTGGAGTCACCAACTCACGAACTACTACTGAATACTACACATAAAAGTTTGAAAGAAATATAACATAATTCTGTTTGTCTCGGAACAAAGAGACTACGGCTAGTAACATAAATAAAGAGAGAGACGCCGGGCCTGCGGACGTCTGCAAGCTACCTCGGTCTCAAATGTGATCAACTCCCACGCAATCGATTTACTCCTGCTGCTCCTGATCGTAACCTGGACCTGTGCAAAAACGCACAGAAGTGTAGTATCAGCACAACCGACCCCATGTGCTGGTAAGTGCCTGGCCTATCCCGGCGAAGTAGTGACAAGCCTAGGACCGGACACCCACATAAACCTGTGCAATTCAATATATATGTATACCACAGAATAACAAGGAATAACCAGGTAATAACACAATAAGGAATATCTCAAAGAATTCAACTATTAACAACAGTTAATAAATTCACAAGGAAAAACAAAGTATAATGGAAACACAAGTAATATCAAATCAAGGAATAGCAAGCAGTTGCACGGCATCACCCTTCGTGCTTTTACTCTCATCCTCACCAAATAAGCAAATAAAGTACACGGCATCACCCTTCGTGCTTTTACTCTCATCCTCACGTCCATAGTACGGCATGATCCTTCGTACATGGTTCAATAACAGGGCACGGCATGATCCTTCGTGCATAATCAATAAAATATGGTACGTCATTAACCTTCGTGCATAAATAATAAATCAAGGCACGGCATCACCCTTCGTGCATTATCACTCTTCCTCACCCAAATAACAATCACAGTTAAGGGAAAAGAAAGAAACAGTAATTCATAAACCGTCCCAACAAGGGCAATCAATAATCATCTTCACAACAAGTCCCGACAAGGGAGAACAATAACAATTCTACAACCTGGCAAAGGTTCAACAATTCATCTGCAATTATGTCTCACAATAAGCATTATCAACGACTCACGGTCATACAAGACTCCAGTGTATGGATGCTCGTCACCACAGCCCATACACCGCACTCGATCACATAACACATAACACATAATCCTATTCCCTCAAGCTAGGATAGAACAAACACTTACCTCGAATGTTTATGAACGATTCAATCCGTGGAAATGTCTTTTTCTTTCAAATTTGGCTCCAATCCAATCGTATCTATACACAATTGATTTAATATCATCAATACTACTCAACAAACTAATTCATAGGGCCAATTACAACATTTACAACATTCTGCCCGGAATAGTAAATTTTGACCCCGGGCCCATATGGTTGGAACTCGAGGTTAGGACCAAAATCCGGTTACCCATCCCCCCACGAGTTCATGTATATTATTTGTTTCAAAATCGGACCTCAATTCGAGGTCCAATTTCCCAATTTATGAAAAACCTTATATTCTAACAAAAACAAGAAATTCTACCATGAAAACCTTTGATTTCTATCGAAAAACATGTTTAATGATGTTAGGAATTGAAAGAATTAAGTAAAAAGTGACTTACAATTGTTTTGATGAAGAATGAATCCGTGAAGAATCGCAAATGGGTGTTTTTGTTTTGTAAAAAGTGAAGAAATGAACTGAAAATCGTGTTTTACAGGTCTCCGTGTTCGCATTTGCGAACATGGGTTCGCAATTGCGAACCCCGACCAATTTTAGGAGTTTGAAAAATAAGCTAAGGCTGGGAAGTTCGCATTTGCAAACTTTTGTTCGCATTTGCGAAGCCAAGGCAAATCTGGGGGCTTCGCATTTGCGAACATATGTTCGCATTTGCGAACCAGGCTGGCCTCCGGGGACTTTCGCATTTGCGAACATTTGTTCGCATTTGCGAACAAGGCTGGGCTGAGGGACCTTCGCATTTGCGAAGCATGCCTTTTCACTGGAGGCCTCGCAATTGCGAGGTTTGGTTCGCATTTGCGAACCCAAACGGTCCTGGGCACCCTTCGCATTTGCGACCAAGGATTCGCATTTGCGAACCCTGCCTTGACCTGCCACCTTTGAAATTGCGAGAAATACTTCGCAATTGCGAAGACAGCAGCTGGGTGAAAAACCAGCAGTGCAAAAATTCAGAATTTCATCCAACGGCCTATCAAATCTTTACCCGAGCTCCCGGGCTCCAAACCAAACATGTACACAACATCAAAAACACATTATGAACTTGTTCGTGCGATCACATCGCCAATATCACATCGTTTTCATCAAATCAAGCCTCAAATTCATGATTTTCATACTTTTGGTTTTCAAAACTTTCAAACTTGGAACTCAAGGTCCAAAACATCTCGAACGACATCCGAATGTCACCAAACTTTACAGAAATCACATATATAATATTTAAGACTTGTACCGGGTGTCGGAACCAAAATATGAGCCCGATACCAAGTTCAATTAATTTATTTCCTTTAACAATTACTTCAAAAACAATTTCATAGAAATATTCATAACTTGGGCTCTAGGCCTCAGAATTCGACTCCAGACGCATGTCTAAGTCCCATATTTTCCTACGGACCTCTCGGGACCACCCAATCTCGGGTCCGGATCCGTTTACCAAAAATGTTGACCGAAGTCAACCATATCAATATTAATATCATTTTTATCCACATTTCTCATAGAATTCATATTTTCTATCACAAAATCTTTCCGGCTACATGCTCGGATTGTGCACGTAAATCGAGGCAACATGGAATGAGGTTTTCAAGGCCTCGGAAGCTCGAAATGATTAATAAAATAAGTGATGACCCTTTGGGTCATCACAGAAGTATTTCCTAAAAAGGTTTGCAGCCTCCCGAGAATAAATACAGACGTCTCCGTACCGATCCACGAGAAACTACT
The DNA here is from genome assembly GCA_032618575.1 of Nicotiana noctiflora. Lineage (NCBI taxonomy): Eukaryota > Viridiplantae > Streptophyta > Magnoliopsida > Solanales > Solanaceae > Nicotiana > Nicotiana noctiflora. Next base: position 34,794 of record JASVEL010009876.1, read on the forward strand.
AACCGGATCAAGACTTTTGAGGCCTAGTAACCTAGGCTCTGATACCAACTTGTCACGACCCCAAAACTCGATCGTGATGGCGCCCACTAGGGGTGTGCATTCGATTTTTCGATTCGATTTTGACTCTTATCGATAATTACTTATCGATTATCAATTTGTACATATGCTTATTGTTATCGTTTCAATAAGGTTTCAATTTTTTTGATTTTGGTTTATTAATTTTTGGGGATTACAAATTCGGTTATCGATTACACCAATAAGAAAATTTGCGGGATTCTACGGAAAGTATATCGCTATAAACACGCCTAACTAATATGGACAAAAAGAAGCTAAAATAAGATGAACATTGTTTATAACATAAAAATTGTGTCAATAGACATGCAACGAAACTAAAGTAAGTGATCAAATATATGCCACCAACACTCCAACGATATTAAAAAAAATAAAAATACATCATCACTGCCAATTCTATTTTCCATTAATTTGAACTTTATTCCCTTCTGCTTTAAATAAGATCATTCCTTAAATGTGATAGATGAAATAATAAGGGGTGTGTATTTGATTTATCGATTTAATTTTGACCTTTATCGATAATTACTTATTGATTATCAATTTGTATATATGCTTATCGTTATCGTTTCAATAAGGTTTCGATTTTTTTTTATTTTATTTATCGATGAACCGATAACAAATAATCGATTCGATTTATCGATAAACCGATTCAAATGCACACCCCTAGCGCCCAACACGTTGCTAGGCCAGCCCGACCAATCTCACACAAACCGAGATATTAGCTCTTAATTTACTTTAAAAGCAATATTTCACAATAAAGAAGTACGGTTGTTTTGCATAAATTGCAAAATAAACCCAACACAGTATAATATATCCAACAGATCTGTAGTCATAAGCCATGAGCCTTTACCAAGAACATAACAGTAATACTGAGAATAACTGTATCTGACAAAATACAGAAAATCATAATATAACTGAAGATAGAAGGAAATGTCAGGTCCTGCGGACGCTAGCAGCTACCTCAACAGTCCGGAATGATCACAGAATCAACTGGGGAATCAGCCCTGCTGTGATGTACTTGGATCTGCACACAACGTGCATAGAGTAGTGTGAGTACTTCCAACTCAGTGGTAATAAGTACAGGTAAGACAGTGAAGATAAGAACACCCAACATAGCACTAAGCAATGCTATATAATAATCTTATTTTTACCATTTTTAACAGTTTAAAACTATGGATGAAATTATATTAATAGAACAACAATTGGTTCTAACCAGTATAACTATCGTATGTTTTGATTATTATCTCAACCACTACGAACCATTTCGTACTTCGTTTTCCCACATACGTCCGATTATAATATTCATAGACGGTCAATTACTAAAGAACAACCACGATATATAAACGGAAGGTCCTATTACTACATTCGTATTACATTATTCCCAATCTGTTATAACTATAATCATATTAGTCAAATGGATATATGTGGTTGTCGTAGGACTATGCGTCCTACTACAATCGTATTACATAACTCCCAATCTGTTATGACTAAAATCGTATTAGTCAAATAAACTTATGTGGTTGTCGTAGACCGATGCGTCCTACTACATTCGTATTACATTACTCCCAATCTATTATGACTACAATCGTATCAGTCAAATGGACTTATGTGGTTGTCGTGGGCCAATGCGTCCTACTACAATCATATTACATAACTCCCAATCTATCATGACTAAAATTGTATTAGTCAAATAGACTTATGTGGTTGTCGTAGGCTGATGTGTCCTAGTCTATTGGATCATCCCCGGGTATATGCTTGGTAAGGTCATTAAGCTATTAGTTGGCTTCTACAACAACTCTGGGTACGCTCGAGGACGAACATTTGTTTAAGTTGGGGAGGATGTGACGACCCAACCCGTCATCTCATGATTTACCACTCTGTTGCCCTCATTTTGTACTTTTTCATGTTTCATTATCAGTAGTTGGTGTGTTAGAGTTGATTTGGATTAGTATTGGTAGAAAATGAGACACTAAGTCTCTTTAAGGAAGACTTATTTTGGAAAAAGTCAATCGGATGTTGACTAATGAGTTAGAGGGCTCGGATATGATTTCTGGTGATTCGGTTAACTTCAAGGGATGATTGGTGACTTAGGAGCATGATCGGATTTGATTTTGGAGGTCCGGTGTAGAATTAAACTTGAATTGGCGAAGTTAGCATTTTGGTGAGTTTCGGGTTGATGGGTGAGATTTTTATTCGAAAGTTGAAATGGAACTCCGAGAGTTGCAGTAGCTTCATTAGGTGATTTGGGATGTGTGTGCAAAATTTTAGGTTATTCGGAGGTGATTTGGTTGGGTTTTTTATCGAATGCGTGTTTCGGTAGTTTTTGAAGAACTTAGGCTTGAATTCGATGTAATTTGATGATATTGGTGTTAGTTGAGGTGTTTGGATGATTGTAGCAAGTTTGAATGATATTTTATGATGTGTTGGTGCTTTTGGTTAAGGTCCCGGGGGCTTCAGGGTGATTTCAGATAGTCAACCGGACCAAGTTTCGCTCTTATAAGTTGCAGGTTTTTAGTAGTTATTGCAGAGGAAATTTGGCTTCGCGTTCGCGTGGTCTAGCCCGCGTTCGCATAAGAGGAATCTGGGGCCAGCATATTTTATTCATCATGTTCGCATCATATGAGCCGCGTTCGCGTAGGTTTGGAAAGTGAAGCATCACGATCACATAGCCCCTGTCGCATTCGCATAAAACGTTTTTGAATCCTTTGGAATTTGTTCATCGCGATCGCGAGCCTAGGGCCGTGAGCGCATAGAAGGAAATTAAAGCTGGGTAGAAGGGTTTTTAAAATATTTCATCTACGACCCAAGTCCTATTTCCACCAACGTTGAGTGTCATTGAAAGCTTTTAACGAATGTAGTAGGACGCATTAATTTTAAATAAGTTATTTAAAATTACATAAGTCCATTCATATACTGTTATATGGTTCGGGTTGTAGTCTTAATGACCTTACCAAGCATACTGATTGGGACTTATGTGATTGTCGTAGGCCGATGCCATACATTCAGTGTGTTATTGAATATTATGTATGTGATAGATACATTATTTGTATATTGGTCAAATACGTCCAAATAATAATTTCGTATTATCATGTTTGTAATATTATATTAATTCATTGACCTATTCTGTGAACGATTACACTTTTGATCTAGATAAAGCTGAAAAATAATTAATTGGGGTTTGGAAGCAATTGGCTAAAAATGCTGAAGAAATGGCTCGTATGATCCAACAATTGAAAGAAGAACATAATATTGAATTTGCTCGGTTGAGGAAAAAGATTGTCACTACCGACGTCAAGGGTAGCAAACAAGTAGAAGAGTTTGACATGGAAAGAGAACATTGCTATATGGCCATGGTCCAGTTGGAAATGGAACTGCAGCACTTTCAAGAGAAAAGCCAACAGACTCTGAATTCTCGTGCCGAACTAATAGGGAGGTTACTCCAATAGAAATGAATGATTAGAGAGAGAATTGTCAGCATTGCTCACTATATCACTGAGAAATGCCAGATATGCGAAGATATGACCCAGGCCACATTTGTCGCCTCAGCAATGATATTTGTAAAGAAAATAATGAGAGATTTAGATAAACTCCAAAGGGGACTTGCATATAGGCTCGCGGCGAGACCGAATGATGTCCCGCGGGCACTAGGATCTTTAATATATTCTTAGGATATGCATTTTGAGTTTGTATTTTTATTTTTGCATTATTAGAAGGTTGTAGCACAATTATCATTAGAGTATTATCTTTGTAATCAATGATTGGTTATTAATGAAGTTGAAAATCTCCAAATTTGTCTTTATAAACCTTTCAAGGAAAACATTTCCCAAGCATTTCTCCCCAGATCATCGGAAATTTCAAGACTCCTCTTAACCAAATCTGTTATGCATGAACTATTAATGTCAAACAATTCTGATGCTCACAATTTAACAACAGCTTCTACGAAATAAAGCAATTGAAAATTCACACATACTGATGAGTAAAGATGTATCTATTTCATTGAAGCTTGCTAGTGCTTCAATCACCCAAATCCACGGTAGAGTTGATGTACAGGAACGCTTGGTAGCCATGAAAGTCTGTTGCAGTGCTTCAGAAACCATAAATTCGCTAAGTCAATTTCCAGCTACCTCATGCTTTGCTCATGAAGCTGTTTCACATATAGATAGAGGATGACAGTGTGATGAATTTATTATACTGACAAAAGTAACAATTATATTAGATGCTTGCACCCATTAACTCAATATCCAAATGACATTAGTTCATGATATTGTTTTCAACTGGATAAATAATAGAACTTTATCTAAAGGCCTCAAACAAGGCCAAAATACATGGAGGCTATTTCTGCAATAGGTTCCTTTTCATTCACTAAATACTAAACACTCACCTCTATAAGTTTAGTCAACCTTGTAATCAGTGAATTATGAGATTTAGGGAAAGAACGAAGCACTATAAAACGACATTATGTTTCAACTAAATAAATCATACTTCTACACTAATCCTTTCTTCTCAAAACTGAAGTTTGTGCCTTAATTTAGTATACAACAACAACAACTACCTAGTGTATTCCCACAAACTAGGGTTTGGGGAGGGTAATACATACACTGCCTTACCCCTACCCGAAAGGGCAGAGAGGCTGTCTCCAATCGACCCTCGGCTCAAGTGAAAGGAAGAGAAAGAGGAGAAAAAAAAGGAAAAACAAAAGAGCATTAGTGACTCCAGCAGAAAATGCATAAACAGATAACTACACATAAAACCGTAAATTAAAAGGCATGCAATAACACCTAACAGTAACTACCATAGGGAGCACGATATAAAATGCAAGACAACTATGGAGGGCCCTACCAAACCACACCTAGCCTCGGGAAAGAAGTACAAAAAACTCTAGAAGCCCCTATCCTACAACCCTAATTCTAGACCTTCAAACTTTCCTATCAAGGGCCATGTCCTCAGAAATCTGCATTATTGCCATATCCTACTTAATCACCTCTCCCCAATACTTCTTAGGCCTCCCTCTACCTCGCCCCGTGCCAACCACTGCCAGCCGCTCATAACTCCTCACCGGGGCATCAGGGCTTCTCGTCCGCACATGCCCGAACCACCTGAGCCTCGCTTCCCGCATCTTCTCATCCACTAGAGCCACCCTAATCTTCTCCCGAATAACTTCAATCTTAATATTATCTATCCTGGTGTGCTCGCATGTCCACCTGAGTATCCTTATCTCTGCAACCTTCACTCTTTGAACATGAACTTCTAGCATATTATACTGGACCAGTTTACTTTGTTGGAGTTCAAGTATACTTATGCTGGAACTCCAGCATAATATACTGGCATAGTTTTTGGGTTTAGAACAATATTTTCGCTCAGATTTATCTTTACATGAAAAGTGGCTAAATTATAATTACTTTTGAAAGCGTGACTATTTTTAAATAACAACTTGTAAATTTAGCTATTTTTGAATTTCTCCCTTTTTTAGATTGTTGCATAAATGTTATTCGTACACCCACCAAAAAGATAAAGGTTACATTTCTTAGATTGTCGCATAAATAGTTGATAGGAAAGTGAATAGTGAATCCTACCAATTATTTATGCAACGATCTAAAAAATGTCTCCTTTGTCTTGTTGGCGAGCGTATTTGGCTGTTATTTACTTACTTGTCTTAATATTTAAATTAAAATTTTTAATTTTAAGACAATTCGGAATATTGTTTTCCGAAAAATTAAACTGACAAAATTAAAATTCAGAATGTATTTGCAAATTCCTAAATAATTGCTATTTAGAGTGGCTACCTGGTGTCATTTCTACCAAGAGGATAAACCAATCAAATTGAGGGGGGGTGCGCACGGTTAGCCACTAATATTCATGTATATACTTTTAAGTCATTATTAAAATATATTTAATCTTTAGACGCTGCTTTAATAAACTTTACCTTCAGACGAAAACACCCTTCTGCTCATAAAGTTCAAGACCAAAGGTCCTTAATTTTTGAACTTGCAACTCTAAGTTTAGGACTTCAGGACTACGTGTCCTTAATTTTTAAACTTGCAAGTCAAAGTCCAGGACTTTAGGACCACATGTTAACTTTTGAACTTGGAACTCGAAGTTTAGAATCACTTGTCCTTAATTTCAGTGCTTTTAACCCTAAGTTAAGGACCACTTGTCCTTAACTTTTAAAATTGTAAGTCTACATTCATGACCTATTTTCCTTAACTTTTGAGCTTTTTAGTCTAAGTTTAGGACCAGTGTGACTTTTGAACTTGTACCTGTAAGAAGTATCCTTAACTTTTGTGTTTGTTAGTCTAAGTTCAAGACTTCAGGACCTATTGTCCTTAACTTTTGGACTTGTAATTGTAAGTCTGGGACCTATTGTCCTTAACTTTTGAGTTTGTTAGTCTAAGTTTAGGATCAAGTGTCCTTAACTTTTTAAATTGCAACTCTAAGTTCAGGACCAAGTGTCCTTAACTTTTGAACTTGGAATTCGATGTTCAAGATCAAGTGTCCTTAACTTTTGAACTTATAAATATAAGTTCAGGATCCATAATGTAGCAAAAATTCATATGTTATTTGTATCTTTTAAATAAAATAAAATAATAATAATAATAATTGCAATTTATTGGGACTTTTCTGTATTTTGTCATGGTATCGGCCTATGAATACGATTCGTCAAAAGCACTCAATGACACTCAATGATGGTGGAAATAGGACTTGGGTCGCGGATGAAATATTTTAAAAACCCTTCCGCCCAGCTTGAGTTTCCTTCTATGCGATCAAAGCCCTAGGCTCGCGATCGCGATGAACAAATTCCTACTACAATTACATTAATTTAAATAATCATGATGATTATAGTAGTACATACTGATTGTCATAACAGATTGGGACTTATGTGATGGTCGTAGGTCGATGCCATGACCCTAGAACTATTTCCACCATCGTTGAGTGTCATTGTTAGTCTATATGAGTTCTCTTTACCAACCCTAGTCCTCAAGAACATTGGGTAGATTTCCTAAGGGACAAATCCCCTCAAACTTAAAACACCACTACAAATTGGACAAATACCTTTCCATTTGCTTTGTGGTCTATTTGGAACACTAGAAATGATAATAACATCAATAATACCACCAAAAAAATAACTACTAGCAAAGTTTTTAAGCTAGCACAAGAGTACCAATTATTAGCCACTAATAAACAAATTGTTTCGTCCACTATTAAAATTAAAGTAAAATGGCACCCTCCACCTAAAGGTTGGTGCAAGATTAACATAGAAGGTGCTTTCAATGAAGGAAATGCAGGGTGGCATTAGTGGAGTCATACGTAATAGCAATGGAGATTGAATACTTGGGTTCAACGCTAAATGTGAATGTACCTCAACAACACATTCAGAGTTACTAGCTTTTCGGCAAGCTTTTCACATAATCAAGCACGGAAATTTCATTCCATGTGAAATTGAGACAGATGCTACGGAGGTAATACATTTTCTTGAAAAGGAATACCCTACTTAAATTGCTTCATGAATGCAGGTACTTAATGGACAGCTAATGGAGAGGGGGAGACCAGGCTGAAGCATAATTTTTGTGAAGAAAATAAGGTGGCACACATCTTAGTCAAGGAAGCTTTAGTACAACCAACCTCTAATATAACTAGTTTTATTAAGAAATGTGACGACCCGGCCCATCGTCACGAGATTTACCACCCCGTTATCACCTTATTATATTATTTCATGTATCTATATCTTTGTTATAGTCTATCGGGTGAATCGGGATTAATTATTGTTGAAATAAGGCATATAGCCTTTTAGAGTGAAACTTATTTCTGAAAAGTCAACCTGAAGTTGAATATGTGGTTAGAGGGATCGGAATATAATTTTGATGATTCGGTTAGCTTCGAGAGGTGATTTGTGACTTAGGGGAGCAATCGGAATTGAATTTTGAGGTCTGGTACAGAAATAGGCTTGAATTGGCTAAGTTGGAATTTTGGCAAAATCCGGTTGATATGTGAGATTTTGATCTAAGAGTCGGAATGGAATTCCAACTGTTGCAGTAGCTTCGTTAGGTGATTTTGGATATTTTCGCAAATTTTCAGGTCATTCGGACATCGTTTGGTCGGGTTTTCGATAGAATGTAGGTTTCGGAAGTTTTGGTTGAATCTTAGGCTTGAATCAGCCTTAATTTGATGATTCGTGTGTTTGAGGGTGTGTTTTTATGATTGGAACAAGTTTGTGTGATGATTTAGAGTGGATTTGTATTTTTGGTTGAGGTCCCGGGGGCCTCGGGATGTTTTCGAAGGGTGAAATGGATGAATTTTAAAGTTTGTAACTGCTGGTTTTTATTGCAGCAGTGGTTTTTGCTTCTGCAGAAGGGGGACCGCAGAAGCGAAATGGCGATCTGCGAGCTCAAGGTTGGCCAGTGAAGAATTTCGCAGAAGCAGATAATTGGTCGTAGGTCAAAACCGTAGACGAGTGAAATGTTCCCCAGAAGCAGAAATGAGCCTGTTGGGGAAACACGGAGAAGTTGAAGGAAGTCCGCTTAAGCGGACTCGCATGAGCGTGATTTATACCGCAGAAGCGGTCTTGGACTATAGCATGGGTCATAGAAGCGACCAATAAACCGCAGAAGCGATCTCGCTGAAGCGAGCCATATATCGCCAAAGCGAAAATATGCCTGTGTTTAATGAACAGTAAGGGTTCGAAATTTAAGAACATTTAACACATTTGGGGCTTCGAACTAAGAGGCGATTTTGGCGATTTTGAGGAGGAAATTGAGGGAATTCATTAGGTAAGCACTCATGGACTCAATTTATGTTAATATAGTGTTAAATCATGGAATTAACCTCTGAAATTGGAAGAATTAAGGTGTATCAGTGGGGGATTCTTTGCTCTAAGCCGTGGTTATAGAAAATCAATAATTTGAATGGGTAAACGGAGTTCGATTTGGATAAACTTCATATGTATGGACTCGTGCCGAGATAAGGATTCTGAAAATATGTCTTTTGCAATTTTTCGAGAAGCGTGCCCAGGGGTCGGGTTTTGGCAAATTCGTGTTGTTTGGTGTAACTCGAGTTATTTCGATTGGGTTATGTTCCTTTAGCCTATTTTGATGTATTCCTATTGATTTTGATCATATTCTACACCCGTGGAGGCCGATTTTCGTGGCAAGGGCATTGCGGGCTAGTTTGCGAGCCGAGTCGAGGTGAGTAATGGGTATGGGTGATGACCTGAGGGTTCGAAACCCTGGTATATCACTATGTGACGATGTATTGAGGTGAGACACGTACTCTACAGTGAGTGCGGGGTTGATTGTGATTGGGGACTATGGCTTAATCGGACTATGTAATATTATACTATGTTGTTGCCTCTAATTGAGCCGGTAAACCTCCTACTTGGATGGTTGTGGATATCTTTGGGCTATGAGCCAGTTATTTTGATCCCGCAAAGATTGTTATCATTGTTTCTGTGAGCATAGCACGTTATATTGATATCAGTCCTGAGCTAAACACTGTCTAAAATGGTTTTCCAAACATTGGTATTTCTGAAACATTGCTTTCTACTGTTATTGATAAAGAAAGATTTAAAATGATATTTCTGTGCATGTGACGCTTGCATTGCATGTAGCTGGACATATAGTGGATCGGGCTATGTGCCGCATCATATAATTGATATTGCGCTTGGGCTGTAGGAGCCCCTCCGGAGTCTGAACCCCCACAGTGAGCGCGGGTACCCAAATGGATCGGGCTACGCGTCGCAGCTGTCATGTTCATGCATCTGTATTGCATTTACATATACCTGTTATTCTGTTTAGCTATAATTGCTGGTTCTGCGATTTAAACTGTTAAAAATGGTAAAAATAAGATTATTATATAGCATTGCTTAGTGCTATGTTGGGTGTTCTTATCTTCACTGTCCTACCCGTACTTATTACCACTGAGTTGGAAGTACTCACACTACTCCCTGCACCTTGTGTGCAGATCCAGGTACATCGCATCCGCACTGTCGAGGTAGCTTCTAGCGTCCGCAGGACCTGACAATTCTTTTTATCTTCAGTTATATTAGACTTTCCTGTATTTTGTCAGATACAGTTATTCTCAGTATTACTGTTATGTTCTTGGTAAAGGCTCGTGGCTTATGACTCCAGATCTGTGGGAGATATTATACTGTGTTGGGTTTAATTTGCAATTTATGCAAAAGTACCGTACTTCTTTACTGTGAAATATTGCTTTTAAAGTAAATTAAGAGATGATAGCTCGATTTGTGTGAGATTGGTCAAGCTGGCCTAGCAATGTGCTGGGCGCTAGGGGTGTGCATTTGAATCGGTTTATCGATAAATCGAATCGATTATTTGTTATCGGTTCATCGATAAATGAAATAAAAAAAATCGAAACCTTATTGAAACGATAACGATAAGCATATATACAAAACAAAAACGATAAACATATATACAAAACGATAATCGATAAGTAATTATCGATAAAGGTTAAAATCGAATTGATAAATCGAATACACACCTATTATTATTTCATCTACCACATTTAAGGAATGATCATATTTAAAGCTGAAGGGAATGAAGTTCAAATTAATGGAAAATAGAATTGGCAGTGATGATGTATTTTTATTTTTTTTAATATCGTTGGAGTATTGGTGGCATATATTTGATCCATTACTTTAGTTTCGTTGCATGTCTATTGACGCAATTTTTATGTTATAAACAGTATTCATCTTATTTTAGCTTCTTTTTGTCCATATTAGTTAGGCTTGTTTATAGCGATATACTTTCCGTAGAATCCTGCAAATTTTCTTATTGGTGTAATCGATAACCGAATTGATAAGCCCCAAAAATTAATAAATCAAAATCGAAAAAATTGAAACCTTAGTGAAACGATAACGATAAGCATATGTACAAATTGATAATCGATAAGTAATTATCAATAATAGTCAAAATCGAATCGACAAATCAAATGGACACCCCTACTGGGCGCCATCACGATTGAGTTTTGGGGTCGTGACAAGTTCGTAGCATAGCCTAGGTTACTAGGCCTCAAAAGTCTTGAGTCGATTAGTAGTGTCTCGCAGATCGATACAGAGACGTTTGTATTTATCCTCGGGAGGCTGCAGACCTTTTTAAGAAATACTTCACTTTTCTTGAACTCCATCCTGCGGTTTTGTTGTTCCATGAACTGAACTTCTGTATTCTATTTTCTCGCAGATGGCGAGGATTCGTGCTACAAGACGAGGTGGACGACCACCATTACCACCAGCTAGAGGCCATGGTCAAGGCCGTGGTCGTGGTCGTGGTCGTGGTAGAGTGGCAGGGGCAGTACCAGTAGACCCACCTGTTGCCCCTATCCTGGATCAGCCCCAAGTGGTTGTGGCTCCAGCAGTACCCGTTCATGCACCGACAGTGCCTATTGTTATTCCTGGCCTTCAGGAGATATTGGCCCAGATATTATCAGTTTGTACTGGGTTAGCTTGGGTAGTTTCAGCTACTACTGCAGCAGCGGCATCTCAAATCGAGGGTAGTCATCAGACACTCGCAGCTCGCACACCAGAGCAGAGACGCCAGAGGCAGTCCCAGCTGAGGTAGTTGCACCGGCTGTTCCAATTGCGCCAGTTGCGCCAGCCCCAGGGTATGTTGTTCTGGTAATGCCTGACGACGAGCAGCGTCTGTTAGAGAGATTTAGCAGACTTCAGCAGCCTATATTCAGTGGTACTGAGGCGAGGATGCCCGAGGATTCTTGGACAAGTGTCAGAGGATGTTGCATATAGCAGGGATTCTTGAGTGCAGCGGTGTTTCTTTTGCTACATTCCAGTATTCAGGTCCAGCATTCATTTGGTGGGAGGAGTAAGAGAGGCGATGGCCTGCAGGGGCAGCACCTTACTTGGCAGCAGTTTTCCATTCTCTTTTCAGAGAAGTATGTGCCATAGTCTCGTCAAGATGAGCTACGTCGCCAGTTTAAGTGGCTAGTGCAGGGTGATTTGACAGTGACTCAGTATGAGTTGAGGTATACTCAGTTGGCTAGGCATGCTATTTGGATGATCCCAACAGATCGGGAGAGGACCAGGAGGTTCATTGATAGCCTCAACTACTTTATTCGTATTTTGATGACTAGGGATAGGGTATTGGCAGCATCTCTCGAGCAGGTTGTTGATATGGCACACTTTATTGAGGTGGATCATTGCCGTGAGCGGGAGGAAAGGGAGGCTAAGAGGCCTTGAGGTTCTGGTAGTTTTACTGGTGCTCCATCCAGGGGGCAATTTCATCAAGGTAGAGGTCGCTCATCTCGACCTCGTCAGTCATGTCTCCCAGAGCATAGTGGAGCTTCTTCTTGCGGTGGCCATCATGGTTTTTAGCAGGGCCAGTCTTCACTCAGTGCCTCCCAACTCAAAGTTCAGCACCTACTTCTTCGGCCCGGGGTTCATCTGTGGTGAGGGGTTCCCTTCAGCCCCCTTTTTTAGTGCCAGGCAGTTATTTTGAGTGTGGCAAGTTTGGCCACATTAGGAGGTAGTGCCATCGACTTCGCATGGATAAGTCTTAGCAGAGGGATCAACCCTCCTCTTTAGCACCATCTTAGGCTAGTAGAGGTAGAGGTTAGTCTTCTAGAGGTCGCCCCAGGTGTGAGGAGCGATCGAGTGGTGGTTAGGCACGTTTTATGCACTTCCTGATAGGCGTTATGTTGTTGCCTCAAATGCAGTGATTACATGTATAATTTCAGTTTGTCACAGAGATGCTTCTATTTTGTTTGATCCCGAGTCCACATATTCGTATGTGTCTTCTTATATTGCACATCATTTGGGTGAGACCTACTACAATCGTATTAGTCAAATGGACTTATGTGGTTGTCTTAGGCCGATGCGTCCTACTACAATCGTATTGAGTTACTCCCAATCTGTTATGACTACAATCGTATTAGTCCAATGGACTTATGTGATTGTCGTAGGCCGATGCGTCCTACTACAATCGTATTACATTACTCCCAATCTGTTATGACTACAATCGTATTAGGCAAATGGACTTATGTGATTGTCGTAGGCCTGATGCGTCCTATTATATGAATGAAATAATATTCATTTCATTGACTAATACTATTGTAGTCATAACAGATTGGTCAATCGTATTACATTACTCCCAATCTGTTATGACTACAATCGTATTAGTCAAATGGACTTATGTTGTTGTCGTAGGCCGATGCGTCCTAGTATGAATGTATGACATTACTCCCAATACGATATATAAACGGAATGTCCTATGACTACAATCGTATTGCATTACTCCCAATCTGCTATGACTACAATCGTATTTGTCAAATGGACTTATGTGGTTGTCGTAGGTCGATGCGTCCTAGTATGTGGTTGTCGTAGGCCGATGCATCCTAGTATATGAATGAAATCATATTCATTCACGGTCAATTACTAAAAAACAACCACGATATATAAACAGAAGTTCCAATGACTACAATCGTATTAGTCCAATGGACTTATGTGATTGTTGTAGGCCGATGCATCTTAGTATAAGAATGAAATAATATTCATAGATGGTCAATTACTAAATAACAACCACGATATATAAATGGAAGGTCGTATTACTATAATCATATTACATTACTCCCAATCTGTTATGACTACAATCGTATTAGTCAAATGGACTTATGTGGTTGTCGTAGGCCGATGCGTCCTAGTATATGAATGAAATAATATTCACAGATGGTCAATTACTAAATAACAACCACGATATATAAACGGAAGTTCCTATGACTACAATCTTATTAGTCTAATGGACTTATATTGTTATCGTAGGCCGATGCATCCTTGTATGAACGTATGACATTACTCCCAATACGATATATAAACGGAAGGTCCTATTACTACAATCGTAATACGATTGTAGTAGGACGCATCGGCATACGACAACCACATAAGTCTATTTGACTAATACGATTTTAGTCATAACAGATTGGCAGTTATGTAATACGATTGTGGTAGGACGCATCGGCCTACGACAACCACATAAGTCCATTTGACTATTTCGATTGTAGTCATAACAAATTGGGAGTAATGTAATACGAATGTAGTAGGACGCATCGGCCTACGACAACCACATAAGTCTATTTGACTAATACGATTTTAGTCATATTAGATTGGGAGTTATGTAACACTATTGTAGTAGGACGCATCGGCCTACGACAACCACATAAGTCCATTTGACTAATACGATTGTAGTCATAATAGATTAGGAGTAATATAATACGAATGTAGTAGGACGCATCGGCCTACGTCAACCATATAAGTCTATTTGACTAATACGATTGTAGTCATAACAGATTGGGAGTAATGTAATACGATTGTAGTAGGACGCATCGGCCTACGACAACCACATAAGTCTATTTGACTAATACGATTGTAGAATGTCCTATTACTAAAATCGTAATACAATTATAGTAGGACGCATCGGCCTATGAAAACTACATAAGTCTATTTGACTAATAAAATTTTAGTCATAACAGATTGGGAGTTATGTAATACGATTGTAGTAGGACGCATCGACCTACGACAACCACATAAGTCCATTTGACTAATACGATTGTAGTCATAATAGATTGGGAGTAATGTAATGTCACGCCCCAAATCGGAGAACATGACCGGTGCCTGACCGGGTTGCCCTAGTCAAGCGGACCTGGATGCCTTTCATTCCCACGCGTTACCCCTGTGTTGATTGTTTCTCATTAATCAAATATCTTACTAACCATGAATGATTTCACATTAAACAAATAAAACTATACGAATGATTCATTAACAAGTTTACAGTTTTTACAACGCCCGATATAATATAATGTATACATAAGACTGGAGTCCCACAGTTTACATGTCTACAGAGCCTCTAGGATACAAAAAAAAAGGGAATACAATACTTGCCGGTAACAAGGCTCCGGCTATACCTTACAAAACCAAAATGAAATCTAAACAAAAGTGGCATGAACCACACAGGGCCCCAAGGAAGAAAGGGGCTCACCAAACGGGCAGTGGAAGGAGAAGGATACTACTGCCGATGAGCTGAAGTGCCTGCTACTGATCCACCTACAATCATAACACGAATGTAGCGTCCCCGGCAAAAGGGACGTCAGTACACTTGAATTGTACTGGCATGTATGGACAAACTTTGTCCCAAGTAAACTCAAGCCATTGAATTACATCAACAATTAATTAAGCCAGCCAACCATGTTTCCACATTTTCCTCATTTCAAATAATTCTCAACACAAAGCAATTTCTACGATCAACCAATTTAACAATAACCAATCAATCACGTAAAGCACAAGTAGTCAAACAAAGGGGCAATCGGTGCCCCACAGGTTGCAAACTCTCCTGCTGTCTCCTTTCACAATTTCACATTATTGATTTTTGTATCAATTTTCAATAGCGATTTCGATCGCTTTCCATCCTTATTGCCCCCGACCACCCTTATTACCTCGGCCACCCTTATCACCCCAACCCACACCTTATTTCCTCACGTTGCGGCGCGCAACACGACCCCGTCTTACAGTTTAAAACACAACAATTTCAAACAGCAGATAAGGTACTACACACAATCTCAACAAGTTCAAATAAGCAACTTGCACATTGTTTCATGTTCTCAATTATTTTTCAAATCAATATCACAACCATGTTGCAATATTTCCACAATTCAAGTGTTTCATCTCTTTCCACAATAAACAAATTCTCAAGCGTTTCGTTTGTTTTACACAAGGTGCCATATAGGCCATCATAATCATTATTCACAATTCTTTTACCAAATTAAACTCTCATTTTACATCACTCATAGCTCAACAACAAACTTTGAATATCCAACAACAACATCAAGAATTTCGCACTATTTGTCAATTTAACACGAACCAAACAAACTTCACACATATAGGCGATTTCACAAGAATCAAAATTAGCCATACATACCTGGTGATGAGTTTTCTTCCTACTTTATGCTTACCCAAGATATCCTACTCTTGCCAACCTTGTTCTTGAAGACTCTTACTTCTACTCACTTCTTTTTACTAGAAATCAAGTTCAATAATCATGCATGAGTGTAAAAATTCTATTTTCAAAAGCTATTACATGCAAACCACTCTTTACCCAATTTAAAACTGAAAATCAAAGAAAATAGTTAGGGTTTTTACCTTGAAAAGATTGGGGAAGTTGAATCCTTGCCCTAGGATCCCTTGGAATTAAGTGGTTGGAACAATCTTTGAAGATGAAGAACTTCTCTCTCTAAAACCCTTCTATTCTCTCTCTAATTTTGGTAAGATGATATGAGAAAAATGAGGGTGAAAGGTGTTATATTAAAGAAGAGATCGGGTAAAAATGTTACAAAAATCTGGACCGGGTCAATTATGCGGTGCACTTTGCGACCGCAGAATTAACATGCGGTCCGCATAGTGACCGCAAAATGGCCTCAAAATTACACAGGTTCTGTTACAGAATGCGACCAATATGCGGTCCGCATTCTTGATCTGCGGTCGCAAAGTGCACCGCAGATTCACTATGCAATCGCATATCGACCGCATTTTTAACATGATTTTTGGGAGGCTTCTGTTAAGCTTTGCGGCAAGAATGCGGTCCGCATAACAGGTTTGCGATCGCATTCTTGACACCACAGCTACTAGGTTTTATGCACAAAAATTTTACGGGGCCTTACATGTAATACGAATGTCGTAGGACGCATCGGCCTACGACAACCACATAAGTCTATTTGACTAATACGATTTTAGTCATAACAGATTGGGAGTTATGTAATACGATTGTAGTAGGACGCATCGGTATATAAACGGAATAATGGAGTTATATGGTTATCTAAGAGACCAATTAACGTAATATACCTATGACTACGCGACCAGTACATACAGAATAATATCCTTCTGAAACTGTTGGACTGATTTGTCCACTAAAAAAACAAATCTTGTCAGCACCCTAAGTATCCATAGTTGAGTGTCAAAATCCATTTCCTTGAGATTTAAGAATCTTGAAGATACATCCCTCTGCCATTTAATCTCCAACTATCACTTTCCATATGTTAGATTTTCTGCTGATGAGAAACCAAGCAACTTTCCTGATCTTAACAGATTACTCTGATTTTAGGTCCATAGGATTCACCCTTCCAACTTATTTGCAGAATTGCTGGTGTCTGCTAGAAAGAAATATCAAATACAATCTGAAGTACTTCACAGAAGGCAACATCTCAGCCACTATATATGTTTTCATAAACCGATTCCTAGCTCTTTTGCCTGGATTCAAGCATCTTCGTAGAAACTATCCCATGTTTTCCTAATATTCCTTCATAAAGCTACTCTACACCACAATCTGATATGAAATGGGCCAAAATGGACCAAAATGATCGAAACGATTTTTGGATGAAGACAATGATCTTAATGATTCATATAGCTGACTTCCACTAGTCTAGGATTGTGGAAATTAGAATAATAGTAGTCATAATAAGTTTAATTATTTCTCTGCGGTAAGGAGAATATGACTATGTTGCCGTCACTTCTGCTGCGGCAGTTCCCCTTTAGAGGTGGTGTCGACTTTCTGTATGATCGATTACTCAATTTTTTGGATACTTCACTTTGCAAACCTCAGTTTTTGAGTTTTTTTTTTAAAAAATAACAAAAGGAGTGTTTATTGAATTATTGCACCACAACCCCCCCCCCCCCAAAAAAAAAAAAAACTAACTTATTTTGAAGATTTTCCACGCTCGGGCTTCCAAATATTTCAAAAACTTGAAAACTCGTTCGGTCAAATACACACTTTCTCCAGAAAACTCAAAAGCTGAGCTTTTGAAAAGCTTCAAACAAATGCCAACTTGAGCCTCAAAAAGCCTCTGCAGAGGAATCTTTAGGAAACAATGTGAAGTGATTTCACCCATGAGCCTTTCATTAACAATCTCAATAGAATATTAGAGTACTACATTTCAAATTTTCAAATAAAAAAAATATCCAGTATAATACCAGCTTGGCACAACAATACCAGACAAAAATTACAGCTAGATAGATATACATACAGATAACAAATCATCCTACATAACATATCGTTAGTTCAGTATTTTTGTAGAGTTGCGGCTAATTTTTATCATGGACTCTTGGAGGCCCACTATTTCTACTTTTATGGGCCAAATATAAGCTCACTCGTGTGGGATTAAGTTATTTCTCAGAGGAATAATTTTGGAGAAAGCTAATCCTATACTATATGATCACAATATCACTTTTAATAATTCAACTCTTCTCCAAATTTGTTTTTCCTTTATTAATTTTCATTCATTGATGGTTTTAGCTCTCACATAAGAAAGTTAATTTGGAATAAATGATATATAGCACATGAAAGGAAAAACTATAATCCCATAAACAAAAGTTCAAAAAATTGAAAGAAAATCTGAGCACATGTTTGATACCAGAAAAGAACATTTGCTCAGGAAAATAGATCATCTTTTGGAAGGATCAATGGTATGGTCAAACTACTTTGAAGGACGCTTACCCAACACTTTTTTTAGTTGCAACTAACCCAAATTCTACGGTTGCCCAAAACTGGGAGGAGAACACTTGGAGCCCAAGATTAGGGAGAAACCTGAATGACTGGGAAATAGAGGATTTGCTAGCTCTTCTTGGCAGCCTTCGGAACATCTCCATCAACGACCAAGACAGAGACAAGCTTAAATAGGGCAACAGTAGAGGGGGTTCCTATTCAGTCAAAGGAAACTATTATAACTTGAGCTCTAAAAAAACTTTAATTGACCAGTGGCCATGGAAAATGATTTGGAAGACGAAAATTCCCCCAAAAGTCAGTGGTTTCTGTTGGATAAGCCTTCAGGGTGCTAGTCTAACACAGGATAAGGTTTCCAACTAACCAACAGATGTCATATGTGCCTTAGCAATCAAAATGTATGTATTATTGCCAATTGTATGTATGTTTAGGATTTGTTTCTTTGTTCCATGACTGATTTGAACATGCATTTCTGTGGAAAGATTCATTTCCTTTAATAAATTGCTGACCTTAAATAATTATTGGAATGTGTTTGTTTGATTTGTATATGTGCTATTTGCTGAGTTAATGTATCACTGGAATCTTGAATCGAAATAGCCATGCTGAATAGAAATTTGCTCCATGTGCGTCGAGCTGTATCATGCTACGCTAGATTCATGTATTTTGTTCATGTGCGTCATTTTAAAATCAAAGGTTCATTTAAATACTTGGTATTTTGAAATATTCTCCATGTGTGTCAAAAGGTTCGTTTCATTTAACAAATCAAAAGAGCCTTTGTATTTTGTTTCATGTAGTTTTTTTTATATACTTAGCATGATAAGAATTGTCCATTTTTGTTGCTTTTCATATGTCTTAATTATGTACTAAATTTAATGTTGGTCGTTTGTTTACTCGTATCCTGTTTGGCAGAAATTTGAGCCGAAAATCCATGGCTTTTGGCTTTCATGAGTGATTCCAAATTTAGGAAAAATTATTAGTAAATGAGCATGGGTTACTTTAGACGTGGTCAATTAAATAAATTGTCACAACTACAACTACGGTTCCCGATGACATAGTTGCAATACTTAATCCCTAATTAGTTAAATTAAATATTTGTATTTCATTTAGTTCGTCGTTTTCCCTTAGATTCCGAGGTGTGCCATTTAGCAAATTTCTATGGCCCTCGCAAAGTTAATAAATACGCTAGTTGCTTTAGGCGCGTTAGTTAATAATAATACCTTCCTAATCACGGATGCGCATTTATGTGACTCAAATCCAAATCTCAACGGAGTCGAAATGTGTTGACAACCATGGGTGCACTGGTGCGACGTGGTTCGAGATACATTTTCACAACGTTGCAATTCTTTGTAAAAATAATAATAATAATAATAATAATAATAATAATAATAAGTTTTATAATAATAATATCAAAAGAGGTTAAAAATTAAAATTTGCACATTAAGTTAAGGCATCAGATAAAGAAGCCAAGTACGATAATTGAGCGACCGTGCTAGAACCACGGAACTCGGGAATGCCTAACACCTTTTCCCGGGTTAACAGAATTCCTTATCCGGATTTCTGGTTCGCGGACTGTTAAACAGAGTCATTCTTTTCCTCGATTCGGGATTCAACCGGTGACTTGGGACACCATAAATCTCCCAAGTGGCGACTGAATTAATTAAATTAATTCCGTTTCGATTGTCCTTTAATTGGAAAAAACTCCATCGCGCCCTCGCAGGTCTGCGTAAAAAGGAGGTGTGACAATCATATTTAAAGCTGAAGGGAATGAAGTTTAAATTAATGGAAAATAGAATTGGCAGTGATGATGTATTTTTATTTTTTTTAATATCGTTGGAGTGTTGTTGATATATATTTGATCCCTTACTTTAGTTTCATTGCATGTCTATTGACACAATTTTTATGTTATAAATAGTGTTCATCTTATTTTAACTTCTTTTTGTCCATATTAGTTAGGCGTGTTTATAGCGATATACTTTCCGTTGAATCCTGCAAATTTTCTTATTGGTGTAATCGATAAACGAATTGATAAACCCTAAAAATTAATAAATCAAATCGAATAAATTGAAACCTTATTGAAACGATAACGATAAGCATATGTACAAATTGATAATCGATAAGTAATTATCTATTAGAGTCAAAATCGAATCGGCAAATTGAATGCACACCCCTACTGGGCGCCATCACGATCGAGTTTTGGAGTCGTGACAAGTTGGTATCAGAGCCTAGGTTACTAGGCCTCAAAAGTCTTGAGCCGGTTAGTAGTGTCTCACAGATCGGTACGGAGACGTCTGTATTTATCCTCGGGAGGCTGCAGACCTTTTTAGGAAATACTTCACTTTTCTTGAACTCCATTGTGCGGTTTTGTTGTTCCAAGAACAGAACTTCTGTATTTTATTTTCTCGCAGATGGCGAGGATTCATGCTACAAGACGAGGTGGACGACCACCATTGCCACCAGCTAGAGGCCGTGGTCGAGGCCGTGGTCGTGGTCGTGGTCGTGGTAGAGTGGCAGGGGCAGTACTAGTAGACCCACCTATTGCCCCTATCTAGGATCAGACCCCAGTGGTTGAGGCTCCAGCAGTACCAGTTCAGGCACCGACGGTGCCTATTGTTATTCCTGGCCTTCAGGAGACATTGGCCCAGATATTATTAGTTTGTACTGGGTTGGCTCAGGTAGTTTCAGCTACTACTGCAGCAGCAGCATCTCAGATCGAGGGTGGTCATCAAACCCCCGCAGCTTGCACACCAGAGCAGGCTGTGCAGGGAATTCAGACACCAGAGGCAGTCCCAGCCCAGGTAGTGGCACCGACTTTTCCAGTTGCGCCAGCCCCAGAGTATGTTGTACTGGTGATGCCTGATGACAAGCAGCGTCGATTAGAGAGATTTTGGTAGACTTCATCCCCCTTCATTCAGTTGTACTGAGGGCGAGAATGCCCAGGGATTCTTGAACAAGTGTCAGAGGATGTTGCGTATAGCAGGGATTCTTGAGTACATCAGTGTTTCTTTGACTGCATTCCAGTTTTTAGGTCTAGCATTCATTTGGTGAGAGGAGTAAGAGAGGCGATGGCCTGTAGGGGCAACACCCCTTACTTGGCAGCAGTTTTTCATTCTCTTTTTAGAGAAGTATATGCCACAGTCCCATCGAGAAGAGCTACGTCGCCAGTTTAAGTGGCTAGTGCAGGGTGATTTGACAGTGACTCAGTATGAGTTGAGGTATACACAGTTGGCTAGGCATTCTATTTGTATGATCCCAACAAATCGGGAGAGGATAAGGAGGTTCATTGATAGCCTCAACTACTCTATTCGTATCTTGATGACCAGGGAGAGGGTATTGGAAGCATCTTTCGAGCAAGTTGTTGATATGACACACTCTATTGAGGTGGATCGTCGCCGTGAGCGGGAGGAAAGGGAGGCTAAGAGGCCTCGAGGTTCTGGTATTTTTAGTGGTGCTCCATCCAGGGGGCAATTTCATCAAGGTAGTGGTCTCCCATCTCGACCTCGTCAGTCAGGTCGCCCAGAGCATAGTGGAGCTTCTTCTAGCCGTGGCCGTCAGGGTTTTCAGCAGGGCCAGTCTTCACTCAGTGCCTCCCAACTCAAAGTTCAGCACCTAGTTCTTCGGCCCAGGGTTCTTCTGCGGTGAAAGGTTCCCTTCAGTCCCTTTTTCCAGCGCCAGGCAGCTGTTTTGAGTGTGGAAAGTTTGGCCACATTAGGAGGAAGTGCCCTCGACTTCGCAGGGATAGGTCTCAGCAGAGGGATAAACCCTCCTCTTCAGCACCATCTTAGGCTAGTAGAGGTGCAGGTTAGTCTTCTAGAGGTCGCCCCAGGGGTGAGCAGCGATCGAGTGGTGGTTAGGCACGTTTTATGCACTTCCTGATAAGCGTGATGTTGTTGCCTCAGATGCAGTGATTACAGGTATCATTTCAGTTTGTCACATAGATGCTTTTGTTTTTTTTATCCCGAGTCCACATATTCGTACGTGTCTTCTTATTTTGCACATCATTTGGGTGCGACCTACTACAATCGTATTAGTCAAATGGACTTATGTGGTTGTCTTAGGCCGATGCGTCCTACTACAATCGTATTACATTACTCCCAATTTGTTATGACTACAATTGTATTAGTCAAATGGACTTATGTTGTTGTCGTAGGCTGATGCGTCCTAGTATGAACGTATGACATTACTCTCAATACGATATATAAACGAAAGGTCCTATGACTATAATCGTATTGCATTACTCCCAATCTGTTATGACTACAATCGTATTAGTCAAATGGACTTATGTGGTTGTCGTAGGCCGATGCGACCTACTACAATTGTATTACATTACTCAAATCTGTTATGACTAATATCGTATTAGTCAAATGGACTTATGTGGTTGTCGTAGGGCGATGCGTCCTAGTATATGAATGAAATCATATTCATTCACGGTCAATTACTAAATAACAACCAGGATATATAAACGGAAGTTCCTATGACTACAATCGTATTAGTCCAATGGACTTATGTGATTGTCGTAGGCCGATGCGTCTTAGTATAAGAATGAAATAATATTCATAGACGGTCAATTACTAAATAACAACCACGATATATAAACAGAAGGTCATATTACTACAATCGTAATACATTACTCCCAATCTGTTATGACTACAATCGTATTAGTCAAATGTACTTATGTGGTTATCATAGGCCGATGCGTCCTAGTATATGAATGAAATAATATTCATAGATGGTCAATTACTAAATAACAACCACGATATATAAACGAAAGTTCCTTTGACTACAATCGTATTAGTCCAATGGACTTATGTGGTTGTCGTAGGCCGATGTGTCCTAGTATGAATGTATGACATTACTCCCAATACGATATATAAACGGATGGTCCTATTACTACAATCGTAATACGATTGTAGTAGGACGCATCGGCCTACGACAACCACATAAGTCTATTTGACTAATACGATTTTAGTCATAACAAATTGGGAGTTATGTAATACGATTGTAGTAGGATGCATCGGCCTACGACAACCACATAAGTCCATTTGACTAATACGATTGTAGTCATAACAGATTAGGAGTAATGTAATACGAATGTAGTAGGACGCATCGGCCTACGACAACCACATAAGTTTATTTGACTAATACGATTTTAGTCATAACAGATTGGGAGTTATGTAATATGATTATAGTAGGACGCATCGGCCTACGACAACCACATAAGTCCATTTGACTAATACGATTGTAGTCAAAACAGATTGAGAGTAATGTAATACGAATGTAGTAGGATGTATCGGCCTACGACAACCACATAAGTCTATTAGACTAATACGATTGTAGTCATAACAGATTAGGAGTAATGTAATACGATTGTAGTAGGACGCAACGACCTACGACAACCACATAAGTCCATTTGACTAATACGATTGTAGAAGGTCCTATTACTACAATCGTAATACGATTGTAGTAGGACGCATCGGCCTACGACAACCACATAAGTCTATTTGACTAATACGATTTGTCATAACAGATTGGGAGTTACGTAATACGATTGTAGTAGGACGCATCGGTCTACGACAACCACATAAGTCCATTTAACTAGTATGATTGTAGTCATAACAAATTGGGAGTAATGTAATACGAATGTAGTAGGACGCATCGGCCTACGACAACCACATAAGTCTATTTGACTAATACTATTTTAGTCATAACAGATTGGGAGTTATATAATACGATTGTCGTAAGACGCATCGGTATATAAACGGAATAATGGAGTTATATGGTTATCCAAGAGACCAATTAATGTAATATACCTATGACTACGAGACCAGTACATACAGAATAATATCCTCATGAAACTGTTGGACTGATTTGTCCACTAAAAAAACAAATCTTGTCAGCACCCTAAGTATTCACAGTTGAGTGTCAAAATCTATTTCCTTCAATTTTAAGAATCTTGAAGATACATCCCTCTGCCATTTCATCTCCAACTATCACTATCCATATGTTAGATTTTCTGCTGATGACCAACCAAGCAACTTTCCTGATCTTAACAGATTACTTTGATTTTAGGTCCATAGGATTCACCCTTCCAACTTATTTGCAGAATTGCTGGTATCTGCTAGCAAGAAATATCAAATACAATCTGAAGTACTTCACAGAAGGCAACATCTCAGCCACTATATATGTTTTCATAAGCTGATTCCTAGCTCTTTTGCCTGGATTCAAGCATTTTCGCAGAAACTATCCCACATTTTCCTAATATTCCTTCATAAAGCTACTCTACACCACAATCTGATATGAAATGGGCTAAAATGGACAAAAATGATCGAAATAATTTTTGGACGAAGAAAATGATCTTAATGATTCATATAACTGATTTTCACTAGTCTAGGATTGTGGAAATTGGAATATTAGTAGTCATAATAAGTTTAATTATTCTCTGCGGTAAGGAGAATATGACTATGTTGCCGTCAATTCTGCTGCGGCAGTTCCCCTTTAGAGGTGGTGTCGACTTTCTGTATGATCGATTACTCAATTTTTTGGATACTTGACTTTGCAAACCTCAGTTTCTGAGTTTTTTTTTTAAATAATAAAAGGAGTGTTTATTGAATTATTGCACCAAACCTCCCCCCCCCCCAAAAAAAGCAACTAACTTCTTTTGAAGATTTTTCACGCTCGGGCTTCCAAATATTTCAAAAACTTAAAAACTCGTTCGGTCAAATACACACTTTCTCCAAAAAAACTCAAAAGTTGAGCTTTTGAAATGCTTCAAACAAATGCCTGCTTGAGCCTCAAAAAGCCTCTACAGAGGAATCTCTAGGAAACAATGTGAAGTGGTTTCACCCATGAGCCTTTCATTAACAATCTCAATAGAATATTAGAGTACTACATTTCAAATTTTCAAATAAAAAAAACATCCGGTATAATACCAGCTTGGTACAACAATACCAGACAAAAATTACAGCTAGATAGATATACATAGAGATAACAAATCATCCTAAATTACATATCGTTAGTTCAATATTTCTGTAGAGTTGCGGCTAATTTTTATCTTGGACTCTTGGAGGCCAACTATTTCTACTTTTATGGCCAAATATAAGCTCACTCGTGTGGGATTAAGTTATTTCTCAGAAGAATAATTTTGGAGAAAGCTAATCCTATACTATATGATCACAATATCACTTTTAATAATTCAACTCTTCTCCAAATTTTTTTTTCCTTTATTAATTTTCATTCGTTGATGGTTCTAGCTCTCACATAAGAAAGTTAATTTGGAATAAATGATATATAGAACATGAAAGGAAAAACTATAATCCCATAAACAAAAGTTCAAAAAATTGTAAGAAAATCTGAGCACATGTTTGATACCAGAAAAGAACATCTGCTCAGAATAGATCCTCTTTTGGAAGGATCAATGGTATGGTCAAACTACTTTGAAGGACGCTTACCCTACACTTTTTTCAGTTGCAACTAACCCAAATTCTACGGTTGCCCAAAACTGGGAGGAGGACACTTGGAGCCCAAGATTAGGGAGAAACCTGAATGATTGGGAAATAGAGGATTTGCTAGCTCTTCTTGGCAGCCTTCGGAACATCTCCATCAACGACCAAGACAGAGACAAGCTTAAATGGGGCAACAGTAGAGGGGGTTCCTATTCAGTCAAAGGAAACTATTACAACTTGAGCTCTAAAAAACTTTAATTGACCAGTGGCCATGGAAAATGATTTGGAAGACGAAAATTCCCCCAAAAGTCAGTGGTTTCTGTTGGATAAGCCTTCAGGGTGCTAGTCTAACACAGGATAAGGTTTCCAACTAACCAACAGATGTCATATGTGCCTTAGCAATCATGAAACAATCAATCACTTGTTCCTCCACTGTAGAGCTGCAGCAGACAGTTGGTCAATGTTTATTTCACTATTTGGTCTACATTGGACTATGCCTAGGGATGTCAGGGATGCTTTTGTGAGCTGAAGCTCCTGGAAAGTTGAGAAGTCTATCAAGAGAATATGGTCTATGGTTCCTACTGTTATTTTGTGGTGCATATGGACAAAGAGAAATCAAAGATGCTTTGATGCCATCTCAACTGCCAGGCACAAACTTAAGGCTAGATGTTTAGTTTTACTTTTCTGCTGGGTGAACCATTCCCCTCTATATAACCCTGACCAGCTCCATAATATTGTAATAGGTTATTGTCTTCCCTAGGAGCTGATATCTCCTTTTCTTTTGTAATCATTGCATCTTCTGGATGCCTTTTAATTAATAAACAACTTACTTCATAAAAAAAAAAATAGATCAAAACCCCAGTAAAGCGAACACATCAAAACATTTAAAATAGTATTAGTTTTCCACGGAGAAGAACAGAAAATAAGGAATTGCATTTTTATAAGCATCATAGAAAATAAGGAATATGAACAACATAAAGATTTTTCTTCTTTTTTTTTTTTTTTAACATACAAGTAAGACATCAAAAGGCAGGACTGGATCGAGTTCTCTACATCGGAATATCTACTTAATGAATAGATCTAACGGCAATATAGAGGTAAGGCATATTGACAGAAAGTGTGTATAATATCTACATAAAACAGGCCGTACAAGTTTAGTTCCTTTTCATGACTTTCCAAGATTTCCTCTTCCTTTTCCACCTTAACAATGCCATCTTGTCACATTTCAACGTACGATATTGTTGCCGATGCTTTAGCCAGGAAGGGTAGTCCTTTCCTGGCTTGCACTCAATAAAATCAGCCAAGTCATCAAAATCAGGGACTCCTTCAGAACGCCCTAGTCTGCACTTAAGAAATATCTTCCCGTTGGTTGTTTCCTCTGTTACCTCTTTCATTTCCTCTGTTTCCTCTTCCATTGCTTCAAAATTTTCTTTCCTGTAAAGCAAAGAGGTGCTTATCTTTTAGTTATCTTCCTTTCTTCTATGGTTATCAGTTAGTAGAATAAGGTATGGATTAAAGGAGGGAGGTGAGAGGTAAGCAAGAAAAATGGCACTATATTGATACCTAGAACACAGGGCCCTTGCCTTCTGGAACCTTGATGCAACCACAAGGCTAGATCTCTTGTCCACTACAGCCTGTATTATGAACTAACAGCTTAAAATACAGTAACTGTCAGCAATATATTCTTTCAAGAGCAAAAGGGAATTAAACCTGACCTCCTGGATTTTAATAGCAGATAATCCAGATGATGAAACGGAGTCTGGAGTTGCACCAACTAGTGACTGGAGTATATCCAAATTACCTTCTTCAAAGATGAATAAATTCAGCAGAGCTATAATAGTAAACAAACAGCCTTTTGCTAAACAACCAAGCCTCTTAAAGAAACCGACTGAGAGCAATCCTGCAAAATGCAGAAACATCATCTTGGAAACTTTGTGCTTCTCAGAGTCTATCTCCGTCATTTGGCGTAACAAATTTTGGACTGAACTGTCTATGTTGACATCTCTGAAACAGTCAATTATTCCCAAGATAGAATTGTATACCCCACAGGATGAAAAATCTTGTAAGGTTTTTGAACGATCAGAATTCACATTGCATCTCAGGCACCAGACAACTTGTAACAAAGAAGAGCTCATTAGTTTCAGTATACAAACCAAAAGACAAATATCTTGCAGACTTGTATCCACAATTGTATTCTTCTCGAAACTGTCCGAAGCTCTTAAAATTATGCAACTTAAGGCTGAGAAAATCTCATCTTGGCAGCAGTTGTCTAGAATAAACCGACTCTCTTTCACATAAGTCATACAGGAACTTGTCAGGTCCGATTTCATTTCAGAAGTAAGTTTAAGAATGTGAAATTGTGATGAATCCTCAAACTTTAAAATCAAATTATTGATCTCCTTTCTTGTGCTTGCTAATATACACAAATCAAAAAGGGACTGGATGTCCTTCCCTTCTGCACCTTTGATAGACATATGACTTACAAATGAAGACCTACGGTTGATTTGCAACAGGGACATATGCTTCATGTACAAAGCTACTGACTTTTCAAACAGAGCGAGAAAGTAATTGATAGGTCTATCATTTGTGTTAAGGTTTTGCATATCCACCTGCAAAAAGGAGGCCTCATAAACCATTGAAATCAAATGTGCTTGCATTAGTTTGGGTGCAGAAAGACTGATGGGGTTGAGGAGCAATGCTACGGCCGCGGTCGGACTCAATTCTTGAGCTTTTAAGGAGAATTGTAAATCTTCATTGTTTACGAATAATAATCTGTTAAGATGATTTCCAGACCTATGCTCATCGGACCATGATATTAAGAAGTACCTAGAGAGAACTTCCATTACTATTCCTATATCTCCCTGACTTGACTGAGGTGCAAATATTATATCCGCAGAAGAAGCTAGAGAATCAATAAGCTTAAATAACTGTCTCAACTGTCCATGCACCAGAAGCTCATCCACAAAAACCTGCATACATGTAATTTCCTAGGTATTAAGGGGGTAAATTATACGTCCTAAGTGAAATACACAACATGAGGCAAGTTACAACAGTAAATTACAGAATGTACAAATGAAAGAAAAATAAAGAGAGAACTGGAAAACATAACAAAGACTGGTGGATGTCACTGGTAATGAAACAAGATAGTTTAAAGATCAACATAAGGCCAAGGTGATGGTAATAGTTGTAACCTCATAGACTCCAAAAGAGAAACAGATATCTTGCAGCGAAAGAACTTCTCTTAGGAAACACTGAGAAAGTCCATGGCCGTTTAAAAAGAAGTCGCATATCACATGCATGCTGACTTTTGTACTCTTCCTAGCATCCAACTAAAGACAGTAACCAAACCTTTTTCCCCTTTCCATAAACTTTCTGTCCTGGCTGAATAAATACGACAAGAAATATATTAAACATGGAAGTGTTAATTTCCTCGCTGTACAGCAACAATTTTAAATAAATTTTGGTGCACTTCTCTCCTATATCCAGACACTCATTCTGTTCTCAGTCAGAATTTGCATATACAAGCTTTGTGAGAAAACCGTGCTTGTGAACTTCTTTTTTGATATGTAATATAGTATATCCAGATTCCAGTATTGTAAGATGCAGCTCGCATCATCAAGCTTTTAGCTTAGACATGCCGCTGAATTAACCCTGTAGACAATAAATTTGCGGACGAGAAAATAAAATCATATTCTACGTTTGCAGACAAGGAAGCATAAGATATATTTCATGACAAACAAGAAGCACAAATCATGAGCTTTCTATTAACCAACAGGAGATTAATAAGGAAATTACCTCAAACGTTGCACGCAAGAAAGAAGTGTGAAGATCAGATGGCTCAAAGAAATGGAGGGACGCAACAACGTCCTCTGTGGAGGTCATTCTGCAATCATTGTGTATTGAAAATAACTTTCGAAGTAACCCCAAAAGGACCTTCCCGTTTTCTAAGAGAAGACTCTGTCTGGACACAAGCAAGGGAAAGGTGACCATGCAACACCTCAGAAGCAAATAAAAAGTTTCAGCATCTTCGGAGATATTCCGCTGCAAATTACCTTGTCTAAGATCATTCGCAGAGGTTTTACGGGAAGCAGAGAATAAATGGTCAAATCTCTCATACATTTTTTCAAATAATACATTAGAGATGGTTTCTATATCTTCTGATCCATTGTGATCAATTTCCAAACCCAAATCATCAAAACCAAGATTGTACGTTGGACTTTGTAGTGGGTTCAAGGAGAAATGGACAAGCAGATAATATAAACTTTTTAAGACATGTAAACTCACACCCTGCAATATAGTAGAATGGGGCTCAGCAAGTTAAGAGACAAAAGAGAAAAATGAAAATAATATATCAACTGTAAATTGGTTTAGCCAAAACATCTTACTACAAACAGGCAATTTAGAGAAGAATCTGAAAAGAAAGAAAAAAGTACTTAATGAGGCATTAGTGTACGTCTAAAATCAGTAAATTTGTAGACTCCCAGTATCAAATGTTAGTAGTACTCAGAAGTTAACTGAAGACTTGACTCTCACATTGTTTCACCTTTATTTCCAATTTTACCAGTTTGTCTTATCGCACAATGTTTTATCTGATTTTCTTTTTGATAGGCTTTCCGCACAATGTATTTTTTCCTCTTTTCTTTTTACCCATATAATGTATGTCATGTTTGGTGTATATTCATTCCATATTTCTAAGAGTTCTGCACTTTCTTCTCCAATTTCTCTAGGGAGTAGAGCATTGCAACTGAATCTTACAAGAGTTGTAATTTGCAATTAAAAATCGTTAAGATGGCCGACAATGCTGACCGACCTTCATATAAT
This sequence comes from Nicotiana noctiflora, assembly GCA_032618575.1. NCBI lineage: Eukaryota > Viridiplantae > Streptophyta > Magnoliopsida > Solanales > Solanaceae > Nicotiana > Nicotiana noctiflora. The sequence continues at coordinate 65,626 of JASVEL010009876.1, forward strand.
AAAGCCACAGAAAGGGGTCCAACATTCGTTCATAAAATGAGCTTGTCTCCGCTTTTCATCTTACGCCAAAAAAGTAAATAAACGTAAGCGAGAAAAGATCGACATGCTTTTTATAAACCATGAAAGAATCCAAAAACTTCAATAATCAACTTCAAACAGAAAATTCAACACTGTTTTCTGACAAAATCCAAATTTAAAATGTTCCTAATACTTCTACCAACAAGCAAATAAATCCACAGAAAAGCTAAACCAAACTGGTCTGCGACAAAAACTTTGAATGAGTCCACTAGCTTGTTAAACTTATTCCATCTAAATCCCACAATATTTGCTTACTATTTACTCAACAACTCTAACCAACACGGAATGAAAACAAAGAATACAAAATATGCTGCAAATAATCCAAATAGACGAGTATATTTAATCTCATTAAACGAGAAATTAAAAAAAGCAGACCAAGAAATAAAACAGAAACAAAACAAAAAACCTGAAAAAATTTTATAAAAATAACAGTTTCATCAAACAAGAAAATACAACATGGACAAGCTTCAAATTAGCTAAACAAATAATTCGCAAGTACAGAAAATACCCAAAATCTCTGAAAGTAACAACCTTTGATCCCACCCCACCCCCACCCCCTTCCACACACACACACTCTTCCAGATACTCCCCCCTCCCCCCCCCCCATAAGTAAAAGGGAAATATAATGAAAAACAAATAAACAACCCCTCTAAGCAGAAATTAGTGGCAAATCAAGAAATAAAACAAAAAATAGGAAAAAACAAAAATAAACAGGTTCGTCAAATAACAAAGTAGCAACATGGGCAAGCTTAAATTAGCTAAATAAATACTTCACAAGTACAAAATGCCCAAAATCTTCTCAAAGTAACAACCTCCGTCCGCCCCCCCCCCCCCACCTCACACACACACATACACACACTCTTTTCGATATCCCACCCCCCACCTCCTCCAAGAAGTAAAAGGGAAATTTAAAAATAAAAAATAAACAATAAGAAAAAATTAAGAAATAAAAGAGAAAAAAATTAAGAAAGTAAAAGCACCTGTGGCTGTTGGAGGAGTGAAACAAGATGGTGGAAAACGCCAGAAGCACATAGGGTTTCTTCTTGAAAATGGTCACAGCTCTTGGATCTTCTAATTGAAACCATGGCTGATAAACGTATGAGCAGAAATAAATGGGAATCTATTTCACCCTAAAAGTTGATATTACCCTTTAGCACGATTTCGGGCGCGAAAACCGACGTATATGCTTTATGAATTGCTTGAATTGTTTCTTGTTTTTGTCCTATAAATATTTTTAAAACGTGTGGTCTGAAATAAGCTAAAAAAAACTGTGTGATTATAAATTATTTTATTAAAAGTAAAATAAAAGGTTATAAACAATTTTTAATAAAAAGTTATATAATTTTTTGGGATGAATTAAAAAAGAAAGCATGACAAATAAATTGGAATCGATAAATAAGGAAATATCAAATAACGTATGTGATTGGTCATATATCGTGCTTACATAGATACTTTTTATATAATTTTTCGTTGGTGGAATAAGAGAATTAGCTCAATTCATTCTCTCTCTTTTTTATCGACCCGTAATTAATTAATGATTGACGTGGTTAGGGTCGCTAGTTTTATTTGAAGAGAGAAAAAAAAAGGAAAGACATTACAATGAACTATTAAGTTAAATAGTTAATAAGTATGCCATTTTTTCTTTTTTTTCTTTTTTGACGAAAAAGATATTTATTTCATAATATAAAACTAGTTGGTACAAATGGAAGACTGACCATAAGGATCAATAGATGATAATCCATGCATAGCATGCTAATTACCAAACATAGCAAGATTTCTATAACATTTTTCAGAAATAGTTTTAACAAAACTAAACTCACTTTTGTATGCCGGTATCCTGGCTAGAACAAAAGAGGGAGGAAACAACAAAAATTCAATTTTATTGAAAATTGGTAAGACTTCTGCTTGTTTTGCTTGGTTGTGGGCGACTGCATTCCTCTACCTGAAGTTGTGATGTAGCACCACCTTGTCCATTTGAGCCTGAAGCAACTAGCATGAATAAATAATAGAGTAATAAGCTTTGCATCCTTCGTTGTTGAATGAATTACCTGTGTGGCATCGGTCTCTATCTCCAAAAGAAGGGGCTTCCTCTTATTGCAATAATAAGTCCCTGGTAGAAAGCCACTCACTCCGCATGAATGGGTGTTTTGGGAGTAATTTTTGAAGCAAAAACCCTATCATCCAGTCCCCATTACGATTTCTAATGATTCCTCCTATACTACAGGTACCTTTAGCCCTATCAGAAGCTCCATCTCTATTCAATTTGTACCAGTCAACAGGTGATTTATACCAACTAATTGATATATCAATTTTTTTATCCTAGTTAGATTTACGATCAGTTAGTAAGATGAACTGATTGGAAATCAT
>JASVEL010009877.1:0-154311 GCA_032618575.1 Nicotiana noctiflora
AAACAAATCTTGTCAGCACCCTAAGTATTCACAGTTGAGTGTCAAAATCTATTTCCTTCAGTTTTAAGAATCTTGAAGATACATCCCTCTGCCATTTCATCTCCAACTATCACTATCCATATGTTAGATTTTCTGCTGATGACCAACCAAGCAACTTTCCTGATCTTAACAGATTACTCTGATTTTAGGTCCATAGGATTCACCCTTCCAACTTATTTGCAGAATTGCTGGTATCTGCTAGCAAGAAATATCAAATACAATCCGAAGTACTTCACAGAAGGCAACATCTCAGCCACTATATATGTTTTCATAAACCGATTCCTAGCTCTTTTGCCTGGATTCAAGCATTTTCGCTGAAACTATCCCACATTTTCCTAATATTCCTTCATAAAGCTACTCTACACCACAATCTGATATGAAATGGGCCAAAATGGACCAAAATGATCGAAATAATTTTTGGACGAAGAAAATGATCTTAATGATTCATATAACTGATTTTCACTAGTCTAGGATTGTGGAAATTGGAATATTAGTAGTCATAATAAGTTTAATTATTCTCTGCGGTAAGGAGAATATGACTATGTTGCCGTCAATTCTGCTGCGGCAGTTCCCCTTTAGAGGTGGTGTCGACTTTCTGTATGATCGATTACTCAATTTTTTGGATACTTGACTTTGCAAACCTCAGTTTCTGAGTTTTGTTTTTAAATAACAAAAGGAGTGTTTATTGAATTATTGCACCACAACCCCCCCCCCCCCCTCCCAAAAAAAAAAGCAACTAACTTCTTTTGAAGATTTTCCACGCTCGGGCTTCCAAATATTTCAAAAACTTAAAAACTCGTTCGGTCAAATACACACTTTCTCCAAAAAACTCAAAAGTTGAGCTTTTGAAATGCTTCAAACAAATGCCAGCTTGAGCCTCAAAAAGCCTCTACAGAGGAATCTCTAGGAAACAATGTGAAGTGGTTTCACCCATGAGCCTTTCATTAACAATCTCAATAGAATATTAGAGTACTACATTTCAAATTTTCAAATAAAAAAAACATCCGGTATAATACCAGCTTGGTACAACAATACCAGACAAAAATTACAGCTAGATAGATATACATAGAGATAACAAATCATCCTAAATTACATATCGTTAGTTCAATATTTCTGTAGAGTTGCGGCTAATTTTTATCTTGGACTCTTGGAGGCCAACTATTTCTACTTTTATGGCCAAATATAAGCTCACTCGTGTGGGATTAAGTTATTTCTCAGAAGAATAATTTTGGAGAAAGCTAATCCTATACTATATGATCACAATATCACTTTTAATAATTCAACTCTTCTCCAAATTTGTTTTTCCTTTATTAATTTTCATTCGTTGATGGTTCTAGCTCTCACATAAGAAAGTTAATTTGGAATAAATGATATATAGCACATAAAAGGAAAAACTATAATCCCATAAACAAAAGTTCAAAAAATTGAAAGAAAATCTGAGCACATGTTTGATACCAGAAAAGAACATTTGCTCAGAATAGATCCTCTTTTGGAAGGATCAATGGTATGGTCAAACTACTTTGAAGGACGCTTACCCTACACTTTTTTCAGTTGCAACTAACCCAAATTCTACGGTTGCCCAAAACTGGGAGGAGGACACTTGGAGCCCAAGATTAGGGAGAAACCTGAATGATTGGGAAATAGAGGATTTGCTAGCTCTTCTTGGCAGCCTTCGGAACATCTCCATCAACGATCAAGACAGAGACAAGCTTAAATGGGGCAACAATAGAGGGGGTTCCTATTCAGTCAAAGGAAACTATTACAACTTGAGCTCTAAAAAACTTTAATTGACCAGTGGCCATGGAAAATGATTTGGAAGACGAAAATTCCCCCAAAAGTCAGTGGTTTCTGTTGGATAAGCCTTCAGGGTGCTAGTCTAACACAGGATAAGGTTTCCAACTAACCAACAGATGTCATATGTGCCTTAGCAATCATGAAACAATCAATCACTTGTTCCTCCACTGTAGAGCTGCAGCAGACAGTTGGTCAATGTTTATTTCACTATTTGGTCTACATTGGACTATGCCTAGGGATGTCAGGGATGCTTTTGTGAGCTGAAGCTCCTGGAAAGTTGAGAAGTCTATCAAGAGAATATGGTCTATGGTTCCTACTGTTATTTTGTGGTGCATATGGACAAAGAGAAATCAAAGATGCTTTGATGCCATCTCAACTGCCAGTCACAAACTTAAGGCTAGATGTTTAGTTTTACTTTTCTGCTGGGTGAACCATTCCCCTCTATACCTGACCTTTTCTTGGACTTCATCAGCTCCATAATATTGTAATAGGTTATTGTCTTCCCTAGGAGCTGATATCTCCTTTTCTTTTGTAATCATTGCATCTTCTGGATGCCTTTTAATTAATAAACAACTTACTTCATCAAAAAAAAAAATAGATCAAAACCCCAGTAAAGCGAACACATCAAAACATTTAAAATAGTATTAGTTTTCCACGGAGAAGAACAGAAAATAAGGAATTGCATTTTTATAAGCATCATAGAAAATAAGGAATATGAACAACATAAAGATTTTTCTTCTTTTTTTTTTTTTTAACATACAAGTAAGACATCAAAAGGCAGGACTGGATCGAGTTCTCTACATCGGAATATCTACTTAATGAATAGATCTAACGGCAATATAGAGGTAAGGCATATTGACAGAAAGTGTGTATAATATCTACATAAAACAGGCCGTACAAGTTTAGTTCCTTTTCATGACTTTCCAAGATTTCCTCTTCCTTTTCCACCTTAACAATGCCATCTTGTCACATTTCAACGTACGATATTGTTGCCGATGCTTTAGCCAGGAAGGGTAGTCCTTTCCTGGCTTGCACTCAATAAAATCAGCCAAGTCATCAAAATCAGGGACTCCTTCAGAACGCCCTAGTCTGCACTTAAGAAATATCTTCCCGTTGGTTGTTTCCTCTGTTACCTCTTTCATTTCCTCTGTTTCCTCTTCCATTGCTTCAAAATTTTCTTTCCTGTAAAGCAAAGAGGTGCTTATCTTTTAGTTATCTTCCTTTCTTCTATGGTTATCAGTTAGTAGAATAAGGTATGGATTAAAGGAGGGAGGTGAGAGGTAAGCAAGAAAAATGGCACTATATTGATACCTAGAACACAGGGCCCTTGCCTTCTGGAACCTTGATGCAACCACAAGGCTAGATCTCTTGTCCACTACAGCCTGTATTATGAACTAACAGCTTAAAATACAGTAACTGTCAGCAATATATTCTTTCAAGAGCAAAAGGGAATTAAACCTGACCTCCTGGATTTTAATAGCAGATAATCCAGATGATGAAACGGAGTCTGGAGTTGCACCAACTAGTGACTGGAGTATATCCAAATTACCTTCTTCAAAGATGAATAAATTCAGCAGAGCTATAATAGTAAACAAACAGCCTTTTGCTAAACAACCAAGCCTCTTAAAGAAACCGACTGAGAGCAATCCTGCAAAATGCAGAAACATCATCTTGGAAACTTTGTGCTTCTCAGAGTCTATCTCCGTCATTTGGCGTAACAAATTTTGGACTGAACTGTCTATGTTGACATCTCTGAAACAGTCAATTATTCCCAAGATAGAATTGTATACCCCACAGGATGAAAAATCTTGTAAGGTTTTTGAACGATCAGAATTCACATTGCATCTCAGGCACCAGACAACTTGTAACAAAGAAGAGCTCATTAGTTTCAGTATACAAACCAAAAGACAAATATCTTGCAGACTTGTATCCACAATTGTATTCTTCTCGAAACTGTCCGAAGCTCTTAAAATTATGCAACTTAAGGCTGAGAAAATCTCATCTTGGCAGCAGTTGTCTAGAATAAACCGACTCTCTTTCACATAAGTCATACAGGAACTTGTCAGGTCCGATTTCATTTCAGAAGTAAGTTTAAGAATGTGAAATTGTGATGAATCCTCAAACTTTAAAATCAAATTATTGATCTCCTTTCTTGTGCTTGCTAATATACACAAATCAAAAAGGGACTGGATGTCCTTCCCTTCTGCACCTTTGATAGACATATGACTTACAAATGAAGACCTACGGTTGATTTGCAACAGGGACATATGCTTCATGTACAAAGCTACTGACTTTTCAAACAGAGCGAGAAAGTAATTGATAGGTCTATCATTTGTGTTAAGGTTTTGCATATCCACCTGCAAAAAGGAGGCCTCATAAACCATTGAAATCAAATGTGCTTGCATTAGTTTGGGTGCAGAAAGACTGATGGGGTTGAGGAGCAATGCTACGGCCGCGGTCGGACTCAATTCTTGAGCTTTTAAGGAGAATTGTAAATCTTCATTGTTTACGAATAATAATCTGTTAAGATGATTTCCAGACCTATGCTCATCGGACCATGATATTAAGAAGTACCTAGAGAGAACTTCCATTACTATTCCTATATCTCCCTGACTTGACTGAGGTGCAAATATTATATCCGCAGAAGAAGCTAGAGAATCAATAAGCTTAAATAACTGTCTCAACTGTCCATGCACCAGAAGCTCATCCACAAAAACCTGCATACATGTAATTTCCTAGGTATTAAGGGGGTAAATTATACGTCCTAAGTGAAATACACAACATGAGGCAAGTTACAACAGTAAATTACAGAATGTACAAATGAAAGAAAAATAAAGAGAGAACTGGAAAACATAACAAAGACTGGTGGATGTCACTGGTAATGAAACAAGATAGTTTAAAGATCAACATAAGGCCAAGGTGATGGTAATAGTTGTAACCTCATAGACTCCAAAAGAGAAACAGATATCTTGCAGCGAAAGAACTTCTCTTAGGAAACACTGAGAAAGTCCATGGCCGTTTAAAAAGAAGTCGCATATCACATGCATGCTGACTTTTGTACTCTTCCTAGCATCCAACTAAAGACAGTAACCAAACCTTTTTCCCCTTTCCATAAACTTTCTGTCCTGGCTGAATAAATACGACAAGAAATATATTAAACATGGAAGTGTTAATTTCCTCGCTGTACAGCAACAATTTTAAATAAATTTTGGTGCACTTCTCTCCTATATCCAGACACTCATTCTGTTCTCAGTCAGAATTTGCATATACAAGCTTTGTGAGAAAACCGTGCTTGTGAACTTCTTTTTTGATATGTAATATAGTATATCCAGATTCCAGTATTGTAAGATGCAGCTCGCATCATCAAGCTTTTAGCTTAGACATGCCGCTGAATTAACCCTGTAGACAATAAATTTGCGGACGAGAAAATAAAATCATATTCTACGTTTGCAGACAAGGAAGCATAAGATATATTTCATGACAAACAAGAAGCACAAATCATGAGCTTTCTATTAACCAACAGGAGATTAATAAGGAAATTACCTCAAACGTTGCACGCAAGAAAGAAGTGTGAAGATCAGATGGCTCAAAGAAATGGAGGGACGCAACAACGTCCTCTGTGGAGGTCATTCTGCAATCATTGTGTATTGAAAATAACTTTCGAAGTAACCCCAAAAGGACCTTCCCGTTTTCTAAGAGAAGACTCTGTCTGGACACAAGCAAGGGAAAGGTGACCATGCAACACCTCAGAAGCAAATAAAAAGTTTCAGCATCTTCGGAGATATTCCGCTGCAAATTACCTTGTCTAAGATCATTCGCAGAGGTTTTACGGGAAGCAGAGAATAAATGGTCAAATCTCTCATACATTTTTTCAAATAATACATTAGAGATGGTTTCTATATCTTCTGATCCATTGTGATCAATTTCCAAACCCAAATCATCAAAACCAAGATTGTACGTTGGACTTTGTAGTGGGTTCAAGGAGAAATGGACAAGCAGATAATATAAACTTTTTAAGACATGTAAACTCACACCCTGCAATATAGTAGAATGGGGCTCAGCAAGTTAAGAGACAAAAGAGAAAAATGAAAATAATATATCAACTGTAAATTGGTTTAGCCAAAACATCTTACTACAAACAGGCAATTTAGAGAAGAATCTGAAAAGAAAGAAAAAAGTACTTAATGAGGCATTAGTGTACGTCTAAAATCAGTAAATTTGTAGACTCCCAGTATCAAATGTTAGTAGTACTCAGAAGTTAACTGAAGACTTGACTCTCACATTGTTTCACCTTTATTTCCAATTTTACCAGTTTGTCTTATCGCACAATGTTTTATCTGATTTTCTTTTTGATAGGCTTTCCGCACAATGTATTTTTTCCTCTTTTCTTTTTACCCATATAATGTATGTCATGTTTGGTGTATATTCATTCCATATTTCTAAGAGTTCTGCACTTTCTTCTCCAATTTCTCTAGGGAGTAGAGCATTGCAACTGAATCTTACAAGAGTTGTAATTTGCAATTAAAAATCGTTAAGATGGCCGACAATGCTGACCGACCTTCATATAATAAAGCCACAGAAAGGGGTCCAACATTCGTTCATAAAATGAGCTTGTCTCCGCTTTTCATCTTACGCCAAAAAAGTAAATAAACGTAAGCGAGAAAAGATCGACATGCTTTTTATAAACCATGAAAGAATCCAAAAACTTCAATAATCAACTTCAAACAGAAAATTCAACACTGTTTTCTGACAAAATCCAAATTTAAAATGTTCCTAATACTTCTACCAACAAGCAAATAAATCCACAGAAAAGCTAAACCAAACTGGTCTGCGACAAAAACTTTGAATGAGTCCACTAGCTTGTTAAACTTATTCCATCTAAATCCCACAATATTTGCTTACTATTTACTCAACAACTCTAACCAACACGGAATGAAAACAAAGAATACAAAATATGCTGCAAATAATCCAAATAGACGAGTATATTTAATCTCATTAAACGAGAAATTAAAAAAAGCAGACCAAGAAATAAAACAGAAACAAAACAAAAAACCTGAAAAAAATTTATAAAAATAACAGTTTCATCAAACAAGAAAATACAACATGGACAAGCTTCAAATTAGCTAAACAAATAATTCGCAAGTACAGAAAATACCCAAAATCTCTGAAAGTAACAACCTTTGATCCCACCCACCCCCCCACCCCCTTCCACACACACACTCTCTTCCAGATACTCCCCCCTCCCCCCCATAAGTAAAAGGGAAATATAATGAAAAACAAATAAACAACCCCTCTAAGCAGAAATTAGTGGCAAATCAAGAAATAAAACAAAAAATAGGAAAAAACAAAAATAAACAGGTTCGTCAAATAACAAAGTAGCAACATGGGCAAGCTTAAATTAGCTAAATAAATACTTCACAAGTACAAAATGCCCAAAATCTTCTCAAAGTAACAACCTCCGTCCGCCCCCCCCCCCCCACCTCACACACACACATACACACACTCTTTTCGATATCCCACCCCCCACCTCCTCCAAGAAGTAAAAGGGAAATTTAAAAATAAAAAATAAACAATAAGAAAAAATTAAGAAATAAAAGAGAAAAAAATTAAGAAAGTAAAAGCACCTGTGGCTGTTGGAGGAGTGAAACAAGATGGTGGAAAACGCCAGAAGCACATAGGGTTTCTTCTTGAAAATGGTCACAGCTCTTGGATCTTCTAATTGAAACCATGGCTGATAAACGTATGAGCAGAAATAAATGGGAATCTATTTCACCCTAAAAGTTGATATTACCCTTTAGCACGATTTCGGGCGCGAAAACCGACGTATATGCTTTATGAATTGCTTGAATTGTTTCTTGTTTTTGTCCTATAAATATTTTTAAAACGTGTGGTCTGAAATAAGCTAAAAAAAACTGTGTGATTATAAATTATTTTATTAAAAGTAAAATAAAAGGTTATAAACAATTTTTAATAAAAAGTTATATAATTTTTTGGGATGAATTAAAAAAGAAAGCATGACAAATAAATTGGAATCGATAAATAAGGAAATATCAAATAACGTATGTGATTGGTCATATATCGTGCTTACATAGATACTTTTTATATAATTTTTCGTTGGTGGAATAAGAGAATTAGCTCAATTCATTCTCTCTCTTTTTTATCGACCCGTAATTAATTAATGATTGACGTGGTTAGGGTCGCTAGTTTTATTTGAAGAGAGAAAAAAAAAGGAAAGACATTACAATGAACTATTAAGTTAAATAGTTAATAAGTATGCCATTTTTTCTTTTTTTTCTTTTTTGACGAAAAAGATATTTATTTCATAATATAAAACTAGTTGGTACAAATGGAAGACTGACCATAAGGATCAATAGATGATAATCCATGCATAGCATGCTAATTACCAAACATAGCAAGATTTCTATAACATTTTTCAGAAATAGTTTTAACAAAACTAAACTCACTTTTGTATGCCGGTATCCTGGCTAGAACAAAAGAGGGAGGAAACAACAAAAATTCAATTTTATTGAAAATTGGTAAGACTTCTGCTTGTTTTGCTTGGTTGTGGGCGACTGCATTCCTCTACCTGAAGTTGTGATGTAGCACCACCTTGTCCATTTGAGCCTGAAGCAACTAGCATGAATAAATAATAGAGTAATAAGCTTTGCATCCTTCGTTGTTGAATGAATTACCTGTGTGGCATCGGTCTCTATCTCCAAAAGAAGGGAATAAGTCCTTGGTAGAAAGCCACTCACTCCGCGTGAATAAGTGTTTTGGGAGTAATTTTTGAAGCAAAAACCCTATCATCCATTCCCCATTATGATTTCTAATGATTCCTCCTATACTACAGGTACCTTTATCCCTATCAGAAGCTCCATCTCTATTCAATTTGTACCAGTCAGCAGGTGATTTATACCAACTAATTGATATATCAATTTTTTTATCCTAGTTAGATTCACGATCAGTTAGTAAGATGAACTGATTGGAAATCATTTTTAAGGAGATATGGACGATTGTGTTATTAATATTGTTTATGTTCCTCGTTAACCAAATGTTTCAAATTAAGAAAGGAAACATAAAACTCTAGGATATGTGTTTGCTAGTTAGGTGTGGGTTTTTCTCATTGAGGTATATAAGCCAATTTTGGTTATTTGTATGGTAATTACTTACATCAACATCTAACTCTTTCCATCGATATTGAACCAATGGGCATGTGGTGAAAATGTGAGTGGTAGTTTTTAGCTCCTGACGACAAATAATGCATTGCTCATCAATGTTTATACCTATAGGGGATAGATAACTACGGCATGGTAATTTATTTTGGTTACAAAGCCACATGAAGTATTTGATTTGTTGAGGCAGTGCAACATCCATATCTAATTAAATCAACAAACATGGGGTGGTGTCCTCGATTATTCCATAACACGATTTAGTAGTAAAGACCATATTTCTATTTTTGTCCCAGGTTAGAGAGTCATTAATACAACCACTGGGGAGGTTAGTGGATAAAATGTTACCTTTTATCTCATGCGGAATGTTCAAATATATTTTATTAAGATTTCAATTGCTTCCTGATCTTATGTCCCTTATCTTAAGGGAGGTCTCTTCTTTTGTAAGGGGATCAATCACATAGTTTCTAAGATTATTAGAGTTGGTAATTTATTTATTTTCCCACAAGTTTAGAGAAGAAGAGGGGTGAATGGATCAAGACATACCTTGTTGGCAAGTTTCCAACCTTTAATAAAATTCTTTCAAATAAATGATCCAATGAAGCATAGTAAGTGCCAATAAATTGGTAGTGTTATTGGCTAATCTCCATGCCAGACTGGCTAATAAAGATAAATTCGTTGTTCTAATCTTTCTTAATCCTAATCCCCCGTCAGATATATCAGTAGTAACCAAATTCCAATTTGCAAGATGAAGCTTCTTTTTCTTATCACTTGTTCCCCAAAGGAAATTTCTTTAAATTTGGTCAATTTTCTTTAGAGTTTTCGAAGGTAACAATGTATATTGCATATAATATGCAGGTTGGCTAGAAAGTGTTGAGGATATTAGGGTTGCCCTACCAATCAGGTTTAAATTATCAAATTCCCACATGGAAAGTTTAGTTCTCATATTATCAATAATGAATTAATAGTCTTTGTGTTTTGGGTTACTATTATTAATGGAAAACCCTAGTGTAACGACCTGGCCGGTCATTTTTGAAATGTACGCCCCGATCCCCAATTAACTGCTTCCCCTAAGTTCATTTATATCTATTCTGGTTTGCTGGGATGTTCGCTTCTAGAATTTGGAGTATTTTGGGACACTTAGTCCCTAAATGAGAGATTTATAGTTGAAAAATGGCCCGTATTCATAATAGTATTTAGACTACCTCGGAACATAAATTCGATGGTTCTGTTAGCTCTCAATGACACTCAACGATAGTGGAAATAGGATTGAAGTCATAACATATCTGTTATGGAAGTTAGAGTGCTCTAGGAAAATCCAACTAAAGAAACCCTAGTATCGATTGGTATTACAGGTAAACCTGTAATACCAATATAGCCGATGCGTCCTACTACATTCGTATTACAAAACAGATTAGGATCAAATACTGATTGTCACATAAGTCCCAATCTGTTATGACAATCAGTATGATTGTCACATAAGCATTTACCCGATCACCACTCGGGTATATGCTTGGTAGGCGTCTACGACAACTTACCAAGCATATACCCGGGGGTGATCCCACATAAGTCCATAAAACCTGCTATCCGGACTAAAGCATCTTGAAGATCCCGTGTAAACATAATTGTAATGACCCGGCCTATCGTTTCAGGAATTACCACCCCGTCATGTTGCAATTACATGTTTTATGCTTTTATATCAGTGTTAGAGCCTATCGGGTGAGTTAGGAGTGAATTGAATTGAAAATGAAGCAAATAGCATGTTTGAAGGAATTTTGAATATGGAAAGTCAACCTAGAGTTGACTATCGAGTTAGAGTGCTCGGAATCAGATTCTGATGATTCGACTAGTTTCGGGAGATCATTTATGACTTAGGAGAGCAATCGGAATTGAATTTGGAGGCTCCGGTGTAGTTTTAGGCTTGAATTGGCTAAGGTTGAATTTTGGCGAAATCCGAACGGTAGGTGAGATTTTGATCCGGGGGTCGGAATGGAATTCCGACAGTTGCAGTAGCTCCGTTAGGTGATTTTGGATATGCCTGCAAATTTTCAGGTCATTCGGACATCGTTTGGTCGGGTTTTTGATTGAATGAGCAATTCAGAAATTTTGAAGAAACTTAGGCTTGAATCCGTGTGTATTGGTGATTTTGATGTTTAGGATGGTGTTTTTATGATTGGAACAAGTTCGTATCGTGTTTTGGAGTATGTTGGTGGTTTTCGTTGGGGTCCCGGGAGCCTCGGGATGAATTCGGGGGTCCAAACGGACCAATTTGTGCCAAAGGCACTGCTGTTTCTGCTGCAATTAGTGCAGAAGATTTTTGTGCTTCGCGATCGCGAAGCTAGGTCTGCGATCGCGTAGGGTTAAGCTGGGAAGTTCTACGATCGCAAGGTTGAGACTGTGATCGCGTAGGGTATCGAGATGAGGCTGGGAGATTGCTCTTCGCGATCGTAGGAGTAGTGATGCGATCGCGTGAGGTTGAGTGTTTGTGAATCGCGATCGCGGGTCGGTCGATGCGATCGCGTAAGGTCGTGTTCTTGAGCAGTGCGATCGCGACCCCTTTGATGCGATCGCGTAGTGTCGCTGAGTTGAGCACTGCGATCGCGTCCAGGCTCACACTATCGCGTAGAGGAAAGTTGGAAGCTAGGTTTTTGTGCATCGCGATCGCACGCCCAGTGCTGCGATCGCGTAGAGTAAATGGCCCAGGCAGTGAGTTTAAGTCCAGAAACATTTCATTACGGGTTCATACACCCCAAAGCACCATTTTTAAGCCCTAGAGAGAAGAAATCACGGGAAAACGCTGGGAAATCATCGGGTATTCATCGAAGGTAAGTTTCTTGACTCAAAAACATCACTTTATGGTAGAATTAACATCAATCTTCATGAATTTGGGTAGAAATTGTGAAGGATTGTGGCCTAGATATAGAAAACGATAATTTGGGTTTTGAAAGGCCAATCGAACTCCGATTTTGGTAAATTTTATATGTATGGACTCGTGGCGAGACGAGGGTTCTGGAAATATGAGTTTCGAAATTTTTCGAGATGTGGGCCCGGGGCTCGGGTTTTGCAAATTTCGTGATTTTTGATATTTTTCGAGTTCTTTTGATTGGGTTATGTTCCATTAGCCTATTTTGATATATTTGTACTAATTTTGGCTAGTTTGGACGTGCGTAGATGCCGGTTCGAGGAACTAAGGCATCGCGGGCATGAGTTTTCGTCGGTTCGAGGTGGGTAATACTTGTAAATGATGTCCTGAGGGTTAGTAAACCCCGGACTTGCACATCTTAGTGCTGTGTTGAGGTGACTTGCACGCCGGATAACGGGCGTGGGGTAGAGCACCATTTACGCGGACACCATGGAAGCTTAATTTCTAAGAGACGGGGCCTGACTAGGTAGCCCCAGTCAAGCGGACCTAGGTGCCTTTCATTCCCACGTGTTACCCCTGTGTTGATTATTTCTCATTAACCAAATACCTTACCAATTATAACTGATTTCACAATATACAAACATAACCATGCGAGTGATTCATTAAAAGTTTACAGTTTTTACAACGCCCAACATAATATATACATGAGCCTCGAATCCCACATTTTACATGTCTACGGAACCTCTAGGATACAAAGGACGATACAATACTTGCCGGTAACAAGGCTCCGGCTATACCTTACACAAAATCAAAATAAAGTCTAAACAAGGGTGGCATGAGCCACGTAAGGCCCCGAAAGGAAAGGGGCTCACCAAAACGGGCGATGAAGGATGCTACTGCCGATGAGCTGAAGTACCTGCTACCGATTCACCTACAATCATAATACGAATGTAGCGTCCCCGGCAAAAGGGACGTCAGTACACTTGAATTGTACTGGTATGTATGGACAAACTTTGTCCCAAGTAAACTCAAGCCATTAAATTACATCAAAACTAATCAAGCCGGCCAACCATGTTTTCCACCTTTTACTCATTTCAGATAAGCCTCAACACAAACACGTTCAAGGTAAACAAATAGAACAACAACCAATCAACCACATAAATTGCAAGTAGTCAAACATAGGGGCAATCAGTGCCCCCAGGTTGCAAACTCTCCCGCTGTCTCCTTTCACAATTTCACATCATTGATTTTTTTGTATCAATTTTCAATAGCGATTTCGATCGCTTTCCATCCTTATTGCCCCTGACCACCCTTATTACCTCGGCCACCCTTATCACCCCAACCCACACCTTATTTCCTCACGTTGCGGCGCGCAACACGACCCCGCCTTACGGTTTAAAACACAACAATTTCAAACAGCAGATAAGGTACTACACACAATTTCAACAAGTTCAAATAAGCAACTTGCACATTGTTCCATGTTCTCAATTACTTATCAAGCCAATATCACAACCAAGTTACAATATTTCCATAATCAAAAATATTCACACAAGTATGTTCAACAATTTCCACAATAAACCAATTCTCAAGTGTTTCGTTTCTTTTCCACAAGGTTCCATAAAGGCCATCATAACCATTATTCACAATTCTTCACCAATTCCAATTCCCTTGTTATCTTTCAATTCATATTTCATACCACACCACATGTAGTTTAACATCAATTAGATACCCAACAACAAAATCAACAAATTACACACAATCTCTCAAATTAACACATGCCAAACGAATTGCACACATAAGGGCGATTTCACAAGAATCAAAGTTAGCCATACATACCTCGATTGAGCTTTCCTTAAGTTACTACAACACTCCAAAAACTCTAGCAATTCCAATCTACTATGAAACATAACAAAATTAAACACATATTAGAAAGATATTCATGAAACTAGCTCATTTGAACAATTTATCAAACACTAGTTGAGCATCTTGATTTCGAATCCCCTTTTAAGACTTCCTTCATTCCCTAACCCAATCTTTAGTTATTTAAGTTAAACAATCTTCCCATAAACCTAAGTTGTACATGCATGTATACACAATACTAATAAACCCAAGAATCATACCTCAATAACTCATCTTATACACCAAACTCGAAATTAAAACCCTAGGGTATAGAATCTTACCTCTTAGATGAAGAACTTGCTATTGGGTTCTTGATTCTTGAAGATTGATGCAAGATTTGGATGATTTGGATATTGGGTTCCTCATTCTCTCTCTAAAATACTCTCACATCTCTCTAAAATCAGTAAGAAATGACCCCAAAATGAACCCCAAAGCCTATATATTGAAATGGGGTCGGGTTATAAAAATTAGAAGAATAACCCTGCGATGTCAATTCTGCTATCGCAGAATGCACCGCAGAATGGACATGCGGGCCGCAAAATGCACCGCAAAATTGGCAGCCAAAAATGAGCTACGCTGGTTCAATCTGCGGTCAAAATGTGGACCGCAGAACGAACATGCGGACCGCAGAATGAACATACGGACCGCAGAATGAACATGCAGACCGCAGATTTGACCTGACACACGATCGCATTTTCCAGCCTTTGGTAATTTGATCATAACTTTGTGTAGGAATGTCCAAATGACGAACGGTTTGAAGCGTTGGAAACTAGACTCAAAGGGCTTTCATTTGATATTCTATTCACAATATAAAAACTTATACATAATTATATATGATCCTTTGAAGTGGAGCTATGTGCGAATCCATTTTGAATTTTGGCGTATTTCGATAATTTTCCCATTTGGCTTACACTTGGGCTTCCATTTGGACCTCATATCACTTACCATAAGACTCATACTCATATTTATCAAGTCTAATTGATGTCCATCATGTTCATAGCACATAAAATATAATAATTAGACTACGTGGCATCATAGAATCCTATATTCCTTAGCGAAATTTTCTAGGGCCTTACATTCTCCCCCCCTTAGGATCATTCGTCCTCGAATGAGAAGTATAGTATTTCCCAAACACTTTAACATCAAACATCTCTTTTCTAACCTACCTCCAGTCTCTAAATTTTCACTAACTCCTAAATTTTTCAGAAATTTCGGCAGAGTTTCCTTTGTAACTAGGCCTATCCTCCTGCCAGGGAATCACCAAATTCGTCTCAACAACACATCCACAATTATACATAGCACCACAATGTATATATCCACAATCCTAATCCCGGTATTACAAGCACTACATTATCATAAGGATACTAGAACATGGACTGCACAGTTTTACATCAAAATACCTATATGGTACATTCCAAGTCAAAACTAACTGGTATTCAATCAAACTAAAGTACTTTCCTTCCACGACATATTTATCCTTCCACACGACATTATTGACTTACAAGCATTGTCATAACACCTTCTCAGAAGTAATATCAACTCCTAAAAATACATAACAAGGATGACGGATAAACATCTTGCATGAGATAACTATCCATTGACTTTACCTTTTTATAACTTCCACTGTACAATTTACACTCCACTGGATATTGCAATTCATGATAACAACAATAACCCACAATTCCATAACTTGGCATCATACCATCAAGGATGTCAGTTCATAGTAAACAAACAATCATGTGTTCATAATAGTCCTTACCGGCCATTAATGTAATCGCAAAGGTGTTCATCAACAAGAATATAATTTCATTTCAATCAACAGTCCATATGAAGTCAAGCCATCATGAATCTTGCTAGTAGTGCATCATACAGGATATTAACATGATCATATAGTTCAATAAAGTCAATTCATACCCACATTTTTTTTCACTATCTTCTTAGACATAAGCATATGGAAACACAAAGTACATGAGGAACAATTATGGGGAATATCATACACCTATTGCAACCTAATGTGTAATACAGTCATGTTACCTTTATTATCAACTCACATAATATTTTTAGGGGTACACTCACACTAAACCCTTGATGACCCTTAATAGTTACCCTAAGATGTGATACCATAAACTGACCATAAATTTATCTATCAATATATATGTGACCATACTATGAAGCTTTATCTTTGACTTGTCTGAACTTACAATACCCAATGATCTAATACAACGAGGAACAACAAAGTTCAAGATCAGGCTGGAGTTCTTCAGGAATCCATTAATGCACTGGGTAGAGCACTTTATGAGGTCGTATACTAAAAGACATGAAATGTTACTACTAACAAAACTGACATGGTTAATCACTGTGACTACCTTAATTAATACACAAATGAGGCATAGGAGTAAGTAGTACATGGGAAATAGGAATCATTAAGGAGGAATACTCAAGTACGTGAACCACTCATTTTCT
This sequence comes from Nicotiana noctiflora, assembly GCA_032618575.1. Classification (NCBI taxonomy): domain Eukaryota; kingdom Viridiplantae; phylum Streptophyta; class Magnoliopsida; order Solanales; family Solanaceae; genus Nicotiana; species Nicotiana noctiflora. Next base: position 16,228 of record JASVEL010009877.1, read on the forward strand.
AAAGGGTAGGGAAAATCCGTCGACCCCGAATAGGAATACTCTAGCACTTTGAATGTGATATGGGATTCAAAATACACGAAGTTGAATTACACTCTTAACATTACTTGACGCACAGAATCTATGCCACAACCCTATAAGGATGAAAAGAATTGAACGCTTATGAGATTACCATATTCTAGAAAACTTAACACTTCTTGGTAATTGATCTTATATGAGGAAACTAAAAAAATTACGACCATTTTTTTCATTCAAATCAACATGTTCATGATATGTACAAAAATCCGAAGTCATTTAATCTCAACCTTTCACGAGTGAAACTCAATAGCTAGGAAATCTTGATATTGGGACAAAATCATGAATTGGTTAGATGGTTCTAATAGTTAACACGACGCTTCAGGGGGAAGGCAAATAACACTCATATCTAGCCAAGAAGGTGAGATACCAAGGGTAGTAAAACTCTCCACACATGACAATGACATAGTCCATGATTCTAGAAGTTGAGGGTGTGAAGAAAACCAAACATAATGAGACAGTGCACAATAATCCCTGAAGGTTTGCAGATGTTCGTGATGAGATCTCTATAGGTTTTGACTTGAAAAAGGAAGTGTCATAGTGATACATAGAAGGACATGTTATTTTATGGTTGTCGTACATGTGTAAGGAACTAGCACAATGAATTCACTAAAGAAGGAATAAATTTAACACATTGTGGAGACATAATCAGAAAATAATCATTGGTTATAAGTTGGACACACTTCTACTATATTAACTCCCCACTGCAATACATGACCATGCCACGAGCAACCACAATACTAGGACAGAGTGAGCTACTTACTGCGGGATGTTCCTAGTGGGCACAAAAACCATGGCGACACAAGATATCTATGATGGGGATGTGAGGATCTCAATATTTTTTTCCAGAGAGACTTTATGCACACGGTGACCATTTTGATTGATATGAACTCATATGATAGGCACTGAGATGTGCATATATGTTACTAGACAGTGAAAGGGTCTCATGATGATACTCGTAAGAGAGTAGATTGAATGATCAAGCCATATAAGACACACACAACTAAGTAAAAGAGTGACTCGAGAAGGATCACAAATCTTGGATTCTTTGCATGGAACTTGACACCACATGTACAAACTTTACGATGGTGCATGTATAGGCACAAGTGAGCGAGATGTTGTCAATTTAAATGAGGCGTTTCTAAAAGAAATTCATCGGGAATAGTCCTTTGTTAAGAATTTAGAAAAAGCAAGTAGGAAGTATCAATAGTGCTATAACTCAATTCTGGAACATAATTATAGAGCTCAATTCCATAGGAGGTTGTAAACAATAGAACTCTGATAGGGAGACTTTGTAAATAATACGTCTCATTTAAAGAGTACGTGCATGTGCATGAACTGTTTTGTAATTTAGATTCTTTTTAAGAACATATCTATGCAAGGACAAGGAAATCATAAGGGTTTAACAAAAAGTTTAAACAATCGCCACATTACCAAATAAAATGGATCACATAGTTAGTTTTTTTTTTCTTTACATAATTTCCTTACCTCTAGGTTGCATTTCATAGCCCTTCCATAGGGTTCACATATAAAATTATTCACCTATACGCTTCATACAATAATAAGGAAATCACAATTACGAATCAAACACTTTAAATGATCACCACATTATCAAATAAAAGAATCATGCCATTTTCTCGTGTATTTGTCCGTCGGCTCTTGGGGCCATAATTATCACATCAGTCTTGGCACTAGGCCACATTCCATAACACAGTCTCTTCTTCCCCACATTTCACATCATTTCCGCATATTTCACATCAACATCATAATCCGTTTCATATTTTCTCATGTCACAAATATTGCCAGGTACAATTTCATTTCGAGTTCTTGACACATTGTCTATACTCTATTTCTCAAAAACATTTGACTTATTTCAACATCTCTATGCAAATAGGACTTCACACAGTTTTATTTAATATATGCTGCTTCAATTTCAATTTAAGGCCTTCACATTTCAATACGTGATTCATACCCCTTGCACCCATTTTAAGTTGTCAATAATAGCACATTGATCATATTGGAATGCATCTTTCACAAAATCGGGTCACAACACCAATTCATGTAAAGTATCAAATACAGCTAGAGTCCAACATCTAGTCTTACCACATTTCCACAGTCACTTACTTCATTTCCAAACATCTTTATACATTACCAATGACTAGACGCAATCAAACAAATACCTTTGGTACACATAACAACATTTTGGAAGAATCAACCATAACAAGTTTTCTCACAAAATTTGGCATCAAAATATCAATTCAAACTTGACTTGAAGTCAAGACATTTTAGCACATAGTTCACATTCTTTACATATCCTCATCTACCAAGAATAATATATTAAACAAATGAAGAAGTACCTCCCACATATATTTTCACACCAATAATTCGCTTAACATAACAAAACGGGTACTACATAAATTATATTTTAAACCTACAACATTTACGCGGACACCATGGAAGCTTAATTTCTAAGAGACGGGGTTTTAGCCGTACATATTGATGATATACTACATGATCTGGTGGTGCAGTGACTTTAGTGGGAACAAGGGTACTCTCCTAAACAACAAGTTCTACCAATCACTCCATGGCTCATCACATTCTTCTAACAAGTCCTTGGGTGATCCACTTGGACTCAATGGTGAGATAAATCTCACCTTACATGCTTCAAATTCACATATTATGGTATCAAAATTACCAATATTGAGGGTAATAATTACAGAGGAAATTATCTCCATATCTTGAGCCATATCGCACGATCCGGAATATCAAAGAAATGGGTAAATTCCTAAATGCCCGTGCAGCCCCCAACTTATATGATGTGGTCGACAACACACCGATAAGAAGGGCGCTACTAGACACGGCTCCGAGACATACTAGGACACTTAAAAACATTAGGCTCTGATACCAAGTTTGTCACGCCCCAAATCGAGGGACATGACCGGCGCCTGACTAAGTAGCCCCAGTCAAGCGGACCCGGGTGCCTTTCATTCCCACGTGTTACCCCTGTGTTGATTATTTCTCATTAACCAAATACCTTACCAATTATAACTGATTTCACAATATACAAACATAACCATGCGAGTGATTCATTAACAAGTTTACGGTTTTTACAACGCCCAACATAATATATACATGAGCCTCGAATCCCACAGTTTACATGTCTACGAAACCTCTAGTATACAAACGACGATACAATACTTACCGGTAACAAGGCTCCGGCTATACCTTACACAAAATCAAAATAAAGTCTAAACAAGAGTGGCATGAGCCACGTAGGGCCCGAAAGGAAAGGGGCTCACCAAAACGGGCAGTGGAAGATGAAGGATGCTACTGCCAATGAGCTGAAGTACCTGCTACTGATTCACCTACAATCATAATACGAATGTAGCGTCCCCGGCAAAAGGGACGTCAGTACACTTGAATTGTACTGGTATGTATGGACAAACTTTGTCCCAAGTAAACTGAAGCCATTAAATTACATCAAAACTAATCAAGCCAGCCAACCATGTTTTCCACTTTTTACTCATTTCAGGTAAGCCTCAACACAAACACGTTCAAGGTAAACAAATAGAACAACAACCAATCAACCACATAAATTGCAAGTAGTCAAACATAGGGGCAATCAGTGCCCCCAGGTTGCAAACTCTCCTGCTGTCTCCTTTCACAATTTCACATTATTGATTTTTGTATCAATTTTCAATAGCGATTTCGATCGCTTTCCATCCTTATTACCCCTGACCACCCTTATTACCTCGGCCACCCTTATCACCCCAACCCACACCTTATTTCCTCACGTTGCGGCGCGCAACACGACCCCGCCTTACAGTTTAAAACACAACAATTTAAAACAGCGGATAAGGTACTACACACAATTTCAACAAGTTCAAATAAGCAACTTGCACATTGTTCCATGTTCTCAATTACTTATCAAGCCAATATCACAACCAAGTTACAATATTTCCATAATCAAAAATATTCACACAAGTATGTTCAACAATTTTCCACAATAAACCAATTCTCAAGTGTTTCGTTTCTTTTCCACAAGGTTCCATAAAGGCCATCATAACCATTATTCACAATTCTTCACCAATTCCAATTCCCTTGTTATCTTTCAATTCATATTTCATACCACACCACATGTAGTTTAACATCAATTAGATACCCAACAACAAAATCAACAAATTACACACAATCTCTCAAATTAACACATGCCAAACGAATTGCACACATAAGGGCGATTTCACAAGAATCAAAGTTAGCCATACATACCTCGATTGAGCTTTCCTTAAGTTACTACAACACTCCAAAAACTCTAGCAATTCCAATCTACTATGAAACATAACAAAATTAAACACATATTAGAAAGATATTCATGAAACTAGCTCATTTGAACAATTTATCAAACACTAGTTGAGCATCTTGATTTCGAATCCCCTTTTTAAGACTTCCTTCATTCCCTAACCCAATCTTTAGTTATTTAAGTTAAACAATCTTCCCATAAACCTAAGTTGTACATGCATGTATACACAATACTAATAAACCCAAGAATCATACCTCAATAACTCATCTTATACACCAAACTCGAAATTAAAACCCTAGGGTATAGAATCTTACCTCTTAGATGAAGAACTTGCTATTGGGTTCTTGATTCTTGAAGAATGATGCAAGATTTGGATGATTTGGATATTGGGTTGCTCCTTCTCTCTCTAAAATACTCTCACATCTCTCTAAAATCAGTAAGAAATGACCCCAAAATGAACCCCAAAGCCTATATATTGAAATGGGGTCGGGTTATAAAAATTAGAAGAATAACCCTGCGATGTCAATTCTGCTATCGCAGAATGCACCGCAGAATGGACATGCGGGCCGCAAAATGCACCGCAAAATTGGCAGCCAAAAATGAGCTACACTGGTTCAATCTGCGGTCAAAATGCGGACCGCAGAACGAACATGCGGACCGCAGAATGAACATGCGGACCGCAGAATGAACATGCGGACCGCAGATTTGACCTGACACACGATCGCATTTTCCAGCCTTTGGTAATTTGATCATAACTTTGTGTAGGAATGTCCAAATGACGAACGGTTTGAAGCGTTGGAAACTAGACTCAAAGGGCTTTCATTTGATATTCTATTCACAACATAAAAACTTATACATAATTATATATGATCCTTTGAAGTGGAGCTATGTGCGAATCCATTTGGAATTTTGGCGTATTTCGATAATTTTCCCATTTGGCTTACACTTGGGCTTCCATTTGGACCTCATATCACTTACCATAAGACTCATACTCATATTTATCAAGTCTAATTGATGTCCATCATGTTCATAGCACATAAAATATAATAATTAGCCTACGTGGCATCATAGAATCCTATATTCCTTAGCGAAATTTTCTAGGGCCTTACAGTGACTTGGTCCGTCCCGCGTAATAAATAATAACACCTAATTGTTAAAATGAATTGGACTAATTATCATGTTTTGGCTTCGTGCCAATTATTTGAATCCTTCAAGGATTGGTATCACTATTTTGATAACACTGTGCATATTTTATTCTAAATTTAAGGTTTAAAATGGAATTATGGCTATTTAGCATTTTTATAAGGTTATGAAAAACTTTAACAAGGTCCTAATAACATTTTTGCTGTGAGCTAATATGATATTGTTGCCCACAGGGCTTTCTTGATTATTTGTTAGACTGATTGGGGCCGAGGGCCATATGTTAGGGCATGACATTCATGTGAGCATATGCATACACATGCATGGATCGGACTGCACGCCGCAGTGGTATATGGATCGGGCTGCGCGCCGCAACAGGTGTGATATTGATATTGTGCTTGGGCTGTAGGAGCCCCTCCGGAGTCTGGACACCCCTAGTGAGCACGGGTACCCAAAAGGATCGGGCTACACGCCGTAGTGGTCATATGCATTGCATGGCATACATACATTGGTTTACGTGTACTACGTGGCATAACATTTTAGCACTCATACTTTACTGGCACATGTGCATTTGTTGCTTTATTGACCGGATCTCCTGGTATAAATTGTTAAGGAGTGCTGAGCCCGAGAGGCTGATTTGAGTGCTGACTTGCACTGCTTGAGATTCTCCCAGGTATTGGTATGTTATAATGAAAGAAAGTAGCTAAAACTTTGGATTTCTAATAATCTACTCACATATGCTGAAAAGGAATAAAATGATAGTGTTTTGAAGTTTAATGATAGTTCCGTATTGTGTAGCAAGAGATAGTGCCTTGCGTGGTTTTCTTCCCTTCAGCATTATTTACTTTTATTACCGCTGAGTTGGAAGTACTCACACCCGACTCCCTGCACCTTGTGTGCAGATCCAGGTACATTACGGTAGAGCTGATTCCATTGCGGCTCGGGAGTACTTTTGGACAGTCGAGGTAGTTGCCAGCGTTCGCAGGACCTGATTCTCCAGTTTGTCTGTATTTTGTTCTGATCATCCCACACTTGTGCACAGTTATATTCACTATTTACACATTGTATACTCTGTAGAGGCTCATGACTCTTGACCCTTCGGTCTGTGGGAGTTGGCACATGTTGGGACTTGGTTCCCTGTTTTAAGTATGTCTATCACTGTTGTGCTTAAATTGGATAAAGTGAGCTTGTGGCTCCGTGGTTATTATTGATTGGTCGGGCTGGCCTAGCAGTGTGCTGGGCGCCATCACGACCAGATTTGGGGTCGTGACAAGTTGGTATTAGAGCCTAGGTTTACTAGGCCTCATGAGTCTTGAGCCGGTTAGTAGAGTCTTGTGGATCGGTACGGGGACGCCTGTACTTATCCTCGGGAGGCTGCGAACCTTTAGGAAACACTTCACATTTCTTGGAATTCTTATCGTGCGCACTTGATTCAGCTTGAGATATGCTTTTGAAATTCCTTCCGCACGTCTGTGTATGCATCGAGCGCTCAGTAATATAAGTGCCTTATGTGTAGTGGAACGAGTTCAAACTCGGGAAGACTAAAATGATTATGCTATGTGTATCCTGGTGGAAGGTATTGTGTTGAAATGCTAAATTGAGGCGAGATAGGTGGATTGGTTCTCCTGTGTAATTGAAAGGTAGTTGATATGTGTTATGATTCGAGCAGGTACAACGCATGTTCATGTACCAAATATGATAATATGATTTGTGTAGTATTGAGACTAATGTTGTCGATATGCATTGTGATGTCTTGTCGAGTTGTGAATGTATTGCTATGATGGTTTTGGTGATTCTCTGGCAGGTGGATAGGCCAATTTACAAAGGGAACTCTGCCGAAATTTTTGGAAAATTTGGGACTTAGAAAAGATTTTGTCACCTAAAGAGGGGGCGTAACTGTTGTGTGTGAATGAATGCAAGAATTGCAAAAGAGTTAATATTTTTGATGATTCGAATCTCCGCCGAAGCTTGTAAATGACTTGAGTTTAATCTAACTAGAACTTTGTGGCATCACTTGAGTAATAATGATATGAGTGGTTGAAAGTGCTTTGATGAATGGCTTCGAGCTAAGTTGGGGAGGTTGCTATTGAATAACTGATTGCACTATTGTGTGCTATGTTGATTCTGTCTCTAAGTATGTTGGGAAATTCTGGTAAAGGTTATGGTGCTTCGTAGATCTAATGAAGTACTAGGGTGTTTTGAACTGCTGTTGGTAAAGAATATTCACCGTATAGAAAAGAAAGATAGCTGATTGTATCTGTAAGTAATCATGTTCTGCGATGTCAGAGTTCTAACAAAACACGAGTGGTTCTACTCAATAGGACAGTTGAATTACAGCTGAATAAGGGTGAATGATGCCCGAGAATGGTTTTGCAGTGTTCAAGATTTTGCTTGTAACAGTCAGGTGCCTTAAGATTTGTGTATGTGGCTAAAGATGGCGGTTTCGTTAGAGAAGATCAAGACTTGTGTTATATCATGTGAATGATGGGATTCTAGGTATCCGTATTGGGAAGTAATGATAACAATTTAAAAAAAAAATAAAATCGCGGAAAGTTCATCAAAATAAAGTATGGTAGAATGTGGTACTTTTGGGAAACATTGAGAGAGTATTCAGTGGCCTATGGGTCTTAGACCGTGTAGTCTTGTGTACGAGTCTCGTGTGGTAACATGAGTTGATGTATTATGGTACTATAGTAAAGACTGATATGAAATTAGAGATGAATCAGAAAGGAAACTGGGTAAATGGAACGACTTGTTAATAAACCGGAATGGTATAAAAAGGAATACGATTGATTCCTGGTGTGTGGTTGAAGTAATAAGTCTTGCAGACATTGCAGCAAAGCTCTTGAGTGCTGGCAGTTGTGTAACTTGATATGGGTATAAGGACTCGGTCCTGGCAGTTAAACTTATGCAACGAATGGGAAGAAATAGTTTGTGATGTGTTTTATCATGGTTTGAAAATGAGTATACTCCTGTCGGTATGCGAAGCGTGGAATGTGTAATGAGTTTTCTTCTATAAGGGATCACGAAAGTCCTTGACTAGTGGAGTGCGCCGATGTTGAGGCGGAGGAAAGGGATATGAATTTCCACGTTGTCTTAGTGTAATATGGTATACACGATGTGTTATGGAAAGTTGATAATGGTATATTCTAGGTTTTGAGACTAGTTCATAATATATGGGAAGTCAATAAAATTATTGAGCAGCGCGGACAGCTGCAGGTGATTTAAGAATCAATCTTTCTGGTGATTTAAGAAAATGGTACTGCTATTCTAGTAATTTGGCAGGGTATATGGTGCAAAGGGACAAGGTAATGTAAACGGATAATATTTAGTGGTGTGGTGGTATCCTCTTGTTAGGTTGACATTGATGATTGAGTTGTAAATGGCATAAGGAAGTTTCCGAATGGCTTTTGTGGTATGAATGGATGCATGATGTGCGTTATGTATTTGTACGGTGAAGTACGGAATCAGGCATGGTGATTCATGTGATATATATGTGTAGGAGACTTGAAGTTCTCGTTAGTCCGCCTATGCGGTGGTTGTATATCGTGTGTATCGGCACCGTTTTGTGATTATTGGAAATCGGAAGCCCTAGAGGCTCTCTCTTAACTTGATAAGACGAATTCGGAATATGATACTTGATTGCTGACTGGTTGTCATGGGTCAGATTGTCTACACTAATGTGATATGGACTATGTCGGAAAATGGCACAAATTGCGTAGCAGAGAGCATCAGAGTATGCTCCAACAGAGTAGTTGTACCCAGGACCAGCGGACGGCTGGTAGGCATTGCTTTGTCAGTTGGACCTTAGTGGCGGATGTTAGTGTAGAAGTATCTACCATTGATTAGTTCTGGTATTGAGGAACTTTGTCGGATGCGTTTCTTGTGGCCAAACTTGAGGCTATATATGTTTATTATGATAAGCAACTTGACTCGACGCATATTTATTTGGCGAGGGTTACTTGGATCGGGTGGCACGCCGCCACAGCTATGGTATCTAGATCGGGTGGCACGTCGCCACGGGTATGCCATTGGAGCGGGTTGCATGCCGCAACAGAATATTGTGAAAATATAGTTAGTTATAAGCTACCTGGTATACAATACTTCCTCGCTTCTGAGGAAAAGACCGTTTTGAGTATCGCTTGGCGAATGGCACATCGGTTGTGTCCTCTCAGGATTTAATAGCATATGTTAATTGTTTCACCGTGGGTGAGGTTGATTGCTTGGGTTCAAGACCTAGACCTGTGCGTGGCTAACCGTTTTTGAGCTTGGTAACTTGAGGTGCTTCATGAGTAATGGTGTTTGGATAGAATCACGAGTCTTGGCAAGGCCACGTGATGTTATGACCTCTCGAGAAGGATTCAGGTACTCTATTTCTATAATGCGAGACGCGATCTCAGTTCTATGTTATGATGGCACGGAGGAATTGAATTGCAGCTCTTTTGCTGGAGACAGTTGTCATGATTTGAGCTGTCATGATTCGAGTGTGTTCAGACGTTTCTATTGGAGCCTAGGTTGTGCTCGTCACGGCTTAGGCCGGTGGTTGAGATGTCATGTCACCAGTGTGGTGTGTTATGATCGAAATGACCGTTGGAGTCATTAATGAATACGAGCATATTGGATCTTAGCTTGTTAGAAAGGTAAAAATCGAGGTTTGGCTCCGAAACCTATCGTGGTATGAGTTTTAAAAAGGGAAATAGATTCACGAATGGTTAACCTGAGAGATGGGTTCGGTATATCGCATGCTTCAGCTGCCGTGGGCAGGATATATAGGTGTTGGAATAAGAATCTATCTAATGAAAGAGGTTTTCAGCTAGTATTTGGTTATTGTGGCCAGTTGTTATGATTAGAGACTATCGTCTCGAGTGATGGGGTTGTCGATACATCATATGATCTCACCCGGAGTAGTGAATGTGGGTTATTGCGGTGGATTCGAGTGTATCCTGAGTATAGGCATGGGATTTGCATTTGGCATATGATTTCAGAAAGTGCAATGTGATTTATGGTCCAGATGGTCTGTGAAATTTTGACTATATGGTGTTTTCGGACTTATGTGAGATAGGGTGACGTATGATCGCCCGAATATATACTTGGTAAGGTCATTCAACTATTGGGTTGCTTCTAGTACAACTCTCAGTACGCTCGAGGACGAGCGATTTTTTAAGTTGGGGGGAAATTAAAGACCCGGCCTATTGTTACGGGAATTACAACCCCGTCATGTTGCAATTACATGTTTTATGCTTTTATATCAGTGTTAGAGCCTATCGGGTGAGTTAGGAGTGAATTGAATTGAAAATGAAGCAAATAGCATGTTTGAAGGAAGTTTGAATATGGAAAGTAATCCTAGAGTTGACTATCGAGTTAGAGTGCTCGGAATCAGATTCTGATGATTCGACTAGTTTCGGGAGATCATTTATGACTTAGGAGAGCAATCGGAATTGAATTTGGAGGCCCGGTGTAGTTTTAAGCTTGAATTGGCTAAGGTTGAATTTTGGCGAAATCCGAACGGTAGGTGAGATTTTGATCCGGGGGTCGGAATGGAATTCCGACAGTTGTAGTAGCTTCGTTAGGTGATTTTGGATATGCCTGCAAATTTTCAGGTCATTCGGACATCGTTTGGTCGGGTTTTTGATTGAATGAGCAATTCAGAAATTTTGAAGAAACTTAGGCTTGAATCCGTGTGTATTGGTGATTTTGATATTTAGGATGGTGTTTTTATGATTGGAACAAGTTCGTATCGTGTTTTGGAGTATGTTGGTGGTTTTCGTTGGGGTCCCGGGAGCCTCGGGATGAATTCGGGGGTCCAAACGGACCAATTTGTGCCAAAGGCACTGCTGTTTCTACTGCAATTAGTGCAGAAGATTTTTGTGTTTCGCGATCGCGAAGCTAGGTCTGCGATCGCGTAGGGTTAAGCTGGGAAGTTCTGCGATCGCAAGGTTGAGACTGCGATCGCGTAGGGTATCGAGATGAGGCTGGGAGATTGCTCTTCGCGATCGCAGGAGTAGTGATGCGATCGCGTGAGGTTGAGTGTTTGTGCATCGCGATCGCGGGTCGGTCGATGCGATCGCGTAAGGTCGTGTTCTTGAGCGGCGCGATCGCGACCCCTTTGATGCGATCGCGTAGGGTCGCTGAGTTGAGCACTGCGATCGCGTCCCAGGCTCACGCGATCGCGTAGAGGAAAGTTGGCAGCCAGGTTTTTGTGCATCGCGATCGCACGCCCAGTGCTGCGATCGCGTAGAGTAAACGGCCCAGGCAGTGAGTTTAAGTCCAGAAACATTTCATTACGGGTTCATACACCCCAAAGCACCATTTTTGAGCCCTAGAGAGAAGAAATCACAGGAAAATGCTGGGAAATCATTGGGTATTCATCGAAGGTAAGTTTCTTGACTCAAAAACATCACTTTATGGTAGAATTAACATCAATCTTCATGAATTTGGGTAGAAATTGTGAAGGATTGTGGCCTAGATATAGAAAACGATAATTTGGGTTTTGAAAGGCCAATCGAACTCCGATTTTGGTAAATTTTATATGTATGGACTCGTGGCGAGACGAGGGTTCTGGAAATATCAGTTTCGAAATTTTTCGAGATGTGGGCCCGGGGCTCGGGTTTTGCAAATTTCGTGATTTTTGATATTTTTCGAGTTCTTTCGATTGGGTTATGTTCCATTAGCCTATTTTGATATATTTGTACTGATTTTGGCTAGTTTGGACGTGCGTGGATGCCGGTTCGAGGAACTAAGGCGTCGCGGGCATGAGTTTTCGTCGGTTCGAGGTGGGTAATACTTGTAAATGATGTCCTGAGGGTTAGTAAACCCCGGACTTGCACATCTTAGTGTTGTGTTGAGGTGACTTGCACGCCGAATAACGGGCGTGGGGTAGAGCACCATTGGGGATCGTGACTTGGTCCGTCCCGCGTAATAAATAATAACACCTAATTGTTAAAATGAATTGGACTAATTATCATGTTTGGGCTTCGTGCCAATTATTTGAATCCTTCAAGGATTGGTATCACTATTTTGATAACACTGTGCATATTTTATTCTAAATTTAAGGTTTAAAATGGAATTATGGCTATTTAGCATTTTTATAAGGTTATGAAAAACTTGAACAAGGTCTTAATAACATTTTTTTTTGCTATGAGCTAATATGATATTGTTGCCGTAGGGCTTTCTTGATTATTTGTTAGACCGATTGGGGCCGAGGGCCATATGTTAGGGCATGACATTCATGTGAGCATATGCATACACATGCATGGATCGGACTGCACGCCGCAGTGGTATATGGATCGGGCTGCGCGCCGCAGCATGTGTGATATTGATATTGTGCTTGGGTTGTAGGAGCCCCTCCGGAGTCTGGACACCCCCAGTGAGCACGGGTACCCAAAAGGATCGGGCTACACGCCATAGCGGTCATATGCGTTGCATGGCATACATACATTGGTTTACGTGTACTACGTGGCATAACATTTTAGCACTCATACTTTACTGGCACATGTGTATTTGTTGCTTTATTGACCAGATCTCCTGGTATAAACTGTTAAGGATTGCTGAGCCCGAGAGGCTGATTTGAGTGCTGACTTGCACTGCTTGAGATTTTCCCAGGTATTGGTATGTTATAATGAAAGAAAGTAGCTAAAACTTTGGATTTCTAATAATCTACTCACATATGGTGAAAAGGAATAAAATGATAGTGTTTTGAAGTATAATGATAGTTCTGTATTGTGTAGCAAGAGATAGTGCATTGCGTGGTTTTCTTCCCTTCAACATATTTACTTTTGTTACCGCTGAGTTGGAAGTACTCACACCCGACTCCCTGCACCTTGTGTGCAGATCCAGGTACATTACGGCAGAGCTGATTCCATTGCGGCTTGGGAGTGCTTTTGGACAGTCGAGGTAGCTGCCAGCGTTCGCAGGACCTGATTCTCCAGTTTGTCTGTATTTTTGTTCTGATCATCCCACACTTGTGCACGGTTATATTCACTATTTACACTTTGTATACTCTGTAGAGGCTCATGACTCTTGACCCTTCGGTCTATGGGAGTTGGCACATGTTGGGACTTGGTTCCCTGTTTTAAATATGTCTATCACCGTTGTGCTTAAATTGGATAAAGTGAGCTTGTGGCTCCGTGGTTATTGTTGATTGGTCAGGCTGGCCTAGCAGTGTGCTGGGCGCCATCACGACCGGATTTGGAGTCGTGACAATAATCCCTCATAGGACCTGAGCTGGGTCCACTGGAACTGCTAGGGCTGGAACATCCTCCTTGATATGAGCCTAAGGTTCTGTCACTTATGCTGCTGCTCGGGGCTGAGCTCTACCCCTACCTTGCCCTCTAGGACGGCCACGACCTCGGCCTTTGCCCCTAGCGGGAGTTGCCGCTGCTGGGACCTCAGGCTTCTGGTCAGTAGATGAGGATGCACGTGTTCTTGCCATCTGTGGAAGAACAGAGTAGAAATTCAATTAACATTTGAAAGATCAAAGTCGCACGACTGGAAAGAATAAAGGGAATATTTTCCTAACTCTATAGCCTTTGGGGAATAAATATAGACGTCTCCGTACCGATCCCTCGGACTCTACTAAGGTTGCTCGTGAGTTGTGAGACCTGTGCAACCTAGTGCTCTGATACCAACTTGTCACGACCCGGATTTTTCCCCATCATCGGGATCGTGATGGCGCATACTCGTGGTAGCTAGGCAAGCCAATTCATTCAACAATTTCCTGTCCATACAATCATTTTTGTTCTCATATTTAATAGCAAAAAATAATTACTCAATTTGTTAAATGCGGAAGTCTTTCTAAATAGAGATGAATGATAATAATGTAAAATAACTGATAAGATCCTCTACCCAAGATGTGGAGTCACCAACTCACGAACTACTAAGGAATACTACACATAATGGTCTGAAAGAAAATAATAAACATTTGCCTGTCTCAGAACCATCAGACCACAACGTTAAGTCACGAGTGACTGAGAGGCTTGTCACGCCCCAAATCGAGGGACATGACCGGCACCTGACCGGGTTGCCCCAGTCAAGCGGACCTGGGTGCCTTCCATTCCCACGCGTTACCCCTGTGTTGACTGTTACTCATTAACCAAAATATCTTACCATCAATGACTGATTTCACAATGCATAAACATAACCATGTGATTTATTTACTAACAAGTTCATAATTTATATTTACAACGCCCCATACATATACATAGGCCACAATCCCACAGTTTACATGTCTACGGAGCCTCTAGGATACAAAAGGGAAATACAATACTTGCCGGTAACAAGGCTCCGGCTATACCTTACAAAATCCAAAAGAAAGTCTGAAATAAAAGTGGCATGGGCCACACTGTGCCCCGAGGAAGAAAGGGGCTCACCAAAACGGGCAGTGGAAGGAGAAGGATACTACTGCCGATGAGCTGAAGTGCCTGCTACCGATCCACCTACAATCATGATACGAATGTAGCGTCCCCGGCAAAAGGGACGTCAGTACACTTGAATTGTACTGGTATGTATGGACAAACTTTGTCCCAAGTAAACTCAAGCCATTAAACAAGAATCACCGTGTTAAGACAGCCAATAGATTACATCAACAATTAATTAAGCCAGCCAACCATGTTTCCACATTTTCCTCATTTCAAATAATTCTCACACAAGCCCATTCAAGGTCACAAATGGAACAACGACCAATCAACAACATAATTTGCAAGTAGTCAAACATAGGAGCAATCAGTGCTCCCCAGGTTGCAAACTCTCCTGTTGTCTCCTTTCACAATTTCACATTATTGATTTATGTATCAATTTTCAATAGCGATTTCGATCGCTTTCCATCCTTATTGCCCCTGACCACCCTTATTACCTCGGCCACCCTTATCACCCCAACCCACACCTTATTTCACCATGTCGCGGCGCGCGACACGACCCCGCCTTACAGTTGAAAACACAACAATTTCAAACAGCAGATAAGGTACTACACACAATTTCAACAAGTTCAAATAAGCAACTTGCACATTGTTTCATGTTCTCAATTACTTCTCAAACCAATATCACAACCAAGCTACAATGTTTCCACATTCAATAATATTCACACATGTATATTCAACAATTTTCCATAATTCAAGTGTTTCATCTCTTTCCACAATAAACCAATTCTCAAGTGTTTCGATTTCTTTTCCACAAGGTGCCATATAGGCCATCATAATCATTATTCACAAATTCTTTACCCAATTCAACTCTCATTTACCTTTCGGTTCATATTTCTTACCACAACACTCATAGTTCAACAACAACTTTGAATATCCAACAACAACATCAATTTATCACATACAATTTCTCAAATCAACACATGCCAAACAATTTTACACATAAGGGCGATTTCACAAGAATCAAAATTAGCCATACATACCTGGTGATGATGTTTTTCCTCCTACTTTATGCTTACCCAAGATATCCTACTCTTGCCAACCTTGTTCTTGAAGACTCTTACTTCTACTCACTTCTTTTTACTAGAAATCAAGTTCAATAATCATGCATGAGTGTAAAAATTCTATTTTCAAAAGCTATTATATGCAAACCTCTCTTTACCCAATTAAAACTGAAAATCAAAGAAAATAGTTAGGGTTTTTACCTTGAAAATATTGGGGAAGTTGAATCCTTGCCCTAGAATCCCTTGGGATTAAGTAGTTGGAACAATCTTTGAAGATGAAGAACTTCTCTCTCTAAAAACCCTCCCTTCTCTCTCTAATTTTGGTGAGATGATATGATAAAATGAAGAAGAAAGGTGTTATATTAAAGAAGAGATCGGGTCAAAATGTTACAAAAATCTGGGCCGGGGTCGAATATGCGGTCACTATGCGACCGCAGAACCCACATGCGGTCCGCATAGTGGCCGCAGAATGGCTCAAAAATTTACGTAGGTTCTGTTAAGACATGCGGTCACTATGCGGACCGCATGTTGATTCTGCGGTCGCAAAAGTGCACCGCAGATTGACATGCGATCGCATATCGACCGCACATTTGACACGGATTTGGGGCAATTCTCTGGAATGATTTGCGGTCAGAATGCGGTCCGCATGTTGATTCTGCGGTCGCATTCTTGACCGCATATTTGACACTTTTTCGGAAAATTATTTCTCTACATTTTTGAAACTTAAATCACTACCAAGGGTCCGAACCGCGGCTCGCAAGCTCGCCGCGAAGAATTCTACGCATTCCTAACACATCATTCGGACCATGACACCACATCTACTAGGTTTTATGCACAAAAATTTTACGGGGCCTTACATCCTCCCCCCTTAAGATCATTCGTCCTCGAATGAGGATTTTGAAATAAATGAGTTGGTTTTGAAAGACATGATATGCAACCTTCAAAATTTTGACTAACTCTTATATTTTAGAAAAATTTCGCCAGAGTTTCCTTTGTATTATGGACATATCCACCTGTCAGAGGGCCCCCGAAACACATTACCAAACAACAATACACAAATACAACACTTTTCACAACTTGTATATACTTTCTTGCCTCAACAAATGCACATATTCTATCACATTGTTACAATTGCACATAAACTAGTCACTTCAATGAATTCTTACCTTATTTAACCATTTTAACACACCATGTACACTTAACAAATCATTACCAATCTACACTTACTATTAGTTGCTTATTAAACACGTAAATCTTTATAAGGCTTTCATTTATCAAGAACGGTTCAAGTGACCCAAGGTAACAACACATTTAACTCATTACAAAATGAAGGGGACTTTACTAATACTGAGAGGGAAACAACTTAGGCAAGATGACAGTTACTAGAAGTAGAAGGATCGCCTAATTTCTTCTAAGCTTGATCAAACAAATGGGGGTACTTTTCCTTCATCTCTTTCTCTGCTTCCCATGTGGCCTCCTCAACTTGTTGACTTCGCCACAATACTTTAACAGAGGCAACTTCCTTATTTCTCAATTTACGGACTTGCCTATCAAGAATGGCAACGGAAACTTCTTCATATGACAAATCTTCATTAACCTCAATAGCCTCGACTGACATGATTGCGGATGGATTTCCAATCACTTTCTTCAACATGGACACATGGAATACCGAGTGCACCGATGACATCTCAAGAGGCAATTCTAGCCTATAAGCAACTTGACCAATCCTTTGAACGATCCGATATGGCCCGACATACCTTGGACTCAATTTCCCTTTCTTTCCGAATCGTATGACTCCCTTAATAGGAGATACCCTCAAGAACACCCAATCATCGACTTGAAACTCCAATTCCCTTCGATGAACGTCTGCATAGGACTTTTGACGACTCTGTGCTGTTTTCATTCTCTCCTGAATAACCTTGACCTTTTCCATAGCTTCGTACACCATATCCGGCCCTAGCAATTCCGCTTCACCTACCTCAAACCACCCGATTGGCGATCTACATCTTCTCCCGTATAATGCCTCAAACGGGGCCATTTGAATGCTAGCATGATAGCTGTTATTGTAAGCAAATTCTATCAGTGGCAAGTGTTCATCCCAATTACCTTTAAAATCTAATACACAAGCCCGCAACATATCTTCAAGCGTCTGAATGGTCCGCTCGGCCTGACCATCGGTCTGTGGATGGAAAGTTGTGCTGAGATTCACCTGAGTTCCCAAACCTTGCTGAAACTTCTTCCAAAAGTTAGCTGTGAACTGAGCCCCACGATCCGAGATAATAGAAAGTGGAGTGCCATGAAGTTTTACTATCTCCTTGATGTTCAATCTTGCATATTGCTCTGCAGTATCAGTGGACTTGACAGGCAGGAAGTGAGCTGATTTGGTGAGTCGATCCACTATCACCCATATTGAGTCGAACTTACGCTGAGTGCGAGGTAACCCTACCACGAAATCCATATTGATCATCTCCCATTTCCACCTTGGTATTTCTATAAGTTGAGTTAATCCACCGGGCCGTTGATGCTCGGCCTTCACTTGTTGACAGTTCGGACATTTAGCTACAAAGCTTGCTATATCCCTTTTCATACCGTTCCACCAATAAATCTCCTTAAGGTCATGATACATTTTCGTGGAACCTAGTTGTACAAAATATCTGGAAATATGTGCCTCTGCCATTACCTTTTCTCGAAGTTCGTTCACGTCCGGAACACATAATCTGCCTTGACACCGCATTACACCACCTTTGATGCTGTGTACAAATGTTGAGGTCTTGTCATTCAGAACTGCTTCCTTTACCCGAACTAATGCTGGATCCATGAACTGTTTTTCCTTGATTTCCGCGACCAATGATGATTCTGCTCCATTATGCACCAAAACATTCCCCTCGTCTGACGCAGAGATACGAACCCCCAAACTGGCTAATTGGTAAACCTCTCGAGACTGGGGTCTCCGATACATACCCAAATGAGCCAAACTACCCATGGATCTCCGACTAAGAGCATCGGCTACCACATTTGCCTTCCCTGGATGGTACAATATGTTCATCTCATAGTCCTTGAGCAATTCTAACCACCGCCGTTGTCTCAGATTTAGCTCCTTCTGCTTGAACAAATACTGGAGGCTCTTGTGGTCTGAAAACACATCTACATGAACTCCATAAAGATAATACCGCCATATTTCAAAGCAGACACAACTGTCGCAAGCTCCAAATCATGTGTCGGGTAACTCTTCTCGTGATTTTTGAGTTATCTCAAAGCATACTCTGTAACCTTTCCGTGCTGCATCAA
The DNA here is from genome assembly GCA_032618575.1 of Nicotiana noctiflora. Classification (NCBI taxonomy): domain Eukaryota; kingdom Viridiplantae; phylum Streptophyta; class Magnoliopsida; order Solanales; family Solanaceae; genus Nicotiana; species Nicotiana noctiflora. The sequence continues at coordinate 35,445 of JASVEL010009877.1, forward strand.
CACACACCCTAACCAACCTTGGAGGCATAACTTTCACCTTAATACTTTACATCGATAGCGGAACATCCTTATTATATTCCTCATACATAAGACCTTCCACGAATTGAGTTCCACTATAATTTCCTTGATGTGGTTACGACCCCGTGTGAACAATTGCTACTAACTCTTCATAATTCTTAACCCAAGGCATTGCTGAATGAGTTTTCTCATATGACCTCCTGTCTCAAATGAATAGCACTGGCTAACTTTGCACATATACCCCGAATAACACTAACTTGCACGGCATTGTATCGAATGTAAAGTAGCATTGTGCTCTAACTTTTCTTAACCAACCTCTTCTCCCCATATGTGCATTATAGACTTTAAGAAACTGCACTACTTCCCTGTGAAATTTCCTACCATCCCTCATTACGGTTAAACACCTCTCAAAACGTATATCAACAACCTTTATATGCATATGACTTAGGAAGGGTCACTAGCCCGAGAAGGGTATTCTCTGAAACTTTAAATCCTCCTCAATACTTCAACAACAACTTTTGGTTTCACTCTTAAGTGTAAGGCTTAGTCCACTTGATTCTATCTCGGATGAGTAACTCGCCTTATTCCCCATGTTATAGTTACCAATAAAGTTCCCTGGTATTGCCGCTTAAGAGTTATCATGCCAAACACGTCTAGTCTGTCACGAGTTTTCATCCTCTTTCAACCCATTCCGAACCTTTCATTCCCATCTTTTTTTGCGGATAGTGCATAATTAATAGCTTTAATGTTCCACACATTTGTCCTGTCTCTTGTGAATTTGAAAAATCATTATGTCTTGTTTAATCATTTTATAGTACCACAACCTCACCAACGATAACCTCGCTTCCCATTGTGTGTAGACATGAACTATCTCTAGACCTCTTTAGTTGATATTCAGTGTCATCCAAGTCGGTTGCATCGCGGTTAATCCCTTATAACTTTTATTAACACTTGTGCCCTAAGTGAGTCCACCATTCCGATGCAAAAATTATTTTAAATAACCATGACCATCTCAATTTAAAGGTTTTCTCCCTATTTCTTCTCACCTCATTCTTCTTAGTTAGTGAATAGCCACGCACTCTTCCATATATTACGTGGTCTCTTACCTTAGGCATTCCATCCGGCTCACTTCTTAACTCTTATTGGGACATATGTAGCAAGGAGTGTTTGTCTGAACATCACTTAACACTTATCTATTTGTAAGGCTCTTTATAGGCTCTCTATCAAGCCCCAATTACCATCTTGGGTTGTTGTGGCAACACATTCATTTCTCTCACTCGTTCTGGCTTTCTTAGTATCCCGAAACTTTGTTTAAATCACAAATCTATGATTAGCCCATTCTAGGAACTCACAATCTTTCACATTTGACATATGGTACCTCCTTGGGTCCCATTTCTCCTGACCTTATGACAAGTAAAAGTCTCTTTACAAACATACTATTATTTTCTAGAATCGTTGACCCTATCGGTCACATTGCCATGCGTGAAGAATTTACATTCCTTAATCTCTTTTCTAGACCACACATGTCTTCACCAAAATATTCAAATATCATAGCTACATGGTCTCGCTCTTGTTTTATTGTATTTAAGTGGCCTCACGATGGTCCTCCCTCTCCCACATGGGGAAAATATCCTGGATCTCGACACAAGTCTTGAGTGTAGAAACCTTAGGAACATATGCCTCATATATCTATACCTCTTATATGCATACTCGACTATTAGGAAAGTTTAAGTCAGCATAGTATTGATCTCATAAGTTCCCTTCTCCTATTCAGCCACGTAGGTATGGGATTCCAAGTCCCCACGCATATCCTTTATGAGTGTAACGCAACTTCGTACATTTCTGGGTCCTTATAACGTTCGTAAGACAAGGGTCTTCTCACCTAGGGTCCAATTGAGTCTTATTTCATAACTTTTTACCTCATATGAGAGACTTACACTCTCCCCATTAATCTCTTAGTCATTCTCTCATATATCACGTGCTTATATAACCAATATTCTTTCACACCTTGCGATCAATTATATACTTCTCGCACTAACCACGTGTGCTACTCAAGCTTACATATCAATTATCAAATCAATGCCTCTTCGTGCGGGTAATCACTTTTAATCCTTTCCTCAAATAAAGCATATTTGTAGTACTATGTACTTATACTATTTATATATTCATACTGTTTATTCAACAAGATACATGTGCAATCACCATAACACCCATGTCTTTTCCCATTGGTCATGACATATGACAACACTACATGAAACAGACGAAAGAGCATTTAAACTTACCTTGAATCTCAACGCACGTGTTATAAAACAATATTATAGTCAAGCTTTATCGCACGATTTGGAATGTTGAAGAAGGGTAATATTCCTAAATGTCCGTGTAGCCCCCTACTTATATGATGTGGTCGACAACACACCTATAAGAAGAGCACTACTAGACACGGCTCCGAGACATCCTAGGACACTTTACAAACCTTAGGCTCTGATACCAAGTTTGTCACGCCCCAAATCGAGGGACATGACCGGCACCTGACCGGGTTGCCCCAGTCAAGCGGACCTGGGTGCCTTCCATTCCCACGCGTTACCCCTGTGTTGACTGTTACTCATTAACCAAAATATCTTACCATCAATGACTGATTTCACAATGCATAAACATAACCATGTGATTTATTTACTAACAAGTTCATAATTTATATTTACAACGCCCCATACATATACATAGGCCACAATCCCACAGTTTACATGTCTACGGAGCCTCTAGGATACAAAAAGGAAATACAATACTTGCCGGTAACAAGGCTCCGGCTATACCTTACAAAATCCAAAAGAAAGTCTGAAATAAAAGTGGCATGGGCCACACCGTGCCCCGAGGAAGAAAGGGGCTCACCAAAACGGGCAGTGGAAGGAGAAGGATACTACTGCCGATGAGCTGAAGTGCCTGCTACCGATCCACCTACAATCATGATACGAATGTAGCGTCCCCGGCAAAAGGGACGTCAGTACACTTGAATTGTACTGGTATGTATGGACAAACTTTGTCCCAAGTAAACTCAAGCCATTAAACAAGAATCACCGTGTTAAGACAGCCAATAGATTACATCAACAATTAATTAAGCCAGCCAACCATGTTTCCACATTTTCCTCATTTCAAATAATTCTCACACAAGCCCATTCAAGGTCACAAATGGAACAACGACCAATCAACAACATAATTTGCAAGTAGTCAAACATAGGAGCAATCAGTGCTCCCCAGGTTTGCAAACTCTCCTGCTGTCTCCTTTCACAATTTCACATTATTGATTTATGTATCAATTTTCAATAGCGATTTCGATCGCTTTCCATCCTTATTGCCCCTGACCACCCTTATTACCTCGGCCACCCTTATCACCCCAACCCACACCTTATTTCACCATGTCGCGGCGCGCGACACGACCCCGCCTTACAGTTGAAAACACAACAATTTCAAACAGCAGATAAGGTACTACACACAATTTCAACAAGTTCAAATAAGCAACTTGCACATTGTTTCATGTTCTCAATTACTTCTCAAACCAATATCACAACCAAGCTACAATGTTTCCACATTCAATAATATTCACACATGTATATTCAACAATTTTCCATAATTCAAGTGTTTCATCTCTTTCCACAATAAACCAATTCTCAAGTGTTTCGATTTCTTTTCCACAAGGTGCCATATAGGCCATCATAATCATTATTCACAAATTCTTTACCCAATTCAACTCTCATTTACCTTTCGGTTCATATTTCTTACCACAACACTCATAGTTCAACAACAACTTTGAATATCCAACAACAACATCAATTTATCACATACAATTTCTCAAATCAACACATGCCAAACAATTTTACACATAAGGGCGATTTCACAAGAATCAAAATTAGCCATACATACCTGGTGATGATGTTTTTCCTCCTACTTTATGCTTACCCAAGATATCCTACTCTTGCCAACCTTGTTCTTGAAGACTCTTACTTCTACTCACTTCTTTTTACTAGAAATCAAGTTCAATAATCATGCATGAGTGTAAAAATTCTATTTTCAAAAGCTATTATATGCAAACCTCTCTTTACCCAATTAAAACTGAAAATCAAAGAAAATAGTTAGGGTTTTTACCTTGAAAATATTGGGGAAGTTGAATCCTTGCCCTAGAATCCCTTGGGATTAAGTAGTTGGAACAATCTTTGAAGATGAAGAACTTCTCTCTCTAAAAACCCTCCCTTCTCTCTCTAATTTTGGTGAGATGATATGATAAAATGAAGAAGAAAGGTGTTATATTAAAGAAGAGATCGGGTCAAAATGTTACAAAAATCTGGGCCGGGGTCAATTATGCGGTCACTATGCGACCGCAGAACCCACATGCGGTCCGCATAGTGGCCGCAGAATGGCTCAAAAATTTACGTAGGTTCTGTTAAGACATGCGGTCACTATGCGGACCGCATGTTGATTCTGCGGTCGCAAAAGTGCACCGCAGATTGACATGCGATCGCATATCGACCGCACATTTGACACGGATTTGGGGCAATTCTCTGGAATGATTTGCGGTCAGAATGCGGTCCGCATGTTGATTCTGCGGTCGCATTCTTGACCGCATATTTGACACTTTTTCGGAAAATTATTTCTCTACATTTTTGAAACTTAAATCACTACCAAGGGTCCGAACCGCGGCTCGCAAGCTCGCCGCGAAGAATTCTACGCATTCCTAACACATCATTCGGACCATGACACCACATCTACTAGGTTTTATGCACAAAAATTTTACGGGGCCTTACACTGGAGACCTCAAGCTACCTCGGTCTCGAAATGCTCAGAAATCCCACAAGTACTCTACTGCTGCTGCTGCTCCTGTAAAAAACTTGGGCTTGTGCAAAAACGCACAGAAGTGCAGTATCAGCACAATCCGACCCTATGTGCTGGTAAGTGCCTGGCCTATCCATTCAAAGTAGTGACAAGCCTTGGACCAGACACTCACATAAACCTGTGCAGTTCTATATATGTACATACCATAAAATAACGGGATTATCAAGTGTGAGCACGTGATTTTTGCCATACATGAAAATTACTCCCAGAAAAATTCAAAATAAAATCGTTTTTGTATCGTTGTATTATTTGTGGATTTTTGTGTTAAGTTTCTTATTATTTGTATTCTTTGTGTGTGCATGTTTGTTTGTTCGAATTAAGAAAAATATAAAAATATATCACGTTTGCATTTAGGATTCATTAATAGTAATCGAGTTTATTTATAAAAAAAAAGAAATAGAAAATTACAAAAACAAATACGTATTTTTTGCATTTTTTAGTATTTAATATCAAAATTGTGTGATTTATTTAATTGATGTTTAAATTGAGTATGATAATATTTAGTGTAACTTGACTAGTACTTTTGTAATTTTTATTTTATTTTTTGTTAGTGTAATTAGCATTTTTTTTTGTTTAATTAGGAGTTTAAATTTAAAAGGAAGAAAAAAGAAAACAAAGTGAAGAAATAAAGAGAAAAGGATTTGGGCCATCTCCAATCCAGCCAAAACCATGGACCAATTTGATTCACAATCCAGTCCAATGTCCTACCCGGTTTAGACTTGCCCCTACTTAACCAAAAAGCGACCCCATTTTTATTTTTATACTGATCTTGGCCGTTGGATTCTTGTGATCCAACGGCTTAATTTGCACATTTTAGTATACCCAAAACCCCCCAAACCCGTTCTTCCTCTTCATTTTACCATTTCCTCTCCAAAGAAGCCAAGACCAAACGACCCTCTCGAAACCCTAGTAGCCGCCGCCCTTCTCCTCCACCTTTAAGCCGGCGGCAACCGTTCTGTTGGCCGGGAAAACAACACCCCTGGATCACCTTGCCTTCCTCTTCCTAAATCCACTAACCGTTTGGTTCAAATCATTCCCACTCATCTCGAATCTTCGTTTGAAGATTCGAGTAAAACTTGAACCCATTCCAACCAAGCCCAAACTCACACCCAAACATCCCCCTAATCTCCCTCACACCCAAACCAACCCTTGTATCCGTCGAATCTGGACAGAAATCATAAAACCCCAAAAACGAGTATCAAGTACACTAAAATTCTAATTAGGGATTTTACTTTCCGATTTTAGAGAAATTGGGGTCTAATAGACCTTAATTGATTTGTTTTCACATGAAAACATTTCAATTAAGGTCCGTTCGACCTTGAATACGAAATTCGAGTGGTCCGGTCGCTGCTTTGTTTCAAAATTTTTGGAGGTATTGCTTTCTTTCCTTTGTTTCCTCATTTATTTTATTTGTTTTGATTATGGTTGTCCGTTTGTTGTGATTTTTTGTTTTTCCTCATCTGTTTGGGACCTTTTATTTGGTTGATTTGTTTGTTTTCTGATTCGTTGTTGTTAACGTGTAGTTGTAAATTGAATTCACTTCGATTTTAATATCGTCGATTGGTTGATTTTGGATTCCCAAAACTGTTCTGTCCGAGGTTTTCTTGTATCATTGATTTGTCGATTATATGTTATCGATTATACATGTTGTAATCGATTGATTGAATATCGTCGTAGGTTTGTTTGTTAAAACCTTGGAATAAAATTTAGAACTGTTAAGCTGATCCAAATTCACTGTTGGATCGAAATTTTTGTGATTTCAAATAGAATTGTATTGAATATAACTGTTCAAATCTCAAATTACAAATTAGGAAAAGAAACAACTGAGTCAAAGAGTGCATTGCACATGAGATAGGTTGTTAAAACCTGCTGGACAACAGTGTTTTCCAATTCTGTTATGCCTTTAGGATTTGATTAATTATAAAATCCACCTTTAGACAAATCAAGGTGGAAGAATCAGAGAATATCAGGATAATAATGAGTATTGTTAACTTTGTTAAGTGTTTTAAAAGCTGAAAAATCAGAACAAGCATGGGGAAAATGATTTAAAAGTTAAAGGTGCCCATGTGCTAAGGAGAGAGGCAGTGAATTTGATTATTCAGGAAGTGTAAAGTTCTGTTTAAGTTGGCTATAAAAAGGGAACACAGAGAGAAGATAAAGAACTGGAAAAAACAGACACTCACAGAGAGAAGACACACGTATTAGACATCTCTTTGTGCACACACAGAACAAATTTTTTAGGCTAATACACACTCTGAAAACACTGCTGGAACCATCAGCTTTGAACCTCTTTTAGCCATCAATTTTCTTTTTAAGTTTTCTTCTAGCTATCATTTGGGAGAACTTTTGAAAGGATTGGTTAGAGATTTCAAAGTCAGTTTTAAGCAATCTCCCCTCATATAACACTGTTTCATTGCTTGAAATCAGAATCAATTCGAGCCTGTCTTTGTTGCTATTCCCACACTTTAAGCATTTCAAGTTAACTAAAGGTTCTTTTTGGTTTGTCTGGATTTGGCCTATTGCTGCTATTTGGTTTTTCTGAAGATTGATGTTTGGTTGTTTTAAATTCCCTATTTGGCCTAAACCATTCCTGGAACCTCCTGTTATTCTTGGTCATTGGTTCTTCGAGCTTTTGTTGGAATTTGGATGTCACTGCTGTCATTTGCTGCTGTTATTGTACTGTTGCTGGCATTTACTGCTGTTGCTGATCTTTCTTCTGCTTCATTTCTGTTCCATTCCAGGTACATATTCCTTGGGCTTGTCTACTCTTGCACTAGAAATGAAATGAAAGACCACTTTGAATCCTGTCGTTGAAGCCATTACATAAGTGACTTTTGTTAGTTATCTGTTAATTTAAGGACTGTTAGGTGAAATAGAAATTGTGCTGTTAATCATTAAAGGTTTAAGAGTGCACATAGTCTTATATGCTTGTTTAGTTCTTACTTTCAGCATGTACGAGTTGAAGGAAAACCTGTTAGGCTTGTATTGTCCATCATTGTAAACTTGATTTATTTTGTAGACTATCGTTTTAGTTTTCGCTATGCTTAATTAGTTTTTATTTTTTTAGCATATATTTAGATCCGTGTAAGTAAAACTAGCCAATACAGATTGGGATTTTCCTTGATATTTTAAATAGGTAATTTGTTAAAGTCAAGTAGTCTAAGCATGTTTAAGGTATTAATTTGATTGACGTTAACTATTAATGCAAGGTGTTTTGAATCATTTTCGAATTTCTTCATTTGATTTTCCCTTGAAATCTATTTGTACTTAAGCAAACAAGATAAGTTAGCCCGGGCTTTAGATGCCAATGTTAGGTCGATTTTAATCGCATAGTCTTGATTTCGCTAATTAACATCGGATTAAGGATAGTAAACAATCTTACTTCTAATAATTGGATCAAGGTGAATTATTTCTATTTCGCATATTTTGATCAATTTTCCGTTAGTTTAAATCTTTTCATTCAATCTCCGGCCATAAGTCAAAAGCTAGGAAATAATACATCATTTGGTACGACTCTTTAATTGGAAATAATTTTAAGGGATACGCTGTTAAATAAATTGATCTTTTTGGTTTAGTTTTTACAATGGCTTTAAATCGGCATAGTTTCAAATAAGTAATCCGGATACCCTTTTTTATTATTCACCTATCTGTCAAAGTCCGAGTCTATATTGTAATTAGTATATCTTTTGGTATGGTTTCAAATTAATAGAGCGGTTTAAAGTTTAATTAGAGCATATAATTTATAAGCATGTATAAAATTAGAAATTTTAGCCATTTATAATAATTGAAGCGACCGTGCTAGAACCACGGGATCTGGGGGTGCCTAACACCTTCCCTCGGGTCAACAGAATTCCTTACTTAGAATTTCTTGTTCGCAGACTTCATTTGGAAAGTCAAAATTTCCTCGATTCGCGATATGAATAAATCGGTGACTTGGGACACCATAATTTATTCCAAGTGGCGACTCTGAAATAAATAGAATAATCCCGTTTCGAATATTGTCACTTAAATTGGAAAAACTCCCTTACGCTTCTACCCTCCGGGGTAGTGGGCGCGCCAAAAAAGAGGTGTGACAACTCTAGCGACTCTGTTGGGGATACAAACCCAGAACCACTAGTTTAGGGTTTAAGAATTCGAGCTTTGAATAATTGTTGTATTTGGCTTATTTGTTATCTGATTTTGTTACATGTTTATATTTAATATGCTAAATGTTTCTTTTACCGCTTTGATATTTTGTGAATTGTATATAAATTGTGCCGATACCCATTTTCCTCTTCTGAGTCTTTTGAAATATAATATGGGGCATTTGCTGGACATAGCCCGTTTTTCTCAAGATAGTTGTGGTGCTTGGCACCCGGTGAAGGATTTTGTAGTCACACATGTTTAGGCGGAGAGTTTTGTCAATTAAGCCGGAAAGCCATGCTACCGGTGCACCGACACTCTTCGGCTCGAGTTGTCCGCTCGAGTTAAAGCCAGTCTAGACACTTTTTCCAACAGGATGATGACTTAGAATAACAAAACCTTATGTCGGATCCCCGATAAGAACGTTTATTTGCATCATGAGCATATTTGACTTAGGAGGCTCAACACAGGGGTTGGGCCTGTCTAGGACAGGTGTACCTGAAACAAAAGACCAACTTGTTGCATCTTTCTGTGTGCATTTATTTGTTTCGATCTTACATGCCGACCGGTTTGTTATTAAAAAAAAAGAGGGTAAGAAGTGGAAGATGTCAATCAAATTAATGGAAAACGAGATGCTTTTCTTGGAAAATAACTTTTGAAAAAAAAATGAAAAAAAAAATCTCCGAATAAATTTTGTTAATTTTAAATAGTTAGTTTCTTTAAAATTTTTCCTTTTTGAAAAATGCAAAAAAAATTCCAAATAAATTTTCTTAGTTCCTTAGAAAATAATTTTGAAAAATGCAAAAAAAAAAAATTTGATTTTATTAAAGATAGGTTGGTTTCTTTGAAAATAATTTGTTTTAGAAATGCTGTTTAAAAATAGTTTGTTTTCTTTTCTTAAAATGATTTAGTTCTTTTATTTTCGAACTACGCAAGTTTGATTCTCACCGAACGTGAGATACATAGGCAACCCATATCGGGCTCAACTAATACTGCTTTTTAAAAAAAAAATAATAAAAATAAAAATATTAAAACTAGGAATTTTGTCCTTAGTCAAGAGTTAGGAAATTTTGCAAAAATAGCCAAACGCCTCAAAAGGGGCGCCAGAGGACTAATTTCGCAAAACGGAATATAGACATCACATTGATATCCTGTTATACAGTCGTCAAATCTTCTTCAAGTGCTGAGGCCGTATTAACAAGATTCGTTTTTTATAATAATAAAAAAAAATTGAAAAAATCTTAAGTTTCATTTTTATCTTTTCTAGGATCAGCATGAATTCATCACAAAGAATCGGCCAGAAAAGGGCGAGAGATGAAATGCCACCCATGTTCATGGTCCAGGACAAGACCCCGGGTCAGCTCTGTAAATGGTGGACTAGTTTTTCGGCTTGGGAAAGAAATCAAGTCCACAAGCACCTCAAGTTTCTACCGGACATTATGATGATAAAACCGGACAAAAATTTGATCAGAGCTTTAGCAAGTTTTTGGGACTCAACAAGCAATGTGTTCAGATTTTGGGACTGCGAAATGACACCCACTTTGGAAGAACCTGGCGGACTCAAAGGGCTGGGGAGAGATTTGCCCAAAAAGAGACCTGCAGCTCCTAGGCGAATGGGTGTGAATAATTTCTTGAATAAGTTATGTCTCCGACGAGTTCCCATGGGTTGTTTGGAGAACGGTTGGGTGCCGCTGGAATATCTCTATGACAGATTTGGTGATAAGGAAGGGTTCGAGAAATTCTCAAAAACTGAATTTGTTGACCAGTTGAATTATGACGCCTGGGGAGACTTAAGAATCTATGCCTTTATGATCGCTTTTTTGGGAACCATGGTTTTTCCCGAACGTGGCGGACGCATCAGAATCCATTTGGCTGCGGTGGTCTCATATTTACAGAGTAACAAGGAACACACTATTCTTCCTATGATCCTAGGAGACATCTTCTGGGCCTTAACTCGGTGCCAAGAAGGATATGACTATTTTGAAGGTTGTATTATCTTATTACAAATGTGGTTTATAGAGCATCTCTATCATCACCCAATTGTGATAGACTTCAATGCGAACTGGCTGAATTATATTCGTTGTCATACAAACAGAGCCGCCCGTTGCAACCTTCCAGAAGATTTAAGGACTTGGCAAGAACTTCTCAACTCTTTGAGAGCAGATCGACTTACCTGGAATTATTATTGGTTCCCTTCCGCTAAAATCATGCACATGTCGACATATCGCCCATTCTACATACTAATGGGCTTCAGGGGTTTCCAACCATATGCCCCATTGCGTGTCATGCGGCAGTTGGGTAGAGAACAGAAAAGGCCCCCGATTGAAGATATACGATCATTTACATGGGAATTCGCGACGAAGGAGCCCCCAAGAGAGACTTATGCACAAAAGGTATGGTTCGGTAGTCAACTCTCCGACATCGATGAAATGGTTGCCGATCGAGAACGGGGAGAAGTGAGCCTCGCATATCTTGAATGGTTCCATAACCAATCAATGCCCGAGCAAAGGTCAGAAAGGTCGGTAAAGTATGCCGTCGATTGAGAGAAAGAGATAGAAACTAGAGTTAGGGAGGCTAAGCATGAGATAGCGCAAGATTTCCGATCTTGCATTAACACTTTAAAAGAAGACAAGGGAATTCTGGAAGCTGCCATGGACATACAACAGGCTGATTTCTATCGGGAAAGGGCCGGTTGGGAGCAGGAAAGAGAAACACTCCAAACTCAAATTTAGGAGATGCAATTGACCGCAGAAAGGTCAAGGAGAAATCGGGATGATGAGATGCTTATAAACGATTTGGAAAGGAAAGCCTTTGAACACCAGGAAGACTTGGAAAAGGCAGAAGCGACTTTGGTTGCAATCCGGACAAAATGGAAGAAAGCAGCCCACCAAGAAGCACTCTGTCTACAACAAGTAGAGAAAGATTATGGGGTAATCATCGCTGATTTAAGAAAAGCAAATGCCGCTTTTAGAGAGCAAATTCTCAGGCAAGTCTCGGATGCCAAAGCAGATAGAGACCATTGCCACGACTTAATGGCACAGATGGAAAGACAAATAGATATGCTCTTGGACCAAGTCTCCGATAACACTCAAGTATTAGGGGCAAAGAACCGACACATAGGGCAGCTGCTCAGAGAAAAAGACATGATCCGGGCCAGGATCAATGAAATCGGGCACTACATCACTATAAGATGCCTGACTTGCGAACAAGTACCCCGACCTACCCTTTTCTCTTCAATCATGGAATGTGTCCACCAAGTCATGGTAGAGTTGGGGAGTCTACAGAGAGATCTTACACCAAGAACCGCAGCAAGGCCAAACAACGCCCCCCGGGCGCAAAGATTCGAGGCGTTGGAACATGCTTAGAAGAGTCTTCTATTTTTAGAGTCTGTTTGTCCTTTTAAAGTTTTCCTCCATTGTTGTCATTTTGCAAAGTGTTTCAAGTTTGAAATTTGTTGAAATAAAATTCAAGAACATTTCATTCATATCTTATGTCTATTGTTTCTGAACTACGCCCGGTCTGATTCATGCGGGGACATGATACGTAGGCAATCCACATAATATTCGACCATCACTAAAAAAAAATAATAAAAAAGGGGGGAAAAGTTAAAAGAAAAGAAGATCGATAGAGGATGAAAGCAAAGGAAAATACAAACCGGAATGATGCATCGCAATCGATTACATGTAGCAACACAATCATCCGTATAAGTGCATCACACCCAACGTGAGATTACTTATCTGTTATGTTGTTTCAGACTAATCGTTTGTTTGCCAAACTCCAGGTTTTAGTAAAGAGTGGTTGATTTTGTGGTAATCTGGCATCACATTCGTACTTCACAAGGTCCAAAGGAAAAGTTCAGCGGCCCGAAAGTACTCATCCCTATTTCACTAGGTCAAAAAGAGGTGCCAACATGTCTTCAGAAATCCCCCTATCAACCATTCTCGTTTCGGAGGAAAGCTCCTTGACAACCATCCCGGCTACTAAGTCAGCAACTTTGGAAGAGAATAGAATTTTGCGCTGCCGCATGCTCCAGATGTTAGACGATTGGAACAACGGGAAAGAGCCCACAAGTATGATCCCTGGGTTCCCTGAAATTCTCCTCAGATCAAGTGGGATTTCCAATACCCCCATCAATTACCCACCTACTCTGTTTGGGTATTCTAATGCCACAACCCTCTCCGAATCACCCTCCACTTCCTATCCTCGGGTGACGGCATTAGATACATCCGCAAGAACGTCGGTTGATTTGCTAGTTCCAGTCACGACGCATCCCACCGCACATACTCCTTTCTTTGATTCCGCGTCCTTTACTTTCCCAGTACCACCCCTTACACGAGACCATACCCAGGTTGCAACCAATATATATCCTCAGACACCTCGATATGAGTTCCTACCAAGCCAAAATCCAAAAGCTCCCGAGCGGGAAGAAATGGCAAAAAGAATGAGAAGCTTGGAACAGAGCTTGAAAAACATGCAAGGTCTAAACGGGCAGAAAAGTGTATCTTACGCAAATTTATGCATGTTCTCGCATGTACATTTGCCGTCAGGCTTTAAGACGCCGAAGTTCGAAAGTATGACGGGCATGGCGACCCCATTGCTCATCTAAAGAAATACTGCAATCAATTGCGAGGTGTCGGCGGCAGGGAAGAATTGCTGATGGCATACTTCGGAGAAAGTTTGATCGGGATAGCATCAGAATGGAACATGGATCAAGACATATCTCGATGGCACATCTGGGATGATTTGGCCAGAGATTTTGTGAAACAGTTTCAATACAACATCGACATTGCACCAGACAGAAATTCCTTATCGAACTTAAAGAAGAAGCCCTCAGAAAGCTTCAGAGAATATGCTATCAAATGGCGAGAGCAAGCATCCAGGGTGAAACCCCCAATGGAAGAAATTGAAATGGTTACGACTTTTCTCCAAGCTCAAGAGCCGGACTACTTTCAAAATATGATGTCAGCGATGGGAAAACCTTTCGCCGAAGTAATTAAGATTGGAGAAATGGTGGAAAACGGCTTAAAAACAGGTTGAATTTTGAGCCAAGCGGCCATTCGGGCAACTTCCCAAGCCATCCAAGGCGGGTCTAGAGGGATGCCCAGAAGCAAAAAGAAGGAGGAAACTGCCATGGCGGCAGTAGAAGATAGAAGATATCGATCCTCAAGGCAGGTATTCTCCGAAAGGGCCCCCCAGCATTACTATTCACACCACAGCATGGCCTATGCTCCTCCGCCTCCACCCTACGCAGTCATGAACGTTCAACCTTTTGCACGGCCGCAGCCACCAGCCAATAGAAATCCACCTCCATTTCAAAGAAACCAACCTTCTTACCCAAACCAATACAACCCCCGACCAAATAACACCCGCCACCGTGAGCCACCCAAAATGAACTTTACACCGATTGGGGAAACGTATTCCACTCTTTTTCCAAAACTCAGGCAAGAGAACCTACTGCAGCCCGTTCCGCAGAACATGCAGAATCCGGACTCTCCTGCCTACCAGCGAGGAATATATTGTGCCTATCATTCAGGTGTTGAGGGACATAGCACCGACAATTGTTGGACTTTGAAGAAGGCGGTGCAAGATCTGATTAATCAAGGGAGGATAGTCTTCGCAGATGAAGACATCCCAAATGTGACAAATAACCCATTGCCAGCCCACAACAACTGGCCAGTGATTGGGATGATTTATGACGATAAGGAATTTGACCCAACCTTAAAAGTGATAATTGCCATCGCCAACATATAGAAGTGGCCTGATGTTGCCCCGAAACAAGAGAAAGTGTGGAAAAAGGTTGAAGTTCCCGAGACTAGATCTGAAAAGATGATCGAATTGAAAGCATCGTCTCAAAAGAGTGGAGTTCTTTACCTCCCGCGAGGCCGATTGGAAAACCCATCGTCAATATCTGCCCCCAAGAAGTTCCACTTGAAGATGGAAACAACAGTGTATGTACCAAAGGGAACCTATGTGGCCCGAAAACCAGATGAACCCATGGTTATTGCACGTGTGCAACAAAAAACTATGACAGATCCATCCGCTGTACCTTGGAGCTACCAACGGACACTCGTTATATGCAAAGGAAAAGAGGTTGCAGGAGATTCATCTGGGAGCATCCTGGGGCAAAAGTACTTAAACACGCAGGAGGTAAATAACGCCACACAAAGGCGTTTCCCATCAAAAAAACCTGTAAGTGCTGAAGAGGCAGAGGTCTTTTTTCAGAAGATGCAAATGCCTGACTATGAGGTGATATACCAACTGCGCAAATACCCGGAGCAGGTATCGATGTTGTCCCTTTTAATGAAGTCTACTGAACATCAGAAGGTTTTGTTAAAGGCCTTGAATGAGGCATATGTGCCTATTGAGACTTCATCCGAACAACTTGAAAGAATGACGGAGAGATTCTTCGCAATCAATTAGATTTCTTTCAGTAAAGCTGATTTGCCTTTGGAAGGTGCGGCCCACAACAAAGCTTTGCATTTAACTATCAAATGCGAAGGCTACTACATGAAGAGGGTCATGGTTGATGGGGGTTCAGGAGTAGACATATGCCCACTTTCCACTCTAGGCCGCATAGGAATCGAAGCTGAAAGAATTCGGCCCAACAACATATGCGTGCGAGCCTTTGATGGTGTGAAGAGAGATACGGTCGGAGAGATTGATGTGATTATGACCATCGGCCCGGTGGATTTCAAAGTGACATTTCAAGTTTTGGATATGGACACTTCCTACAACTTTCTTCTAGGAAGACCATAGATTCATGCGGCTGGGGCTGTGCCCTCTACCCTCCATCAGATGTTAAAATTTGAACACAAGGGGCAAGAGATCGTGGTCCATGGGGAGGACGAGCAATCAATTTATCGAGATCCATCCATCCCATGCTTAGAAGCGGAAGAAGGAAGCGAACACATTGTTTATCAAGCTTTCGAGGTTGTGTTGGCAGATCAACACGAAGAAGGGAACCCTCTCCCCCAACCCGTTTTGTCTAATGCCTCCATCATGGTGGCAAAAGAAATGATCAAACACGGCTTCCATCCAGGAAAAGGTTTGGGAAAGTCCCTGCAAGGAGTGTCAAAGCTGATAACTTTGCCCACAGCTAAAAAGTTCTTCGGAGTAGGCTTTCGCCCAACCCCTGAAGATGAGAGATGGGCCAATAAGAGAAAGGAGAAAGGATGGGTTCTGCCACGACCATTGCCACATCTGTACCAAACTTTTGTTCGACCAAGATACAGTGAAGAATAAGAAGATGAGGTCTTCACATTAGAGGAAATTGAAGAAATATGTGGGGCCATGAGGCAAATGCTTTGCGATGTTAACATGGTTCAATCGGGAGAAGGAACAAGCACCGCTGAGGTGTTGTATGTGGGCCCAGAAGCTAAATTGCAAAATTGGAAGGCCACACCCTTCCCAGTCAGGCGGGAGTTTTGGTAGATTTGTCCTGTCATTTTTCCTTCATCACAAGTTACTTCAGGACGTAGCTTGGATGTTTTCTTTGTTTTCTTGTATTTTTGGTCTTCCCAATGTAACTTTGTTTATCTTCAGAAAATTCCAAGAAAATGAAATAAATATTTCATCATTTTGCACTCTTTCTAATTTTGTTATTTATTCTTCCTTTTCAGTCCTAATAATACGGCTTTAAATAACATGACATGCTTGCGAAAGCTCAAATCCGAACACGCCACCTAATTTGGAAATAATAAACCAAGAACCGGAATACGATGAAGAAGAGGCTTTTAGGGAAATAAATCGAGAATTGGAACATTTTGAGAATAAACCTAAGCCAAACTTGAATGATACCGAGCCGGTTAATTTGGGAACTGTTGAAGAGATCCGAGAGACCAAGATAAGCATCCACACAGATGAGAAAATACGAGATGCAATAATCCAACTCTTGTTTGAATTTAAAGACGTGTTTTCTTGGTCTTACGATGACATGCCAGGATTAGGAGCCGATCTAGTGGTGCACAAGTTGCCAATCTACCCTGACTGTCACCCAGTGCAACAGAAGCAAAGAAAGTTCAAGACTGACATCAGTGAAAAAATCAAAGAAGAAATCACTAAACAGTTAAAAATAGGGGTAATTCAAGTGGTACAATACACCACGTGGTTGGCTAATATTGTGCCCGTGCCAAAGAAGGACAGAAAATCTCGAGTATGCGTTGACTGTCGAGATTTGAATAAAGCAAGTCCTAAAGATAACTTTCCTTTACCAAACATCCACATCCTTGTTGATAACTGTGCCAAACATGAAATACAATCGTTTGTGGATTGTTATACGGGATATCATCAAGTGTTGATGGATAAAGAGGACGCCGAGAAGACTGCTTTTACCACACCTTGGGGAACTTACTGCTACCGAGTCATGCCATTCGGTTTGAAAAATGTCGGAGCAACATACATGAGAGCTATGACTGCCATTTTCCACGACATGATGCATCAAGAAACAGAGGTATACGTGGACGATGTGATCATCAAATCCAGAACTCAGGGCGATCATGTACGAGACTTGAGGAAATTCTTTGAGAGGTTGCGGAAGTACGACTTGAAGTTGAATCCGGCCAAATGCGCTTTTGGAGTCTCGTCAGGTAAACTTTTGGGTTTCATAGTCAGTAGAAGAGGTATTGAATTAGATCCCACAAAGATAAAATCCATCCGGGATTTACCTCCTCCCAGAACAAAGAAAGACGTAATGAGTTTTCTGGGCCGTTTAAACTACATCAGTAGGTTCATCGCCCAGTTGACTTTCACATGTGAACCCATATTCAAGTTGTTGAAGAAAGACACTGCAATCAAATGGACAACTAATTGTCAAGAAGCTTTCGACAAAATCAAAGAATATTTGTCAAACCCTCCAGTCTTAGTCCCGCCAGAGCCAGGGAGACCTCTTTTCTTGTATTTAACAGTCTTGGAAAACTCTTTTGGTTGTGTCCTCGGACAACGTGATGCAAAAGGGAAGAAAGAGCAGGCAATCTACTACCTGAGCAAGAAATTCACTAGTTATGAGGTCAAGTACACTTTGCTGGAAAGAACGTGTTGTGCTTTAACTTGGGTCGCTCAGAAGTTGAGACACTACCTCCAAGCCCATACGACTCACCTCATTACCCGGTTGGATCCTTTGAAGTATATATTTCAGAAACCGATGCCCACCGGAAGATTAGCGAAATGGCAAATCCTGCTCACTGAGTTTGACAAAGTCTATGTCACTCGCACGACAATGAAGGCCCAAGCATTGGCAGACCACTTGGCCGAGAACCCGATCGACGAAGAGTATCAATCGTTGAATACCTACTTTCCTGATGAAGAGGTAAATACGACAGAAGTTGTTTCGGAGGACAGTCATGCTTGGAAAATGTTTTTCGATGGGGCGGTAAATGCTAAAGGTGTAGGGATTGAGGCAGTTTTGATCTCTCCTGATGGTCAGCATTACCCAGCCACGGCTAGGCTCCGTTTCTTTTGCACGAACAATACGGCTGAGTATGAAGCTTGTATCCTGGGTATGAACATGGCAATTGATCAGGGCGTCGAAGATTTGTTGATCATGGGAGATTCAGATTTAATTATCAAACAATCTCAAGGTGAATGGGAAACTCGGGACATTAAACTCCTCCCTTACTGACAGCACGTGAATATTCTTGGCAAGCGATTTGCATCGATGGAGTTCACAATGTCACAATGAACTAGCTGACGCACTTGCCACTTTATCTTCAATGTTACCTTATCCGGGCAACGCCCATGTCAATCCCTTAGAAATACAAATCAGGGAAAGCCACAGTTATTGCAATGCAATCGAAGAAGGACCAAGCGGCAAGCCATGGTATTACGATATCAGGAGATTTTTGAAAATGCAAGAATACCCCGAACATGCTACTAGAGATCAAAATAGGACCATTAGGCGACATGCAGGTGGTTTTTTTTTGAGCGGCGAGGTCTTGTTTAAAAGAACCCCGGATCTTAACCTCTTAAGGTGTGTCGAGGTCGAAAAAGCAGGAAGAATCATGCACGAAGTACACGCAGGAGTATGCGGGCTTCATATGAATGGGTATGTCTTAGCCAAGAAAATCCTTCGAGCAGGTTATTATTAGATGACCATGGAGAAAGATTGTTTCGGTTTTGTCCGAAAATGCCATCAATGTCAGGTGCATGGAGATCTGATTCATGCACCTCCAATTGAGCTACATACTATGTCAGCGCCGTGGTCATTTGTCGCTTGGCGAATGGATGTCATAGGCCGGATTGAGCCAAAAGCTTCGAATGGGCACCGATTCATACTGGTCGCTATCGATTACTTCACAAAATGGGTCGAAGCCGTCACTCTCAAATCAGTCACTAAGAAAGCCGTGGTGGATTTTGTACACTCAAATCTTATCTGTCGTTTTGGTATACCTGCAACTATCATCACAGACAATGCTGCGAACTTGAATAGTCGTTTAATGGAAGAAATATGCGAGCAATTCAAAATAACGCATAGGAACTCCACCCCTTATCGGCCCAAAGCCAATGGTGCCATTGAAGCAGCAAACAAAAACATTAAAAAGATTTTGAGTAAAACAATCCAGAGTTCTAGATAGTGGCATGAACAATTACCGTTCGCCTTACTGGTATACCGTACTACAGTATGCACATCGGTAGGAGCAACTCCATACCTGCTAGTCTATTGGACCGAGGCTGTGATACCGGCAGAGGTAGAAATTCCTTCACTTCGTACAATTGTTGAAGCAGATATTGAAGATAGCGAGTGAGTTAAGACTCGATTGGAGCAATTAACTTTGATCGATGAAAAGCGAATGGTTGCGGTCTGTCACGGACAAACTGTACCAACAAAGAATGGCTCGTGCTTACAACAAGAAAGTACGACCAAGAAATTTCGAAGTAGGTCGGTTGGTTTTAAGACGCATTCTTCCACATCACCAAGAAGCGAAAGGAAAATTCGCTCCTAATTGGAAGGGACCATACATCATCAGGAAGATACTGCCGAGAGGAGCATTATACTTGGGAGATATGGAAGGAAAAGATCCTGAGACAGCTGTGAATGCAGATGCTGTCAAAAGGTATTATGTCTGAATTTGCTTCGATGATGTCCTTACAAGTCGAAATGATTGAAGGCTTTTATTCCCGCTACCCAAACACTACCAACCCTTTTGTAAACCCTTTGAGCCGGTTACATTTCTTTGGCTACCCTCTTTGGAATCCAAATTCCTTTGGAATCCAAATAAAAAAAAACAAAAACAAAACAAAGATCCTGAACTACGTTCTGACTTGATTCCGAAAGGATACGTAGGCAACCTCTCCCTGAGGTTCAGTCACACCAAACCAAAAATCCCAATTTCCCCAAAAATGAAACTGGGGCAGATGATATTGTTGATTCGGTTTAGATCCGTAAAGATGATTCCAAAGTTGTAATTTTGTCCACAACTCTTGTTACCCAAACCGAGTACAAGTCCTTCAAGATCGATTAGAAACTGAGAAAACATCGTTGTTGCGGTCCGAAGCTTCTGGAATGAAAAGAAATAAAATGAGAGAGTCTTATTGGTGAAAACCTTCGGGCACCATAAGACGATGGAAGTAGAGAAATACAAAATGAGAGAGCCTGTTGGTAAAAACTCGCAAAGAGTGCTATCTGGCGATGGTAAGAAGAGAAACGAGAGAGGTCGATTGGCGAAATCCCGCAAAAGGGCGCTATCAACCAAAAAGGGTGTTTCACCACAAGAGGTCCTGACACGGCACCTTAGCTTGGAAACATAGACCGTTTTGGTTCATAAGGAAATGGGAGTTTGTGACGGTCAAACATCTAGTCCGAGAAGCATGTCATGTTGGTTTAAAGTCAGCATATACCTCAGATAAGTCCTTCTTTTTCCCCGAAAGGGACTCCTCTATCTTCGATACATTTTTTTCCATTCTTTGTCCATTTTTCTTTGAATCCCTTTCATTTTTTTGAATTCTGAAATTATTACAAAGAAAGATGACAGGGCCGTTTATACAGAATTATGCCTGGTAAAGAAGAAAAAACCAGCCTCAGTGGTGTATTGATACAATCCCCGATTGGATTGTAATGATCGATTGTTTCCAAAGGAACGGAGGTTAGGAAGAAATTGGAAATCAAAGGATAAGGTCTTAGAAGAGACGGAATGAGGCAGAAGGACATAACCCACACAGAAAATCCTCGTGGAATCCTGAGGATGAACCCGGTCAGTTTGAAAGGAAGTCATCCCCAAACACAATTGGTAGCAAAGTTCTCAATGGAAATGAGACAAGGATCAAGCAATGAAGATAATCAAGGCCACAAAGTCAACCACATTTTCAACTAATAAAATGTATTTTGTTGAAAGCAGGTCTATTTAATTGTGCAAGAAGAAGGTACAACTCAAAGAAGTGAAGTACGAAAGCATTGAAATGGCTCTGGAACAAGGAAAACACATAAAAGAGGAAGTTTCTTTTCAAAAGCTTTATCTTATGCATTTGTTGATGGTTAAAAAGAAAATACCTAAAAGAAGGCCCAAAAGGAAGAATAAAAGAAAAGAAAATGAAAACTCCAAAAAGAGAATCAAATCATATTAGTCCAATATTCGTTTGGACCCCGGTCAGAAAACCGAGGGTCTCTCTGGCCAGAAAGCCTTGAGACATTATTTTTGAATTCCGGCCAGAAAGCCGTGAAAACTTTCTTTCAAAATCCCCGGTCAGAAAACCGAGGATGCCCAGTCAGAAAACTGTGGAGCCATTTATTTTAACCCCGACCAAAAAACCGAGGGTCTTGCGGCCAAAAAACCGTTAGACATTATTTGCGCACTTCGTTTGTTTGTTTCATTTGTCTAAATAGGTTTGACCTCGGGACGCAAGGATCGAGATAACCTACGAGTGGAACCTCAATCCGGAATGAAGAAAAGAAGGAAAAGAACCGAAAGGAAACAAGTTCAAACGTTGGAGTAAACAGAAGCGCAAATTGCTCCGAATGTGATTGAAGTCACGAGTTCCGCCAATTCTATTTCACTCAATGTTACAAAAATAAACAAGCATGTACAGCTTGTTGAGCATCAAGATTCAGATCGAGGTCTACAGCAAAATCAACTAAGATTCAAGATCAAGTTTTCAAGAGAATCATAGATAGGAATCTTGTAACTCATAGTTTGATAGCATAGCTAGTTCAGCTTTAATTTCTCTTTTGGTGTAATAAGGAGGTCAGTAAGCAGTAAGCAACAACAGCAGCAACGATAGCAACAGTACCAGCAAGGTGTCAGTTCACGGTAGTCCCAGCTACCAAAATTTCCCGAACTATATTGACCTGATTCCTGTTTAGCCCAGGATATGTAGGAGGCCTCCCGAAGCAAAGGCTCGGTCAAGATCTTTTTAAAATGTTTCACACGGAGTGCTCAAACGGGCAAAAATCGCTCGTATTTGCTCATTATTCTTTGCAGGAAAACTCTTCGCATTTTCACGCAAAGAGGTGCAGCTGTGAGCACGTGATTTTTGCCCTACATGAAAATTACTCCCAGAAAAATTCAAAATAAAATCGTTTATCTGTGGATTTTTGTGTTAAGTTTCTTATTATTTGTATTCTTTGTGTGTGCATGTTTGTTTGTTCGAATTAAGAAAAATACAAAAATATATCACGTTTGCATTTAGGATTCATTAATAGTAATCAAGTTTATTTATTAAAAAAAAATAGAAAATTACAAAAAAATACGTATTTTTTTCATTTTTTAGTATTTAATATCAAAATTGTGTGATTTATTTAATTGATGTTTAAATTGAGTATGATAATATTTAGTGTAACTTGACTAGTACTTTTGTAATTTTTATTTGATTTTTTGTTAGTGTAATTAGCATTTTTTTTTGTTTAATTAGGAGTTTAAATTTAAAAGGAAGAAAAAAGAAAACAAAGTGAAGAAATAAAGAGAAAAGGATTTGGGCCATCTCCAATCCAGCCAAAACCATGGCCCAATTTGATTCACAATCCAGTCCAATCTCCTACCCGGTTTAGACCCGCCCCTACTTAACCGAAAAACGACCCCGTTTTTGTTTTTATACTGATCTTGGCCATTGGATTCTTGTGATCCAACGGCTGAAATTAATTTGCACATTTTAGTATACCCAAAACCCCCCAAACCTGTTCTTCCTCTTCATTTTACCATTTCCTCTCCAAAGAAGCCAAGACCAAATGACCCTCTCGAAACCCTAGTAGCTGCCTCCCTTCTCCTCCATCTTTAAGCCGGCGGCAACCGTTCTGTTGGCCGGGAAAACAACACCCCTGAATCACCTTGCCTTCCTCTTCCCAAATCCACTAACCGTTTGGTTCGAATCATTCCCACTCATCTCGAATCTTCGTTTGAAGATTCGAGTAAAACTTGAACCCATTCCAACCAAGCCAAAACTCACACCCAAACATCCCCCTAATCTCCCTCACACCCAAACCAACCCTTGTATCCGTCGAATCTGGACAGAAATCATAAAACCCCAAAACCGAGTTTCAAGAACCCTAAAATTCGAATTAGGGATTTTACTTTCCGATTTCAGAGAAATTGGGGTCTAATAGACCTTAATTGATTTGTTTTCACATGAAAACATTTCAATTAAGGTCCGTTCGACCTTGAATATGAAATTCGAGTGGTCCGATCGCTGCTTTGTTTCAAAATTTTTGGAGGTATTGCTTTCTTTCCTTTGTTTCCTCATTTATTTTATTTGTTTTGATTATGGTTGTCCGTTTGTTGTGATTTTCTGTTTTTCCTCATCTGTTTGGGATCTTTTATTTGGTCGATTTGTTTGTTTTCTGATTCGTTGTTGTTAACGTGTAGTTGTAAATTGAATTCACTTCGATTTTAATATCGTTAATTGGTTGATTTTGGATTCCCAAAACTGTTCTGTCCGAGGTTTTCTTGTATCATTGATTTGTCGATTATATGTTATCGATTATACATGTTGTAATCGACTGATTGAATATCGTCGTAGGTTTGTATGTTAAAACCTTGGAACAAAATTTTGAACTGTTAAGCTGATCCAAATTCACTGTTGGATCGACATTTTTGTGATTTCAAACAGAATTGTATTGAATATAATTGTTCAAATCTCAAATTACAAATTAGGAAAAGAAACAACTGAGTTAAAGAGTGCATTGCACATGAGATAGGTTGTTAAAACCTGCTGGACAGCAGTGTTTTCCAATTCTGTTATGCCTTTAGGATTTGATTAATTATAAAATCCACCTTTAGACAAATCAGGGTGGAAGAATAAGAGAATATCAGGATAATAATGAGTATTGTTAACTTTGTTAAGTGTTTTAAAAGCTGGAAAATCAGAACAAGCATGGGAAACTGATTTAAAAGTTAGAGGTGCCCATGTGCTAAGGAGAGAGGCAGTGAATTTGATTATTTAGGAAGTGTAAAGTTCTATTTAAGTTGGCTATAAAAAGGGAACACAGAGAGAAGATAGAGAACTGGAAAAAAACAGACACTCACAGAGAGAAGACACACGTATTAGACATCTCTTTGTGCACACACAGAGCAGATTTTTAGGCTAATACACACTCTGAAAACACTGCTGGAACCATCAGCTTTGAACCTCTTTTAGCCATCAATTTTCTTTTTAAGTTTTCTTCTAGCTATCATTTGGGAGAACTTTTGAAAGGATTGGTTAGATATTTCAAAGTCAGTTTTAAGCAATCTCCCCTCATATAACACTGTTTCATTGCTTGAAATCAGAATCAATTCGAGCCTGTCTTTGTTGCTATTCCCACGCTTTAAGCATTTCAAGTTAACTAAAGGTTCTTTTTGGTTTGTCTGGATTTGGCCTATTGCTGCTATTTGTTTTTTCTGAAGATTGATGTTTGGTTGTTTACTCCCTATTTGGCCTAAACCATTCCTGGAACCTCCTGTTATTCTTGGTTATTGGTTCTTCGAGCTTTTGTTGGAATTTGGGTGTCACTGCTGTCATTTGCTGCTGTTATTATACTGTTGCTGGCATTTACTGCTGCTGCTGATCTTTCTTCTGCTTCATTTCTGTTCCATTCCAGGTACACATTCCTTGGGCTTGTCTACTCTTGCACTAGAAATGAAATGAAAGACCACTTTGAATCCTGTCGTTGAAGCCATTACATAAGTGACTTTTGTTAGTTATCTGTTAATTTAAGGATTGTTAGGTGAAATAGAAATTGCGCTGTTAATCATTAAAGGTTTAAGAGTGCACATAGTCTTATATGCCTGTTTAGTTCTTACTTTCAACATGTACGAGTTGAAGGAAAACCTGTTAGGCTTGTATTGTCCATCATTGTAAACTTGATTTATTTTTAGACTATCGTTTTAGTTTTCGTTATGCTTAATTAGTTTCTATTTTTGTTAGCATATATTTAGATCCATGTAAGTAAAACTAGCCAATATAGATTGGGATTTTCCTTGATATTTTAAATAGGTAATTTGTTAAAGTCAAGTAGTCTAATCATGTTTAAGGTATTAATTTGATTGACGTTAACTATTAATGCAAGGTGTTTTGAATCATTTTCGAATTTCTTCATTTGATTTTCCCTTGAAATCTATTTGTACTTAAGCAAACAAGATAAGTTAGCCCGGGCTTTAGATGCCAATGTTAGGTCGATTTTAATCGCATAGTCTTGATTTTGCTAATTAATATCGGATTAAGGATAGTAAACAATCTTACTTCTAATAATTGGATCAAGGTGAACTATTTCTATTTCGCATATTTTGATCAATTTTCCATTAGTTTAAATCTTTTCATTCAATCTCCGACCATAAGTCAAAAGCTAGGAAATAATACATCATTTGGTACGATTCTTTAATTGAAAATAATTTTAAGGGATACGCTGTTAAATAAATTGATCTTTTTGGTTTAGTTTTTACAATGGATTTAAATCGGCATAGTTTCAAATAAGTAATTCGGATACCCTTTTTTATTATTCACCTATCTATTAAAGTCCGAGTCTATATTGTAATTAGTCTTTCTTTTGGTATGGTTTCAAATTAATAGAGCAGTTTAAAGTTTAATTAGACCATATAATTTATAAGCATGTATAAAATCAGGAATTTTAGCCATTTATTATAATTGAAGCGACCGTGCTAGAACCACGGGATCTGGGGGTGCCTAACACCTTCCCTCGGGTCAACAGAATTCCTTACTTAGAATTTCTGGTTCGCAGACTTCATTTGGAAAGTCGAAATTTCCTCAATTCGGGATATGAATAAATCGGTGACTTGGGACACCATAATTTATTCCAAGTGGCGACTCTGAAATAAATAGAATAATCCCGTTTCGAATATTGTCACTTAAATTGGAAAAACTCCCTTACGCTTCTACCCTCCGGGGTAGTGGGCGCGCCAAAAAGGAGGTGTGACATCAAGTAACACAATTAACAAAGAAGTATCATACTAGGGAAACACAATCAGCAGCATATACTAATCAGTAAAGAGAATCAGAGTGTAATAAAGACAGCTATAATCAAAACAAGAAAATTTCAAATAGTTGCACGGCATCACCATTCGTGCTTTTACTCTCATCCTCACATCCGTGGCACGGCATGATCCTTCGTGCATGGTTCAAATAACAACGGCACAGAATGTTCCTTCGTGCATAATCAATATCACAAGGCAGGGCATGATTCTCCGTGCATAATCAATAATAAGGCACGGCATGATCCTTCGTGCATAATCAATAAAACAAGGCACGACATGATCCTTCGTGCATAATCAATAAAACAAGGCACTGCATGATCTTTCTTACATATTCAATAAAACAAGGCACGGCATGATCCTTCATGCATAATCAATAAAACAAGGCACGACATCACCCTTCGTGCATTATCACTCTTCCTCACCCAAATAACAATCACAGTTAAGGGCAGCGAACCGTCCTGGCAAGGGACACAATAATCATCACAGTAAAGTCCCGGCAGGGGAAACAATAATCAACTTCACAGTAAAGTCCCGGCAAGGGAAAACAATAATCAACTTCACAATAAAGTTCCGGCAAGGGAAAACAATAATCAACTTCACAATAAAACCCCGGCAAGGAAAAACAATAATCAACTTCACAATAAAGTCCCGGAAAGGGAAAACAATAATCAACTTCACAACCCGGCAAGGGTTCAAGATTATGTCTTAAAAACATCTCACAATATATGTCAACGAACGACACACCGTCATTCTAGACGCTAGTGTATGGATGCTCGTCACCACAGCCCATACACCGCACTCGATCACGTAGCAGTTAGCACATCAATCCTATTCCCTCAAGTTAGGATAGATCAAACACTTACCTCGACGCCACGAACATAATTCATATTTCAATTGTAGCTTTACTCCTCGATTCCACCGCAAATTTGCATGTATCTCAATATAGCCAGAAAATTGATTGTTTCACCGCAACGAACCGTGGACGGAACTCGAATTAGCACCTCAATTACACAAATTCGGATTGGCCTTGAACTCAATCTTCTTATCGTTTTTTATCTCGCTTCACTTAAATTGTCAAAATCTGGCCAACGTCCGGTACTTCAGCATTTAAGAGATAACCGGTTACTGGATGACTAGCTTGAGCCAACGAGACCAACTGCATTGGAGTAATAAACTCTCTAAAACCAAGAAAGCCTTTCCATTTGGAACTTGCAACCGCCCACACCTGCTTGAGATGCTAGCATCGAAATTGTACAAGGAAAAGAACTTAAAGGCATGGAGCAACGATATTGTTTTTCATGTTCATTGGAGCAGCAACTAAATCGGACAAGTACAACACACCATTTCTTCAACGGATTTTCATAAGAAGCCATCTATAGACAAAGTGTCTTTTCTACTTTATAATTGATATAATTGAAAGATTATAACTTCAAATCAGTCATCATGTCGCCACTTTTGAAAATTTAAACTTAGTTCCAGCCACCACATAACAAAAAGACATCACAAGTTTAACAACTAACTCTTAACCGGAAGGCCATCCAAGTTACTCAAGGGTTTTGCAACATCTCTCCTTGAAGATCCATCAGGCATAGTGTTTTTTTCTTTTTCTTTAGAAGAAGATGAAGGTGCGGCTGCTATATCTCTTAGGGTGTAGGCCTTTCTTTTGTTTTAGCTAGGTTTAAGTCTGAAATGAACTTCGTGGCCTATAAAAAAAAATTATCCGAGCCCTCTAGGCTCTAAACCAAATATACACACAACCTCAAAAAAAATCATACGGACTTATTTGTGTCATCAAATCACCAAAATAACATCATATACATTGAATTAAACCTCAGGTTTAATGAAATTTCTCAAAACTTCTTAAACATCAAATTTTTGCATTTAAGGTCCGAATCACGTCAAATGGATTTCGTTTCTTACCAAACTTTACCAATAAGACATATAAATCATATTGAACCTGTACTGGGCTCCGAACAGTAATATAGACCCGATACCACCGGTTTCACATAACATTTTCACTTTCAAAATCCTTTATATATTTCATAAAATAATTTCTTTCAATAATTTATTTCTCGGGCTTGGGACTTCGGAATTCAATTCCGGACATACTCCCAAGTCTCAAAATTTCCTATAGACCTTCCGAGATTGTTAAGTCACGGGTCCGGGTCCGGGTCCGGGTCCGTTTACCAAAAATATTGCCCGATGTCAAATTTATTCATTTTAATATCAAATTTTAGCAGTTACACATAATTTAATATTCATGTTTTACGGCTACGTGCCTGTACTACACACGCAAATTGAGGCAATCCTAAATGAGGTTTTCAAGGCTTCGAAAGTACAGAATGGGTAAGAGAACAGGTGATGACCCCTTTGGATCGTCACATTCTCCACCTCTAAAACAACTGTTCGTCCTCGAACAGATAGAAGAAGGAAGTACTTGAGTCAGGGAACAGATGAAGGTAACGACTCCGCATATCAGACTCGGACTCCCAGGTCGATGCCTCAGGAGGCTGACCTCTCTACTAAACACGAACAGAAGGAAAACTCTTGGACCTCAACTGTCGAACCTACCGGTCTAGAATGGCCACCGGCTCCTCCTCGTAAGATAGATCCTTGTCCAATTGGATAGTACTGAAGTCTAACACGTGTGTAGGATCGCCGTGGTACCTCCGAAGCATAGATACATGAAAAATTGGATGTACGGCTGATAAGCTAGGTGGCAGTTAAAGTTTGTAAGCCACCTCTCCCACTCGGTCCAGAATCTCAAATAGACCAATATACCTAGGGCTAATCTTGCCCTTCTTTCTGAACCTCATCACGCCCTTCATAGGCGACACCCGGAGTAATACCCGCTCACCAACCATGAAATCCACATCTCAGACCTTACGGTCTGCATAACTCTTCTGTATGGACTGAGCTGAACGCAACCTCTCATGGATAGTCTTGACCTTGTCTAAGGCCTCCTAAACTAAGTCTGTACCCAACAACCGAGCCTCTCCCGGCTCAAACCATCCGATTGGAGACTGACATCGCCTACCATACAACGCCTCATATGGAGCCATCTGAATGCTAGACTGGTAGCTGTTGTTGTAGGCGAACTCTGCTAATGGTAGAAACTGGTCCCACGAGCCTCAAAAATCAATGACACAGGCTCGGAGCATGTTTTCTAGGATCTGAATGGTCCTCTCAGACTGACCGTCCGTCTGAGGATGGAAAGCTGTACTCAACTGAACCTGGGTGCCTAACTCCTGCTGGACCGCTCTCCAGAAACGTGAGGTAAACTATGTACCCCGATCTGAGATAATCGACACCGGCACCCCATGGAGACGAACAATCTCCCTGATGTAAATCTTTGCTAGCTTCTTCGATGAGTAAGAGACAGATGTTATACCCCATTTTAACACAGGTCAAACTAGAGTATAACATATTGGTAATTCTGAGGTTTAATTAATTAAAGAGAGTCGCCACCTAATTATTTTAATAGTAAATTAGCACACCTATTTACAAAATAATGCTTAAAGTTAACTCTGTTTTATGGCCTACTTAACCTTTAAGACTATGGGTAAGGGCTCTAATTAATCCTATAGGGAAGATTGTAAAAGCACCCTATGTGATCCGTTAATAACAGTTAACCGGTCAAACTTAGGTTAATAATTAAAAGCGAAGTAATGAAAATATTTGTACGTTAGAAAATCATGTGTCCATTATAGCTGAAAATTTGTATATTAGCCTTTACAAAAGATATTAAACTTGTTTGTCCAAATAGTAAAAGTTTATGAAAAAGGAGAATTAAGTTGTTTGGACATATTACAATTTAAAACTTGTTCGATTCTAAATAATCTACCAGAGAATAGTTTATTTAGATAAAAATGGTCCTACAGCTACAACAAAGTTTGAAACTCATTTTGAATAGAAAAAGAAAACACCTTGGTAATGTGACAACTTGGAGGAATCATAAAACAGTTAAAGAAAATCATTTTCTATTCATCCCAAAGGAAAATAGATCCTAAATCACAAAGATGTTTCTGCCTTAACACTCAAAGAAAACAAAAGCTTAAACACTACCCTATTGAGCCTATATTTATAGTAGAAAGAGCAGTTCTGGTCCTAAAAAAAATCCTTTGTAAACAGGAAGGGTCATATTATTGGAAATCATCAAATGATAAACTGAAAAAGTAAATAATTTATCTGGTCCAAATGCCAATACTCATTTATAAGCTATAAAATGCCACACAAGCTAATTTCAAAAACAAGCTAATTTCCTATTACGAGGAATAAAAGCGGTTGCCTAAAAGAAAAGAGAAAAAATAGAAAAGAAGACAAAAGGAGATTTTTATTTTGCAAAAAGTAGTTGAAGAATCAAGAGCCGACATATTTATCATTTGATGTATTTCTTTAGGAGAAATACTTACAAATAGGAGGGAGACAAGTATGCATATATGGAGCTCTTTGAACCATAAAGAGACGAGATTGTTCCTTTCATTTGAGAGATTCTGTAGTCTTTACTAAATAATCATGAAACAGTCCAGTAACGATTCTAGAGGCGAATATTCTATCTTCAAACCAGAGCACACCACAGGTTTGTATGCTCAGGAGAGATGGATAGAGTAAGGTTGTAGCATGATATTTGATCTAGTCACCGTTGAGAAACAACATAAATTTTCATAATTAAACCACAACAACTTTAAAGAAATATAGATATTCTTTGTTTGATGAAGAATTTGAAGAACAACAATTGGTTCTAACTAGTCCAACAGTTTCAAGAGGATATTATTTACTAATTGGTTCTAACCAGTCCAACAGCTTCAAGAGTATATTATTCTGTATGTACTGGTCTAGTAGTCATATGTATATTACATTAATAGGTCTCTTGGATAACCATATAACTCCATTATTCCGTTAATATTCCGATGCGTCCTACTATAATTGTATTACATAACTCCCAATCTGTTATGACTAAAATCGTATTAGTCAAATACACTTATGTGGTTGTCGTAGGCCGATGCGTCCTACTACATTCGTATTACATTACTCCCAATTTGTTATGACAATAATCGTATTAATCAAATGGACTTATGTGGTTGTCGTAGGCCGATGCGTCCTACTACAATCGTATTACATAACTCCCAATCGGTTATGACTAAAATTGTATTAGTCAAATAGACTTATGTGGTTGTCATAGGCTGATGTGTCCTACTATAATCGTATTACGATTGTAGTAATAGGACCTTCTACAATCGTATTATTCAAATGGACTTATGTGGTTGTCGTAGGCCGATGCGTCCTACTATAATCGTATTACATTACTCCCAATCTGTTATGACTACAATCGTATTAGTCAAATAGACTTATGTGGTTGTCGTAGGCCGATGCGTCCTACTACATTCGTATTACATTACTCCCAATCTGTTATGACTACAATCACATTAGTCAAATGGACTTATGTGGTTGTTGTAGGCCGATGCGTCCTACTACAATCGTATTACATAACTCCCAATCTGTTATGACTTAAATCGTATAAGTCAAATAGACTTATGTGGTTGTCGTAGGCCGATGCGTCCTACTACAATCGTATTACGATTGTAGTAATAGGACCTTCCGTTTATATATCGTATTGGGAGTAATGTCATATGTTCATACTAGGACGCATCGGCTTACGACAACCATATAAGTCCATTGGACTAATACGATTGTAGTCATAGGAACTTCCGTTTATATAACGTGGTTATTATTTAGTAATTGACCATCTATGAATATTATTTCATTCATATACTAGGACGCATCGGCCTACGACAACAACTTAAGTCCATTTGACTAATAAGATTATAGTCATAACAGATTGGGAGTAATGCAATACGATTGTAGTAATAGGACTTTCCGTTTATATATCGTGGTTTTATTTAGTAATTGACCGTCTATGAATATTATTTCATTCTTATACTAAGACGCATCAGCCTACGACAATCACATAAGTCCATTGGACTAATACGATTGTAGTCATAGGAACTTCTATTTATATATCGTGGTTGTTATTTAGTAATTGACCGTGAATGAATATGATTTCATTCATATACTAGGACGCATCGGCCTATGACAATCACATAAGTTCATTTGACTAATATGATTATAGTCATAACAGATTGGGAGTAATGTAATACAATTGTAGTAGGACGCATCGGCCTACGACAACCACATACTAGTACGCATCGGCCTACGACAACCACATAAGTCCATTTGACTAATACGATTGTAGTCATAACAGATTGGCAGTAAATAACATTAAACAATCGTATTACATTACTACCAATCTGTTATGACTACAATCATATTAGTCAAATGGACTTATGTGGTTGTCGTAGGCCGATGCGTCTTACTACAATCGTATTACATTTCTCCCAATCTGTTATGACTACAATCGTATTAGTCAAATGGACTTATGTGATTGCCGTAGGACGATGCATCCTAGTATATGAATAAAATAATATTCATAGATGGTCAATTACTAAATAACAACCACAGTATATAAACAGAAGGTCTTATTACTACAATCGTATTAGTCAAATGGACTTTGGAATCCCTATAATTGATACCCAATATTCTGTAAGACGATTAATAGGCCGATGGTTGTCGTAATGTCATATTGATATATAAATATGACATTACTCCCAATACGTCCATTTGACTAATACGATTGTAGTCATAACAGATTGGGAGTAATGTAATACGATTGACCAATCTGTTATGACTATAATCATATTAGTCAATCAAATGAATATTATTTCATTCATATAATAGGACGCATCGGCCTATGACAATCACATAAGTCCAATTGACTAATACGATTGTAGTCATAACAGATTGGGTGTAATGTAATACGATTGTAGTAGGACACATCGGCCTACAACAACCACATAAGTCCATTGGTCTAATACGATTGTAGTCATAACAGATTGGGAGTAATTCAATACGATTGTAGTAGGACATATCGGCCTAAGACAACCATATAAGTCCATTTGACTAATACAATTGTAGTAGGTCACACCCAAATGATGTGAAAAATAAGAAGACACGTACGAATATGTGGACTCGGGATCGAACAAAACATAAGCATCTTTGTGACAAACCGAAATGATGCATGTAATCACAGCATATGAGGCAACAACATCACGCCTATCAGGAAGTGCATAAAACGTGCCGGACCACCACTCGGGTATATACTTGGTAAGGTCATTAAGACTACAATCTGAACCATATAGCCGATACGTGCTACTACAATCATATAGCCGATGCCACATAATATTCAATAACTCGGGTATTACTATAACAGATACTTTATTTTAGTATCCGAGGGTCATGCGTCAGATACATTACTCACAATTTGTTATGACTATAATCGTAACAGATTGTTAAATGGACTAAACATTTATTTGACTTAAGCAACAATTGGTTCTAACCAGTTCATCAAAAATGACATATTTATCATAATTAATGGTTCATTCATATCAGTATGAAATACAATTGTGCAATCCGGGGTTTATCATAATTAACGGTTCATACAATCCGTTTTCATATCAGTATGAAATACGATTATATATCTGTAGTCCTACGACTACAATCGTATTAGTCCAATGGACTATTATTAGTTAAATGGACTTATGTAGTTGTCATAGGTCGATGAGTCCTACTACAATCGTATTACATTACTCCCAATCTGTTAGGACTACAATCGTATTAGTCAAATGGACTTATGTGATTGTCGTAGGCCGATGCGTCCTACTACAATCATATTACATTACTCTCAATCTATTATGACTACAATCGTATTAGTCAAATGGACTTATGTGATTGTCGTATGCCGATGCATCCTAGTTACTTAAGTCCACTAAGTCCATTTGACTAATACGATAGTAGAGATGAGCGACCTCTACCTTGATAAAACTGCCCCCTGGATGGAGCACCACTGAAACTACCATAACCTCGAGGCCTCTTAGCCTCCCTATCCTCCCGCTCACGGCGACGATCCACCTCAATAGAGCGTGCCATATCAACAACCTGCTAGAAAGATGCTGCCAATACCTTCTCTCTGGTCATCAGGATATGAATAGAGTAGTTGAGGCTATCAATGAATCTCCTGATCCTCTCCCGATCTGTCGGGATCATCCAAATAGCATGACTAGCCAACTGAGTATACCTCAACTCATACTAAGTCACTGTCAAATCACCCTGCACTAGCCACTAAAACTAGTGACGTAGCTCATCTAGACGGGACTGTGGCACATACTTCTCTAAAAAGAGAATGGAAAACTGCTGCCAAGTAAGGGGTGCTGACCCTGCAGGCCATCGCCTCTCTTAATCCTCCAACCAAATGAATGCTGGACCTGAAAAATGGAATGTAGTAAAAGAAACACCGCAGGACTCAAGAATCCCTGCTGTACGCAACATCCTCTAACACTTTGTCCAAGAATCTTTGGGCATCCTCGCCCTCAGTACAACTGAATGAAGGTGGCTGAAGACTACCAAATCTCTCTAATTGACGCTGCTTGTCGTAAGGCATCACCAATACAATATACTCTGGGGTTGGCGCAACTGGAACAGTCAGTGCCACTACCTGGGCTGGGACTGCCTCTGGCGTCTGAATTCCCTGCACAACCTGCTCTGGTGTACGAGCTGCGGCGGTCTGATGACCACCCTCGATCTGAGATGCCGCCGCTGCAGTAGTAGCTGAAACTACCTGAGCCAACCCAGTACAAACTGATAATATCTGGGCCAATGTCTCCTAAAGGCCAGGAATAACAATAGGCACTGTTGGTGCCTGAACGGGTACTGCTAGAGCCTCAACCACTGGGGGATGATCCTGGATAGGGGCAACTGTTGGGTCTGTTGGTACTGCCCCTGCCACTCTACCACGACCACGGCCTCGACCACGGCCTCTAGCTGGTGGTAATAGTGATCGTCCACCTTGTCTTATAGCACGAATCCTCACCATCTGCGAGAAAATAGAATACATAAGTTCAGTTCTTGGAACAACAAAACCACACGATGGAGTTCAAGAAAAGTGAAGTATTTCCTAAAAGGGTTTGCAGCCTCCTGAGAATAAATACAGACGTCTCCGTACCGATCAGCGAGACACTACTAACCGGCTCAAGACTTTTGAGTCCTAGTAACCTAGGCTCTAATACCAACTTGTCATGACCCCAAAACTTGATCGTGATGGTGCCCAGTAGAGGTGTGCATTCGATTTGTCGATTCGATTTTGACTCTTATCGATAATTACTTATCGATTATCAATTTGTACATATGCTTATCGTTATCGTTTCAATAAGGTTTCAATTTTTTCGATTTTGATTTATTAATTTTTGGGGCTTATAAATTCGGTTATCGATTATACCAATAAGAAAATTTGCGGGATTCCACGGAAAGTATATCGCTATAAACACGCCTAACTAATATGGACAAAAAGAAGCTAAAATAAGATGAACACTGTTTATAACATAAAAATTGTGTCAATAGACATGCAACGAAACTAAAGTAAGGGATCAAATATATGCCACCAACACTCCAACGATATTAAAAAAAATAAAAATACATCATCACTGCCAATTCTATTTTCCATTAATTTGAACTTCATTCCCTTCAGCTTTAAATATGATCATTCCTTAGATGTGATAGATGAAATAATAAGGGGTGTGTATTCGATTTATCGATTCGATTTTGACCTTTATCGATAATTACTTATTGATTATCAATTTGTATATATGCTTATCGTTATCGTTTCAATAAGGTTTCAATTTTTTTGATTTTATTTATCGATGAACCGATAATAAATAATCGATTCGATTTATCGATAAACCGATTCAAATGCACACCCCTAGCGCCCAGCACATTGCTAGGCCAGCCTGACCAATCTCACACAAACCGAGCTATCAGCTCTTAATTTACTTTAAAAGCAATATTTCACAGTAAAGAAGTATGGTACTTTTGCATAAATTGCAAAATAAACCCAACACAGTATAATATCTCCCACAGATCTGCAGTCATAAGCCATGAGCCTTTACCAAGAACATAACAGTAATACTGAGAATAACTATATCTAACAAAATACAGAAAAGTCTAATATAACTGAAGATAGAAGGAAATGTTAGGTCCTACGGACGCTAGCAGCTACCTCGACAGTTCGGAATGTTCACAGAATCAGCTGGGGAATCAGCCCTGCTGCGATGTACTTGGATCGGCACAAAAGGTGCAGGGAGTAGTGTGAGTACTTCCAACTCAGTGGTAATAGGTACGGGTAAGACAATGAAGATAAGAACACCCAACATAGCACTAAGCAATGCTATATAATAATCTTATTTTTACCATTTTTAACAGTTTAACAATTTGGATGAAATTATATTAATAGAACAACAATTGGTTCTAACGAGTATAACTATCATATGTTTCGATTGTTATCTCAACCACTACGAACCATTTTGTACTTCGTTTGCCCACATATGTCTGATTATAATATTCATAGACGGTTAATTACTAAATAACAACCACGATATATAAATGGAAGGTCCTATTACTACATCCGTATTACATTATTCCCAATCTATTATGACTATAATCATATTAGTCAAATGGACTTATGTGGTTGTCATAGGCCTATGCGTCCTACTACAATCGTATTACATAACTCCCAATCTGTTATGACTAAAATCGTATTAGTCAAATAGACATGTGGTTTTCGTAGGCCGATGCGTCCTAGTACATTCGTATTACATTAATCCCAATCTGTTATGACTATAATCGTATCAGTCAAATGGACTTATGTGGTTGTCGTGGGCCGATACGTCCTACTACAATCGTATTACATAACTCCCTATCTATTATGACTAAAATCGTATTAGTCAAATAGACTTATGTGGTTTTCGTAGGCCGATGCGTTCTAGTATGTTGGATCACCCCCGGGTATATGCTTGGTAAGGTCATTAAGCTATTAGTTGGCTTCTAGGACAACTCTGGGTACGCTCGAGGACGAACGTATGTTTAAGTTGGGGAGGATGTGACGACCCGAACCGTCGTCTCATGAGTTACCGTTCTGTTGCCCTCATTTTGTACTTTTTCATGTTTCATTATCAGTATTTGGTGTGTTAGAGTTGATTTGGATTGGTATTGGTAGAAAATGAGACACTAAGTCTCTTTACGGAAGACTTATTTTGGAAAAAGTCAACCGAATGTTGACTGTTGAGTTAGAGGGCTCGGATGTGATTTTTGGTGATTCGGTTAACTTCAAGGGATGATTAGTGACTTAGGAGCATGATCGGATTTGATTTTGGAGGTCCGGTGTAGAATTAGACTTGAATTGGCGAAGTTAGTATTTTGGTGAGTTTTCGGTTGATGGGTGAGATTTTTATTCGAGGGTTGAAATGGAACTCCGAGAGTTGCAGTAGCTTCATTAGGTGATTTGGGATTTGTGTGCAAAATTTTAGGTTATTCGGAGGTGATTTGGTTGGGTTTTTTATCGAATGCGTGTTTCGGTAGTTTTTGAAAAACTCAGGCTTGAATTCGATGTAATTTGATGATTTTGGTGTTAGTTGAGGTGTTTGGATGATTGGAGCAAGTTTGAATGATGTTTTATGATGTGTTGGTGTTTTTGGTTAAGGTCCCGGGGGCCTTAGGGTGATTTCGGATAGTCAACCGGACCAAGTTTGGCTCTAATAAGTTGCAGGTTTTCAGCAGTTTTTGCAGAGGAAATTTGGCCTTCGCGTTCGCGTGGTCTAGCCCATGTTCGCATAAGAGAAATCTGGGGCCAGCATATTTTATTCATCGTGTTCGCATCATATGAGCCGCGTTCGCGTAGGTTTGGAAAGTGAAGCATCACGATCACAGAGCCCCTGTCGCATTCGCATAAAACGTTTTTGAATCCTTTGGAATTTGTTCATCGCGATCACGAGCCTAGGGCCGTGATCGCATAGAAGGAAATTAAAGCTAGGTAGAAGGGTTTTTAAAATATTTCATCTACAACCCAAGTCCTATTTCCACCAACGTTGAGTGTCATTAAGAGCTTTTAACGAATGTAGTAGGACGCATTAATTTTAAATAAGTTATTTAAAATTACATAAGTCCATTCATATACTGTTATATGGTTCAGATTGTAGTCTTAATGACCTTACCAAGCATACTGATTGGGACTTATGTGATTGTCGTAGGCCGATGCCATACATTCAGTGTGTTATTGAATATTATGCATGTGATAGATACATTATTTGTATATTGGTCTAATACGTCCAAATAATAATTTCGTATTATCATGTTTGTAATCTTATATTAATTCATTGACCTATTATGTGAACGATTACACTTTTGATCTAGATAAAGCTGAAAAATAATTAATTGGGGTTTGGAAGCAATTGGCTAAAAATGCTGAAGAAATGGCTCGTATGATCCAACAATTGAAAGAAGAACATAATATTGAAGTTGCTCGGTTGAGGTAAAAGATTGTCACTACCGACGTCAAGGGTAGCAAACAAATAAAAGAGTTTGACATGGAAAGAGAACATTGCTATATGGCCATGGCCCAGTTAGAAATGGAATTGCAGCACCTTCAAGAGAAAATCCAACAGACTCTGGATTCTCGTGCCGAACAAATAGGGAGGTTACTCTAAGAGAAAGTAATGATTAGAGAGAATTGTTAGTATTGCTCACTATATCACTTAGAAATGCCAGATATGCGAAGACATGACCCATGCCACATTTGTCGCCTCAGCAATGATATTTGTAAAGAAAATAATGAGAGATTTAGATAAACTCCAAAGGGGACTTGCATATAGGCTCGCGGCGAGACCGAATGATGTCCCGCGGGCACTAGGATCTTTAATGTATTCTTAGGATATGCATTTTGAGTTTGTATTTTTATTTCTGCATTATTAGAAGGTTGTAGCACAATTATCATTAGAGTATTATCTTTGTAATTAATGATTGGTTATTAATGAAGATGGAAATCTCCAAATTTCTTTATAAACCCCTCAAGGAAACCATTTCCCAAGCATTTCTCCCCAGATCATCGGATATTTCAGGACTCCTCTTAACCAAATCTATTATGCATGAACTATTAATGTCAAACAATTCTGATGCTCACAATTTAACAACAGCTTCTACAAAATAAAGCAATTGCAAATTCACAAATACTGATGAGTAAAGATGTATGTATTTCATTGAAGCTTGCTAGTGCTTCAATCACCCAAATCCACGGTAGAGTTGATGTATAGGAACGCTTGGTAGCCATGAAAGTCTGTGGCAGTGCTTTAGAAACCATAAATTCGCTAAGTCTATTTCCAGCTAGCTCATAACAAGAGAAAAAATTCCCCGATATAATAAAGAAAGTAAGAAGGGTTCACCCGGGCCTGGGAAGAAGAAAAATCGAATAGAGGAAGAAGTGGCCGTGTAACTGGCTCGCTTTTGCTCATGAAGTTGTTTCATATAGAGATAGAGGATGACAGTGTGATGAATTTATTATACTGACAAAAGTAACAATTATATTAGATGCTTGCACCCATTAACTCAATATCCAAATGATATTAGTTCATGATATTTTTTTCAACTGGATAAATAATAGAACTTATCTAAAGGCCTCAAACAAGGCCAAAATACATGGAGGCTTTGTTGAGGAAGAGCAAAACATGTCAGGTAAACATAATCAAAGAATTCCTTGAGCAAGCGAAAATAGGATATAAACACTTTCTCTTGATTTCTTAAGATACCAGTTGCCCCATCAAAGCCTATTCAAAAACTGAAACTTGTAACATAAAATTGTGCAAATCAGTGAGTATTTACTAGAAAACTCAAACCTAACAATCCGAGCTAGCATATAGGTTTAAATCAAAACAATAAAACAATATATAATACTACAACTTATTGGGTCGAAGATTTCCTCCTTGTCCTACAGTGCTATTTCTGCAATAGGTTCCTTTTCATTCACTAAATAGTAAATAGTCACCTCTATAAGTTCAGTCAACCTTGTAATCAGTGAATTATGAGATTTAGGGAAAGAACGAAGCACTATAAAACGACATTATGTTTCAACTAAATAAATCATACTTCTACACTAATCCTTTCTTCTCAAAACTGAAGTTTGTGCCTTAATTTAGTATACAACAACAACTACCTAGTGTATTCCCACAAAGTGAGGTCTAGGGAGGGTAATACGTACACTGGCCTTACCCCTACCTGAAAGAGCAGAGAGGCTGTTTCCAATCGACCCTCGGCTCAAGTGAAAGGGAAGAGAAAGAGGAGAAAAAGAAAAGGAAAAACAAAAGAGCATTAGTGACTCCAGCAAAAAATGCATAAACAGATAACTACACATAAAACCGTAAATTAAAAGGCATGCAATAATACCTAACAGTAACTACCATAGGGAGCACGATATAAAATGCAAGACATCTATGGAGGGCCCTACCAAACCACACCTAGCCTCAGGAAAGAAGTACAAAAAGCTCTAGAAGCCCCTATCCTACAACCCTAATTCTAGACCTCCACACTTTCCTATCAAGGGTCATGTCCTCAGAAATCTGCATTATTGTCATATCCTACCTAATCACCTCTCCCCAATACTTCTTAGGCCTCTCTATACCTCGCCCCGTGCCAACCACCGCCAGCCGCTCACAACTCCTCACCGGGGCATCAGGGCTTCTTGTCCGCACATGCCCGAACCACCTGAGCCTCGCTTACCGCATCTTCTCATCCACTAGAGCCACCCCAACCTTCTCCCAAATAACTTCATTCTTAATCTTATCTAACCTGGTGTGCTCGCACCACCTGAGAATCCTCATCTCCGCAACCACTCTCTAAACATGAACTTCTAGCTTATTATACTGGACCAGTTTACTTTGCTGGAGTTCAAGTATTCTTATACTGGAACTCCAGCATAATATACTGGCATAGTTTTTGGGTTTTGAATAGTTTTTTCGCTCAGATTTATCTTTACATGAAAAGTGGCTAAATTATAATTACTTTTGAAAGCATGACTATTTTTAAATAACAACTTGTAAATTTAGCTATTTTTGAATTTCTCCCTTTTTTAGATTGTTGCATAAATGTTATTCGTACACTCGCCAAAAATATAAAGGGTACATTTCTTATATTGTCGCAAAAATAGTTGATAGGAAAGTGAATAGTGAATCCTACCAATTATTTATGCAACTATCTAAAAAATGTCTCCTTTGTCTTGTTGGCGAGCGTACGAACAACTATTTTGGTTTTTATTTACTTACTTGTCTTAATATTTAAATTAAAAATTTTAATTTTAAGACTATTTAGAATATTTTTTTCCGAAAAATTAAACTAAAAAAATTAAAATTCAGAATGTATTTGCAAATTCCTAAATAATTGCTATTTAGATTGGGTACCTGGTGTCATTTCTACCAAGAGGATAAACCAATCAAATCTGAGGGGGGTGCGCACGGCTAGCCATTAATATTACATATATTTACTTTTAAGTCATTATTTAAAATATCTTTAATATTTAGACGC
The DNA here is from genome assembly GCA_032618575.1 of Nicotiana noctiflora. Taxonomy (NCBI): domain Eukaryota; kingdom Viridiplantae; phylum Streptophyta; class Magnoliopsida; order Solanales; family Solanaceae; genus Nicotiana; species Nicotiana noctiflora. The sequence continues at coordinate 77,366 of JASVEL010009877.1, forward strand.
TGCTTTAATAAACTTTACCTGCCAGACGAAAACACCCTTCTGCTCATAAAGTTCAAGACCAAAGGTCCTTAATTTTTGAACTTGCAACTCTAAGTTTAGGACTTCAGGACTACATGTCCTTAACTTTTAAACTTGCAACTCAAAGTCCTGGACTTTAGGACCACATATTAACTTTTTAACTTTGAACTCGAAGTTTAGAATCACCTGTCCATAATTTCTGTGCTTTTAACCCTAAGTTAAGGACCACTTGTCCTTAACTATCAAAATTGTAAGTCTACGTTCATGACCTATTGTCCTTAACTTTTGAGCTTTTTAGTCTATGTTTAGGACCAGTGTGACTTTTGAACTTGTACCTGTAAGAAGTATCCTTAACTTTTGTGCTTGTTAGTCTAAGTTCAGGACTTCAGGACCTATTGTCCTTAACTTTTGGATTTGTAATTGTAAGTCCGGGACCTATTGTCCTTAACTTTTGACTTTGTTTGTCTAAGTTTAGGACCAAGTGTCCTTAACTTTTTAAATTGTAACTCTAAGTTCAGGACCAAGTGTCCTTAACTTTTGAACTTGGAATTCGATGTTCAAGATCAAGTGTCCTTAACTTTTGAACTTATAAATGTAAGTTCAGGATCCATAATGTAGCAAAAAATCATATGTTATTTGTATCTTTTAAAAAAAATAAAAATAAATAATAATAATAATAATAATAATAATAATAATAATAATAATAATAATAATAATTACAATTTATTGGGACTTTTCTATATTTTGTCATGGCATCGGCCTATGAATACGATTCGTCAAAAGCTCTCAATGACACTCAATGATGGTGGAAATAGGACTTGGGTCGCGGATGAAATATTTTAAAAACCCTTCCGCCCAGCTTTAATTTCCTTCTATGCGATCACAGCCCTAGGCTCGCGATCGCGATGAACAAATTCCTACTACAATTACATTAATTTTAAATAATCATGATGATTATAGTAGGACATACTGATTGTCATAATAGATTGGGACTTATGTGATGGTCGTAGGTCGATGCCATGACCCTAGAACTATTTCCACCATCGTTGAGTGTCATTGTTAGTCTATAGGAGTTCCCTTTACCAACCGTAGTCCTCAAGAACATTGGGTAGATTTCCTAAGGGACAAATCCCCTCAAACTTAAAACACCACTATAAATTGGACAAATACCTTTCCATTTGCTTTGTGGTCTATTTGGAACACTAGAAATGATAATAATATCAATAACACCGCCAAAAAAATAACTACTAGCAAAGTTTTTAAGCTAGCACAAGAGTACCAATTATTAGCCACTAATAAACAAATTGTTTCGTCCACTATTAAAATTAAAGTAAAATGGCACCCTCCACCTAAAGTTTGGTACAAGATTAACATAGAAGGTGCTTTCAATGATGGAAATGCAGCGTGGCATTAGTGGAGTCATACGTAATAACAATGGAGATTGAATACTTGGGTTCAACGCTAAATGTGAATGTACCTCAACAATACATTCAGAGTTACTAGCTTTTCGGCAAGCTTTTCATATAATCATGCAGGTAAATTTCATTCCATGTGAAATTGAGACAGATGCTAGTATCTTAGTCAAGGAAGCTTTAGTACAACCAACCTCTAATATAACTAGTTTTATTAAGAAATGTGACGACCCGGCCCATCGTCACGATATTTACCACCCCGTTATCACCTTATTATATTGTTTCATGTTTCTATATATGTGTTAGAGTCTATCGGGTGAATTGGGATTAATTATTGTTGAAATAAGGCATATAGCCTTTTAGAGTGAAGCTTGTTTCTAAAAAGTCAACCTGAAGTTAACTATGCGGTTAGAGGGATCGGAATAGATTTTGATGATTCAGTTAGCTTCGAGAGGTGATTTGTGATTTAGGGGAGCGATCTGAATTGAATTTTGAGGTCTGGTATAGAAATAAGCTTGAATTGGCTAAGTTGGAATTTTGGCAAAATCCGGTCGATAGGTAAGATTTAGATCTGAGAGTCAGAATGGAATTCCAATAGTTGCAGTAGCTTCGTTAGGTGATTTTGGATATTTTTGCAAATTTTCAGGTCATTCGGACATCGTTTGGTCGGGTTTTTGATAGAATGTAGGTTTCAGAAGTTTTGGTTGAATTTTAGGCTTGAATTAGCTTTGATTTGATGATTCGTGTGTTTGAGGGTGTGTTTTTATGATTGGAACAAGTTTGTGTGATGATTTAGAGTGGATTTGTATTTTAGAGTGAATCAACCTTGTAATCAGTGAATTATATGATTTAGGGAAAGAACGAAGCACTATAAAACGACATTATGTTTCAAATAAATAAATCATACTTCTACACTAATCCTTTCTTCTCAAAACTGAAGTTTGTGCCTTAATTTAGTATACAACAACAACAACTACCCAGTGTATTCCCACAAAATGGGGTCTGGGGAGGGTAATACGTACACAGGCCTTACCCCTACCTGAAAGGGCAGAGATGTTGTTTCCAATCGACCCTCGACTCAAGTGAAAGGGAAGAGAAGGAGGAGAAAAAGAAAAATAAAAATAAAAGAGCATTAGTGAATGTTTACAAGGTTGACTAATAACAGATAACACAATTGTTATGAATGATATCCATTTGACTAATACGATTGATATAAATGAAATTTCTTTGTTTAATAAACATTAAGCAACAATTGGTAAGAACCACGAAGTCCATTTGGTAAGTATGATCAATACATAAGTTTATGACTACAATCGTATTAGTCAAATGGACTTATGTGGTTGTCGTAGGCCAATGCGTCCTACTACAATCGTATTACATTACTCCCAATCTGTTATGACTACAATCGTATTAGTCAAATGCACTTATGTGGTTGTCGCAGGCCGATGCGTCCTAGTATATGAATGAAATAATATTCATAGACGGTCAATTACTATATAATAACCACGATATATAAACAGAAGGTCCTATGACTACAATCGTATTACATTACTCCCAATCTGTTATGACTACAATCATATTAGTCAAATGGACTTATGTGGTCGTCGAAGGCCGAATGCGTAATTGTTAAGAAGAGTAAAATGGCTAAGGCATATTACTAAATAATTCGTATTACATCCTAATGTACTACAATCATACGACGCATCGGACTACAATACTTCGTATTACGCAGAAGTTTGAGGGGGGAGTTACATTACTAAATAACATTGTAGTAATAGGACCTTCCATTTATATATCGTGGTTGTTATTTAGTAATTGACCGTGAATGAATATGATTTCATTCATATACTAGGACGCATCGGCGACAACCACATAAGTCCATTTGACTAATACGATTGTATTCATAACAGATTGGGAGTAATGTAATACGATTGTAGTAGGACGCATCGGCCTACGACAACCAAATAAGTCCATTTTACTAATACGATTGTAGTCATAATAGATTGGGAGTAATTTAATACGATTGTACTAGGACGCATCAGCCTACGACAACCACATAAGTCCATTTGACTAATACAATTTTAGTTATAACAGATTGGGAGTTATGTAATACGATTGTAGTAGGACGCATCGGCCTACGACAACCACATAAGTTTGTTTGACTAATACGATTGTAGTCATAACAGATTGGGAGTAATGTAATACGAATGTAGTAGGACGCATTGGCCTACGACAACCACATAAGTCTATTTGACTAATACGATTGTAGTCATAATAGATTGGGAGTAATGTAATACGATTTTAGTAATAGGACCTTCCGTTTATATATCGTGGTTGTTATTTAGTAATTGACCATCTTTTAATATTATTTCATTCATATACTAGGACACATTGGCCTAGGACAACCACATAAGTCCATGGATCACCGCCTATGACAATCACATAAGTTCCTATGACTACAATCATATTAGTCCAATGGACTTATGCGATTGTCGTAGGCCGATGCGTCTTAGTATAATAATGAAATAATATTCACAGATGATCAATTACTAAATAATTATAATCGATACAAGGGTTGCTTAATATACCGATGCGTCCTACTACCCTCGTAATATAGTCCACATCAATCTGGGTTGCTTAATCGTATTTACCACGACCAATCGTAGTCCATTTGTAGGAACTTCCAATCTGTTTATGACTAATACTAATTATATTACTCCCAATCTGTTAATACGATATGTATTAGTCAAATAACAGATTGGCATACGACAACTACATACTAGGAGTATTACATTACAATCGTATTAATCTGGAATGACTAGAGTAATATAATATGTCTATTTCACAATCATATTAGTCAAATGGACTTATGTGGTTGTCGTAGGCCGATGCGTCTTACTACAATCGCATTACATTAGTCCCAATCTGTTATGACTACAATCGTATTAGTCAAATGGACTTATGTGGTTGTCGTAGGCCGATGCGTCTTAGTATATGAATGAAATAATATTCATAGATGGTCAATTACTAAATAACAACCACGATATATAAACAGAAGTTCCTATGACTACAATCGTATTAGTCCAATGGACTTATGTGGTTGTCGTAGGCCGATGCGTTCTATTACAATCGTATTACATTACTACAAATCTGTTATGACTACAATCGTATTAGTCAAATGGACTTATGTGATTATCATAGGCCAATGCGTCCTAGTATATGAATGAAATAATATTTATAGATGGTCAATTACTAAATAACAACCACGATATATAAACGGAAGTTCCTATGACTATAATCGTGTTAGTCAAATGGACTTATGTGGTTGTCGTAGGCCGTTGCGTCCTAGTATATGAATGAAATAATATTCATAGATATATTTTGTATTACATTACATTTAAAATGACCAAAATAAGTCCTATTAATATGATAACCACATAAGTCCATTTGACTAATACGATTATGACTACAATTGTATTCTAGTATATTACATATTAATACGATTGTAGTCATAGGAACTTCCGTTTATGTATCGTGGTTGTTATTTAGTAATTGACCGTGAATAAATATCATGATTCATAATACGATTGAGTCCCAGGAAATCACGAACTTTTGACAATCGGATTAATAAGAATCGCCATTTGACAACCACATAAGTCCTAATATAATATACGATTTGACATTATTTACTTTATTGTTTAAAAATGATGCTATAAACGAAAGAATCATCAAGTTCAACTATATATCGTGGTTGACAAACGGAAGAATCATAACAATAAAGTAAATCATCAAGTTCAACAATACGAATTGCCATTTGTCAACCACATAAGTCCATTTGACTAATACGATTGTATTTATAACAGATTGGGAGTAATGTAATACAATTATAGTAGGACGCATCGACAACCAAATAAGTCCATTGCACCTTCCGTATTAGTCCAATCACAGTATACGCATCAGCCTACGGCAACCACGTAAGTCCATTGGACTAATATGATTGTAGTCATAACAGATTGGGAGTAATGTCATAAACGGAAATGTAATCGTATTAGTCAAATGGACTTATGTGATAGTCATACCACGATATATAAATGGAAGGTCCTATTACTACAATCGTATTAGTCAAATGGACTTATGTGGTTGTCGTAGTCCAATGGACTTCCAATGACTAATAATGGTCCTAACTTTAATTACTAACATGATCTTCTGGGACTTATGTGAATTCTAGTGACAGCGTTATTTAGTCATATACTAAATCTTTGGACCAACAAGTTCAATTATATTGGGAGACTTATATGGTTGTCGTATGACAATCTGTTTGAAACGGTGAATATGCATTAGTAATTGACAACCACATAAGTCCATTTTACTACACTTTTGGAGAGCAGTACAGCAGGAGTTAGGCACCCAGGTTTAGTTGAGCACAGCATTCCACCCTCAGGCGGACGGTCAGTACGAGAGGACTATTCAGATATTGGAGGATATGTTTCGAGCCTGTGTGATTCATTTTGGAGGCTCTTGGGACTAGTTTCTACCTTTAGGAGAGTTTGCCTACAACAATAGCTACCAGTCTAACATTTAGATGGCTCCTTATGAGGCGTTGTATGGTAGGCAATGTCGGTCTCCTATCGGATTGTTTGAGCCGGGAGAGGCTCGATTATTGGGTAAAGATTTAGTCCAGGAGGCCTTAGATAAGGTCAAGATCATTTAGGACATGCTTCGTTTGGCTAAATCGCGACAAAAGAGTTATGTGGATCGCAAGGTTCGAGATGTAGCTTTTATGGTTGGCGAGCAAATATTGCTCTGTGTATCGCCTATGAAGGGCGTGATGAGAGTTGGGAAGAAGGGCAAGCTTAGCCCTAGGTTCATTGGCCCATTTGAGATTCTTGATCGTGTAGGAGAGGTGGCTTATAGACTTGCCTTGCCACCTAGCTTGTCAGTCGTGCATCCAGTATTTTATGTGTCTATGCTTCGGAGGTATCACGAGGATCCTACCCACGTATTAGATTTAAGCACTGTCCAATTGGACAAGGGTCTGTCCTGCGAGGAGTAGCCGGTAGCCATTCTAGACTGGCAGGTTCGATAGTTGAGGTTGAAGATTTTTCCTTCAGTGCGTGTTCAGTGAAGAGGTCAGCCTCCTCAGGCATCAACTTGGGAGTCCGAGTCTGATATGCGGAGTCGTTACCCTCATCTATTTCTTGACTTAGGTACTTCTTTCTTTTGTCCGTTAGAGGATGAATGGTTGTTTTAGAGGTGGAGAATATGATGACCCAAAGAGTCATCACCATATTTCTCCCTTTTTTCGTGCTTTTGAGGCATTGGGAACCTCACTTTTAGTTGCCTTGATTTGCATGCATAGTCAAGGAATGAAGCCAGAAAGATTTTATATTAAAATATGTGAATTTTGTGAGAAATTTGAAGAACCATGATATTAATATTGATATAGTTGACTTTGGTCAATATTTTTGGTAAACGATCCTAGACCTGTGATGTGACGGTCTGGGGAGGTCCGTAGAAAAATATGGGACTCGGGCATGTGCCTGGAGTCAAAATCCGAGGTCTAGAACCCCAGTAAAAGAATTTTTCTGTTAAATTATTTTCTGAAATTATTAAGAAAAAATAAAAATGAAAATTAGTTAGAAAATATATGTATCGGGCTCGTATTTTGGTTCCGACTCCCGGTACAGTTCTTAAATATGCGTTAAGCGCTTTATATGAAATTTGGCCGAAATCGGACGTCGTTTGATGTGTTTCGGACGTAAATATCTAAAGTTGGAATATGATCTTTGAAATGAAAAATGATGATTTTGAGTTAATTCTTTGATTTTGATGTTATTTTAGCGATTTGATCGCTCGAGTAAGTCTGTGGGATATTATTGAGTTAGTGTGTATGTTTGGTTGGGAGCCTCGAGGGCTCGGGAATGATTCGGAGGTGGTTCGGGGTGGTTTTGCACTTAAAAACTTAGTAGATTTTCTGCAGTTTTTGCACATGTCCGCTGTTCTACGCGAACGCGACCTTGTCATTTACCAGTCTCGGTCCCCAAGCAATAGTCAAAATCAAGGGACACAAAACAGACAATTACATAGCAAACATCATGGCAACAAAGTACAATTAACAACTCAATCATCCCGGCAAGGGAGCATAATTAACAGTTTAATCATCCCGGCAAGGGAGCACAATTAATAGTTCAATCATCCCGGCAAGGGAGAATACACCTTAAATACTTATGCCCCAACAAGGGAATAATCAACAACATTTCCTTTTTATTTACTTTTCTCATCTATAATTCACTTTACTATTCCGAGCCAACGCTCTAAAGAATTTAATGATTATTTACTGTTCACACATTATTAACAGTGTATAGACATTCTCCAATAACATGAGATTTCACATTATAAGGACCCAAAGTCATGCTAGACACCAATGTATAGATACTCGTCACTATGCCTATATATCGTACTCGATCACATAACAATTAGCAACAAGACTCAACTCCTATTCCCTCAAGCTACGGTTAGACCAAACACTTACCTTGAAGGTTTGCAACCTACTCAGTCCTCAAGCAATGCCTTTCCTTTCGAATTTCTCCCCAATTCAATCATATCTATACACAATTTATTTAATATCATAATTACTACTCAACAATCCAACCCAATTGCCTAATTAATGTCCCATTAATATTCTGTCCAAAAATTATAAACCGACCCCGGGATCGCTTGGTCATAACACGAGGTTCGAACCAAAATAAAATCACCCATATCCCCACGAGTGCAAATATATAATTTATTTTAAGATTCGACCCCAAATTGGGGTTGAATTACCCAAAATTGTCAAAACCCTAACTTTGCTCAAAATCCATGATTTCTACATTGATTTCATGATTTAGGCTTAGAAACTTGTTAATTAATGAAGAAAAAGTGAAGGAAATAAGCGGTAAATTACTTACTACAGTGGTCTTAACCCGATACCATAGTCTTTTAATCAATTTTTATTTTCCTTTATAATTTCAGAAAAACAATTTAACAGAATATTTTTTTCTACTCAGGTTCTAGACCTCGGATTTTGACTCCGAACACATGCCCGAGTCCCATATTTTTCTACGGACCTTCCGGGACAGTACGATCTCGGGTCCAGGTTCGTTTACCAAAAATGTTGACCAAAGTCATCTATAATCATATTAATATCAAAATTCTTTAAAATTTTCACAGAATTCACATAATACAACATAAAAACTTTTCGGTTAGGCGCCTAGACTGCGCATACAAATCGAGGCAATATAAAATAAGGTTTTCATGGCCTCGAAATCACGGAACTGTAACGACCCGACCGGTTGTTTTAGAAAAATTACGCCCCAATCCCTAATTTAACTATTCCCCTAAGTTCATTTCTGCTATGGTGGCTTGCCGGGAGAGTCGGTTTTGAAAATTTGAGCATTTTGGGACACTTAGTCCCTAAATAAGAGCTTTGAAGCTAGAAAATGGCCCGTAGCCGGAACAGTGTTAAGACGATCTCGGAACGGAAATCTGATGGTTCCATTAGCTCCGTTAGGTGATTTCGGGGTTGGGGGCGCGTTCAGAATGTATTTTGGAGGTCCGTAGCTCAATTAGGCTTGGAATGCCGAAGGTTGAAATTTTGGCAAATCCGAATGATAGGTGAGATTTTGATCCGGGGTCGGAATGGAATTCCGACAATTTCTGTAGCTTCGTTATGTGAATTTGGATATGTCCGCAAAGTTTCAGGTCATTTGGACGTCGTTTGGTCGGGTTTTAGATCGAATGTGCAATTCGGAAAGCTTTAAGAAATTTAGGCTTGAATTCGATGTGAATTATGGGTTTTGATGTTGTTAGACGTGTTTTTATGATTTGAACGAGTTCATATCGTGTTTTGGAGTATGTTGGTGGTTTTCGTTGGGGACCCGGGGGCCTCGGAGTGTTTTCGGATGGGTAAACGGAAGGAAAACATGGAAAATTGCAGGTTGGGCCTTCTGTTCTGTCGTTTTCGCCCCTGCGGAAATGGGACCGCAGAGGCGAGTCCGCAGGAGCGGAACTTGGGGCGCAGGAGCGCCTAGGTTCGCAGAGGCGGATCCTCTTCCGCTGAGGCGGAGTCACGGGTGCGGAAGACTCGTCGCAGAAGCGACCTTGGATCGGGGAGTGAGAATCCGCAGGAGCGGAGGGAAATTCGCTTAAGCGAGTCCGCAGAAGCGGACCACTGCTCGCAGAAGCGGAAAGTCTCGCAAGAGCGGTTGTCCAATCATGGAAGCGAACGCGCAGAAGAGGTCCTTTTCTCGCAGAAGCGGAATGGGCCAGCCAGGCCTGGGCTTCGCAAAAGCGACAAAATGTCGCGGAAGCTTATCCGCAGAAGCGGAATTTTGTCCGCAGAAGCGAAAATCGCAGAGAGTTAATTATATCAGAAGTTAGAAATTTCAAAAACATTTCCAAACATTGAGGGCTCGGCTTAAGGGGCGATTTGGGCGATTTTGAAGGGAGATTCAAGGGGTTTCTTCAGGTAATTAACTATGGACTCAATTATGATTATTGTTGACAATATTATGCAATTATCTCATGAAAATGGAGGAATTTAGGGTGTTTTATGGGGGTTTTCACCCTAGGCTTGAACTTTAGAAAATCAAGGTTTTGAGTGGGCAAATAGAGTCCCAATTTGATAAACTTTATATGCTTAGACTCGTATTGAGACAAGGGTTCCGAAAATATAACTTTCGTGATTTTTCGATGAGCGTACCGAAAGTCGGGTTTTGGCAACTTGTGGGTTTTGGTGTATTTTGAGTTATTTTGATTGGGTAATGCCCAATTAGCCTATTTTGATGTGATTCTATTGATTTTTATCAGATTCTACACTTGTGAGGCCGACATTCGCGGCAAGAGAGTTGTTTCATAGCGGTTTTGTACCGGAGTCGAGGTAAGTGGCTTGTCTAACCTCGTGTGGGGGAATTTTCACCCCTAGGATATTATGTGATAGTTTAAATGCCTTGTACGCGAGGTGACGGGCGTGTACATGCGCTGGTTGTTGAACACGTACTTTATTTAAAATGTTCGATGAGCGATATTTCTGTCTTTGGTTGTTAATTTGATATTTTTACCCGGTAGTGGTTAGAAGAGCATGATTAGGTAGCACTTAGCTGTTTAGTTGCCTAATTGCCTTATTTGAACTCCTTGTTAATTATTGGCACTATTTTTCGGTGAAGTTATAGTTAAGCATAATTATTCTCTCTGTGGATTCCTTTATTGGTTGTGCTTGTGGACTGCGGGTTCGATTCCCGGAGACCCAGGGCTGTGGGTTCGATTCCCAAAGACCCGGCGTGATATTGGTAGGGACTACGGGTTCGATTCCCGAGATCCTGAGTTATTGGTAGGGACTACGGGTTCGATTCCCGAGATCCTGAGTTATTGGTAGACTACGGGTTCGATTCCCGAGATCCCGAGTTATTGGTAGGGACTACGGGTTCGATTCCCGGAGATCCTGAGTTATTGATTATTTATTGAGACATGGGCTGCGGGTTCGATTCCCGGAGACCCAGAGGTACTGTCAATGGGACTGTGGGTTCGATTCCCACAGGTCCTGGACTGGTTTTATTGAGTTGACTATTTGTTGTTAGCTTAATTGTAGACGATTGCACTAATCATTTATTGTTGTTAATTTCGGAAATTATTATCATTTAAACTACTTATTATTGTTATTATCATTATATTATTTGTTTCTCAGTAGGGCCCTGACCTTCCTCATCACTACTCCATCGAGGTTAGGCTTGGCACTTACCGAGTACCGCCGTGGTGTACTCATGCTACTCTTCTGCACACTTTTGTTGTGCAGATCCAGGTACATCAGGACATGCTCATATCAGGTGATTCAGTAGCGCTTGGGGAGACCTCGAGGTATGATCTGCTACGTCCGCGGATCTGGAGGCCTTCCTTCTATTCTAGTGCTAGTAGATGTCTTCCCTTCATTCCGTTGTTAGATACTCCTTTTACATAGAGCTACAATTGTATAATCTCTTTTAGTCTGTGTTACCCGTGGGATTCCGGGTCTTGGTAGTGTTTTAAAACAGTGTATTTGACTGGTGTATGTGCCAAGCGGCACGGATTGCATTCCTTTCATCTTATTTTTACGCTAATTCTTATTAAATATTCATAAACTGGTATATTCCGCAACGTGTTAGGCTTACCTAGTCGTGGGGACTGGGTACCATCACGACATGTTCACGATTGGTGAACTAGGGTCGTGACAAGTTGGTATCGGAGCTCTAGGTTCATAGGAGTCACGGGACACAGACCGGTTACTTAGAGTCTCACTGATCGATACGGAGACGTCTGTATTTATCTACGAGGGGCTATGTAACCGTTTAGGAAACTCTTCATTTCTTTGGATTCCTTGTCGTGCGACATTTTTGGCATCAAAATCTAAACTATTGATTTCTATTCTCTCACAGATGGTGAGGACACGAGCTACTCGCGACGATCAGGTACCCGCGCCCCCTGTTGCCGCCGTCAGAGGCCGGGGCCGTGGTAGAGGACGAGGACGCGCCCGAGGTGCAGCCACAGCACCCGCGCGCGCTGCCACTGAGGTGCCACAGGTAGACCAGGTTGGAGCGTAGGCACCTGGTACACCGACTACAGCTGCTACTACTCCAGCACTACAGGAGACCCTGGCCCAGTTCATGAGTATGTATACCACTTTAGCTCAGGCAGGACTGCTTCCTCTCGTCGCAGCTACATCTCAGGCCGGGGGAGGGGCCCAGACTCCCGCAGCCGTTACACCGGAGCAGCGTGTGCCAGTGGGACAGGTTCCAGATGTTTTGGTTATGCCTCCTGCCGCCCCAGCACAGCCCGGAGGTGGACCAGCTGCCTCTGAGGACGAGCAACGTAGATTGGAGAGGTTCAAGAAATATGACCCTCCAGTGTTTAGTGGTTTGGCTTCAGATGATGCATTGGGTTTTCTAGAGGAGTGTCATCGTATTCTTCGTACTATGGGGATTGTGGAGACCAGCGGGGTTTCCTTCACTGCCTTTCAGTTTCGTGGGGCCGCTTATGATTGGTGGCGCACGTATGAGTTGGATAGTCTAGAGGAGTCTGCTTCATTGACCTGGACGCAGTTTTCAGATCTGTTTTTGAGGGAGTTTGTTCCACAGAGCCTTAGGGATTCTTGGCGCTCGGAGTTTGAGCGGTTGCGACAGGGCTCCATGTCAGTATCGGAGTATGCTATCAGTTTCACCCGTCTAGCCAGGCATGTACCGGCTTTGGTAGCCACGGTTTAGGAGAGAGTGCGGAGATTTATTGAGGGCCTTGTTCCGCCTATCCGATCCAGCATGGCCAGAGAGTTGGAGACGGATATATCTTATCAGCAGGCGGTGAGCATCGCCGGGAGGATCGAGAGTATGCTCCCTAGAGAGCGGGGAGATAGAGAGGCCAAGAGGTCTCGTGAGTCGGGCCATTTCTCTGGTGCCCGCACTTCAGCAGCCGGTCGTTTTGGCAGGGGTTATTCCGGTCGTCCAGTTCACTCAGCATTGCCCGCAGCCGGTAGTACCCCAGCTCTTCCAGCACCTCAGGAGCCTTATTATGCTCCCCCAGTTTCCAGTGCACCTCCTGCGCGGGGTCCTTCCAGGGGTCAGACTAGTGGGGGTGAGGCCGGTCAGTCACAGTCACCGTGTCCTCCCAGAGCTTGCTTTGGGTGCGGGGATACTCGCCATCTGGTTAGAGAGTGCCCCAGGCATAGGAGGGGAGCCCCTCATCAGTCTTTGCAGCCTCAGCGTAGTTCTCAGGGCCAGCAGGCTATCATTCCAGCTCCAGCTGCCACTCCACCTGCCCAGCCAGCCAGAGGCGGGGGTTAGAGTTCTAGAGGCCGCCCTCGAGAGGGGGACAGGCCAGATTCTATGCTATTCCTGATCGCGCTGCGGCTGTTGCATCTGACTCTGTTATCACAGGTATTATTATGGTTAGTCACAGGGAGGCATCGGTTCTATTCGACCCTGGTTCCACTTTTTCATATGTGTCTTCTTACTTTGCTTCTCATCCGGGTGTGCCTCGGGATTCTTTGAGTGCCCCCATTTATGTTTCCACTCCGGTGGGTGATTCTTTGGTAGTGGACCGCGTATATCGGTCGTGTTTGGTTACCATTTGTGATTTTGAGACCAGAGCGGATCTATTGTTGCTCGGGATGGTCGATTTTGATATTATTCCGGGCATGGACTAGTTGTCGCCCCATTATGCTATTCTTGATTGTCACGCCAAGACCGTGACGCTGGCTATGCCAGGCATTCCACGTATTGAGTGGAGTGGTACTCTAGATCACACCCCTAGCCGTGTTATTTCTTTTCTTAGAGCTCAGCGTATGGTTGAGAAGGGGTGTGCTGCTTATCTTGCCTATGTGCGGGACGTCAGTATTGACCCTCCCTCTATTGATTCTGTTCATGTGGTACGTGACTTTGCTGATGTATTTCCAGCTGATCTCCCGGGCATGCCGCCCGACAGAGATATTGATTTTGCTATTGACTTGTTGCTGGGCACTCAGCCCATTTCTATTCCACCGTACCGTATGGCTCCTCCTGAGTTGAAGGAGTTGAAGGATCAGTTACAGGAGTTATTAGGCAAGGGTTTTATTCGACCCAGTGTTTCGCCTTGGGGTGCTCCTGTATTGTTTGTGAAGAAAAAGGACGGTTCTATGCGTATGTGTATTGACTATCGTCAGCTGAATAAGGTTACAATGAAGAACCAGTATCCTTTGCCCCGTATTGATGATTTATTTGACCAGTTACAGGGTGCACATGTGTTTTCTAAGATTGATTTGCGCTCCGGGTATCACCAGCTGAAGATTCGGGAGCCAGATATCCCGAAGACTGCCTTCAGGACCCGGTATGGTCACTATGAGTTCCTCGTGATGTCTTTTGGGCCGACTAATGCCCCAGCAGCCTTTATGCATTTGATGCACAGTGTGTTCAGGCCTTATCTGGACTCGTTCGTGATTGTTCTTCATTGATGATATTCTAGTATATTCCCGGACCCGGGAAGAGCACGAGCAGCATTTGAGGATAGTGCTTCAGATTCTGAGGGAGAAGCAACTTTATGCCAAGTTCTCTAAATGTGAATTCTGGTTGAGTTCAATGGCATTTTTGGGCCACGTGGTGTCGAGTGATGGTATTCGAGTAGATCCGAGGAAGGTGGAGGCCGTGCAGAGTTGGTCCAGACCCTCCTCTGCTACTGAGATTCGCAATTTCCTTGGTTTGGCAGGCTATTACCGTTGTTTCGTAGAGGGGTTCTCTTCGATTGCAACACCTATGACTAGATTGACCCAAAAGGGTGCCCCTTTTCAGTGGACAGACGAGTGAGGCGAGCTTTCAGAAGCTCAAGACAGCTTTGACTTTGGCCCCTATATTGATGTTGCCTACAGGTTCGGGGTCCTATACTGTATATTGTGATGCCTCACGAGTTGGACTCAGTGCGGTATTGATGCAGGACGGTAGGGTGATTGCCTACACGTCGAGACAGCTAAAGGTGCATGAGAAGAATTACCTTGTTCATGATTTGGAGCTAGCTGCCATTGTTCACGCCTTGAAAATTTGGCGTCATTATTTATATGGGGTTCCTTGTGAGATCTACGCTGATCACCGGAGCTTGCAGCACTTGCTTAAGCAGAAGGACCTGAATATGCGTCAGAGGAGATGGTTGGAGCTACCGAAGGACTATGATATTACTATTCTCTATCATCCGGGCAAGGCTAATGTGGTTGCCGATGCCTTGAGTCGTCGGGCAGAGAGTTTGGGGAGTTTGGCGTATCTACCAGCTTCGGAGAGGCCTATGGCGATGGATGTTCAGGCTTTGGCCAGGCAGTTTGTTAGACTGGATCTTTCGTAGCCCAGCCGGGTTCTAGCTTGTATGGTTTCTAGGTCTTCTCTATTTGACCGCATCAGGGAGCGTCAGTTCGACGACCCTCATTTGTTTGTCCTTCAGGATAGAGTTCGGCGTGGTGATGCTCGAGATGTTACCATCGGGGATGATGGAGTCATGAGGATGCAGGGGCGTATCTGTGTGCCCAATGTAGATGATCTTCAAGAGCTGATTCTAGTAGAGGCCCATAGTTCGCGGTATTCCATCCATCCGGGTGCCGCGAAGATGTATCGGGACTTGAAACAACATTACTGATGGAGGCGGATGAAGAGGGATATAGTTGATTATGTTTCCAGATGCCTCAACTGCCAGCAGGTGAAGTATGAGCATCAGCGTCCGGGTGGATTGATGCAACGGATCGAGATTCCCGAGTGGAAATGGGAGCGCATTACCATGGACTTTGTATCTGGACTTCCACGGATGGTTAGGAAGTTTGATTCCATTTGGGTCATTGTGGATCGGCTGACCAAGTCAGCCTATTTTATACCGGTTAGCACTACATATTCATCGGAGCGACTGGCGGAGATCTATATCAGAGAGGTAGTTCGGCTGCATGGTATTCCAGTTTCCATCATTTCAGATAGAGGCACTCAGTTCACTTCACGGTTCTGGAGAGCTGTACAGCAGGAGTTAGGTACTCGGGTAGAGCTGAGCACAGCATTTCACCCCCAGACTGATGGGCAGTCCGAGCGCACTATTCAGATTTTGGAGGATATGCTCCGTGCGTGCGTGATTGAGTTTGGAGGTTCATGGGATCACTTCTGCCACTGGCGGAGTTTGCTTATAACAATAGCTACCAGTCCAGTATTCAGATGGCACCGTATGAGGCCCAATATGGTAGGAGGTGCAGGTCTCCCGTGGGTTGGTTTGAGCCGGGCGAGGCCAGGTTGCTAGGTACTGATATGGTTCAGGAGGCTATGGACAAGGTCAAGGTGATTCAGGACAGACTTCGTGCAGCCCAGTCTAGACAGAAGAGTTATGCGGACAAGAAGGTTCGCGATGTGGCTTTTATGGTTGGCGAGCGGGTTTTGCTTCGAGTCTCGCCCATGAAGGGTGTTATGAGGTTTGGGAAGAAAGGAAAGTTGAGTCCTAGATTTATTGGCCCTTTTGAGATTTTGAGGCGTGTTGGGGAGGTTGCTTATGAGTTGGCCTTACCTCCCAGCCTAGCCGGAGTTCACCCCGTATTTCATGTCTCCATGCTCCGGAGATACCATGGTGACCCGTCGCATATGTTGGATTTCACATCTGTTCATCTAGACAAGGATTTGTCTTATGTTGAGGAGCCGGTAGCCATTCTAGACAGGCAAGTCAGAAAGCTAAGGTCAAAGAACATCGCTTCGGTAAAGGTTCAGTGGCGGGGCCAGCCGGTCGAGGAGGCGACTTGGGAGACCGAGCAGGATATGCGCAGCCAGTACCCTCATCTTTTCACTACTCCGGGTATGTTTTCTATGCTCGTTCGAGGACGAACGAATCTTTAAGTGTGGGAAGATGTAACGACCCGACCGGTCGTTTTAGAAAAATTACGCCCCAATCCCTAATTTAACTGTTCCCCTAAGTTCATTTCTGCTATGGTGGTTTGCCGGGAGAGTCGGTTTTGAAAATTTGAGCATTTTGGGACACTTAGTCACTAAATAAGAGCTTTGAAGCTAGAAAATGGCTCGTAGCCGGAACAGTGTTAAGACGATCTCGGAACGGAAATTCGATGGTTCCATTAGCTCCGTTAGGTGATTTCGGGGTTGGGGGTGCGTTCGGAATGTATTTTGGAGGTCCGTAGCTCAATTAGGCTTGGAATGCCGAAGGTTGAAATTTTGGCGAATCCGAATGATAGGTGAGATTTTGATCCGGGGGTCGGAATGGAATTCCGACAATTTCTGTAGCTTCGTTATGTGAATTTGGATATGTCCGCAAAGTTTCAGGTCATTTGGACGTCGTTTGGTCGGGTTTTACATCGAATGTGCAATTCGGAAAGCTTTAAGAAATTTAGGCTTGAATTCGATGTGAATTATGGGTTTTGATGTTGTTAGACGTGTTTTTATGATTTGAACGAGTTCATATCGTGTTTTGCAGTATGTTGGTGGTTTTCGTTGGGGACCCGGGGGCCTCGGAGTGTTTTCGAATGGGTAAACGGAAGGAAAACATGGAAAATTGCAGGTTGGGCCTTCTGTTCCGTCGTTTTCGCCCCTGCGGAAATGGGACCGCAGAGGCGAGTCCGCAGGAGCGGAACTTGGGGCACAGGAGCGCCTAGGTTCGCCGAGGCGGATCCTCTTCCGCTGAGGCGGAGTCGCGGGTGCGAAAGACTCGTCGCAGAAGCGACCTTGGATCGGGGAGTGAGAATCCGCAGGAGCGGAGGGGAATTTGCTTAAGCGAGTCCGTAGAAGCGGACCACTGCTCGCAGAAGCGGAAAGTCTCGCAGGAGCGGTTGTCCAATCGCGGAAGCGGACGCGCGGAAGCGGTCCTTTTCTCGCAGAAGCGGAATGGGCCAGCCAGGCCTGGGCTTCGCAAAAGCGTCAAAATGTCGTGGAAGCGGATCCGCAGAAGCGGAATTTTGTCCGTAGAAGCGGAAATCGCAGAGAGTTAATTATATCAGAAGTTAGAAATTTCAGAAACATTTCCAAACATTGAGGGCTCGGCTTAAGGGGCGATTTGGGCGATTTTGAAGGGAGATTCAAGGGGTTTCTTCAGGTAATTAACTATGGACTCAATTATGATTATTGTTAACAATATTATGCAATTATCTCATGAAAATGGAGGAATTTAGGGTGTTTTATGGGGGTTTTCACCCTAGGCTTGAACTTTAGAAAATCAAGGTTTTAGTGGGCAAATGGAGTCCGAATTTGATAAACTTTATATGCTTAGACTCGTATTGAGACAAGGGTTCCAAAAATATAACTTTCGTGATTTTTCGATGAGCGTACCGAAAGTCGGGTTTTGGCAACTTGTGCGTTTTGGTGTATTTTGAGTTATTTTGATTGGGTAATGCCCAATTAGCCTATTTTGATGTGATTCTATTGATTTTTATCAGATTCTACACTTGTGGAGGCCGACATTCGCGACAAGAGAGTTGTTTCATAGCGGTTTTGTACCGGAGTCGAGGTAAGTGGCTTGTCTAACCTCGTGTGGGGGAATTTTCACCCTAGGATATTATGTGATAGTTTAAATGCCTTGTACGCGAGGTGACGGGCGTGTACATGCGCTGGTTGTTGAACACGTACTTTATTTAAAATGTTCGATGAGCGATATTTCTGTCTTTGGTTGTTAATTTGATATTTTTACCCGGTAGTGGTTAGAAGAGCATGATTAGGTAGCACTTAGCTGTTTAGTTGCCTAATTGCCTTATTTGAACTCCTTGTTAATTATTGGCACTATTTTTCGGTGAAGTTATAGTTAAGCATAATTATTCTCTCTGTGGATTCCTTTATTGGTTGTGCTTGTGGACTGCGGGTTCGATTCCCGGAGACCCAGGGCTGTGGGTTCGATTCCCGGAGACCCGGCGTGATATTGGTAGGGACTACGGGTTCGATTCCCGAGATCCTGAGTTATTGGTAGGGACTACGGGTTCGATTCCCGAGATCCTGAGTTATTGGTAGGGACTACGGGTTCGATTCCCGAGATCCCTGAGTTATTGGTAGGGACTGTGGGTTCGATTCCCGGAGATCCTGAGTTATTGATTATTTATTGAGACATGGGCCGCGGGTTCGATTCCCGGAGACCCAGAGGTACTGTCAATGGGACTGTGGGTTCGATTCCCACAGGTCCTGGACTGGTTTTATTGAGTTGACTATTTGTTGTTAGCTTAATTGTAGACGATTGCAGTAGTCATTTATTGTTGTTAATTTCGGAAATTATTATCATTTAAACTGCTTATTATTGTTATTATCATTATATTATTGTTTCTCGGTAGGGCCCTGACCTTCCTCGTCACTACTCCATCGAGGTTAGGCTTGGCACTTACTGAGTACCGCCGTGGTGTACTCATGCTACTCTTCTGCACACTTTTGTTGTGCAGATCCAGGTACATCAGGACAGGCTCACACCAGGTGATTCAGCGGCGCTTTGGGAGACCTCGAGGTATGATCTGCTACGTCCGCGGATCCGGAGGCCTTCCTTCTATTCTAGTGCTAGTAGATGTCTTCCCTTCATTCCGTTGTTAGATACTCCTTTTACATAGAGCTACAATTGTATAATCTCTTTTAGTCTGTGTTACTCGTGGGATTCTGGGTCTTGGTAGTGTTTTAAAACAGTGTATTTGACTGGTGTATGTGCCAAGCGGCACGGATTGCATTCCTTTCATCTTATTTTTCCGCTAATTCTTATTAAATATTCATAAACTGGTATATTCCGCAACGTGTTAGGCTTACCTAGTCGTGGGGACTGGGTGCCATCACGACATGTTCACGATTGGTGAACTAGGGTCGTGACAGGAACAGATGAGAAAAACAGGTGATGACCTTTTAGATCATCACAGCCTATTATAAGCTGATATGTCTAATGACCTTTTACTGGAGTAAGCTATATCCAAGTCACCTGCAAGTTGAGAGTCGACAAAATGGGGTGGACTTGAAAGTAGTTTTGCAGTCTTCATGCATGGTTGCCAAAAAGAGTCATTGTTTGCATTTGTTGCCAAGAGATGATCAATTTGATTTTCTTCCCAGAAGTTATCCCGCAGGGACAAATCCTTCCGACGGAGCATCAATAACCTGCATGGATGAATAGTGTTAGAGACAATGCAATGATCATTCTTGAGAGCATGGAGAGTGTCAATTGAGCTTTGTCTAAGCCACTTTGTTTCTTTTTGTCCAAGTCACTCCGTTTTTTGTCCAAGTTGTTTTTCTTTTTGTCTAATTCACTTCCTCTTTTCTGTGTTTGTTTTGGAAATATCCCTATTTCCAAAACAAATAGGAAATATTTGCTTAACGATTCCTATACCCCTCTCATTGACATGGCTGAAGAGGAGAAACTACCTAAAAATCCTGAGCAGGAAGAGATGGCTAGAAAAATGAAAAATTGAACTATCACGTATATCGTGGGGTGTCGTGACCATCTATGAATATGATTTCTGAGACTTGGATTGACTCAAACTCACCAAACACACATATTGAAACATGAACAAGCATATAACGGGGAAAATGGGGTGATAACTCACATGATGACGGGCCGGGTCATCACATTCTCCCCAACTTAAGAAAACGCTCGTCCTCGAGCGGACCAAGAGGTTTACTAGAAGTAACCCAATAGCTGAATGACCTTACCAAGCATATATTCGTGGCGATCCCACGTCACCCTATCTCACATAAGTTCGGTACACACTATAGCTGGAATTTCACAGCCCATTTGAACCATAGACCGCATTGCACTTTCCGAAATCACATACCAATCCTAATCTCATGCTTATACTCAGGATACACACGATCCAACTGTAATAGCCCATACTCGCCACTCCGGGTGAGATCACATGATGTATCAAACAACCCAATCGCTCGAGATGATGGCCTCTGATCACAACAATTGCCCACGGTAACCAAATACTAACTGAAAAATCTTTTTTTTATTAGCTAAAGTCTTACTCCAATACCTTCATATCCTGCCCACGACAGCTGAAACACGTGATATATCGAATCCATCTCTCAGGTCAGCCATTCGTGAATCCATTTCCCTTTTAACTAATACCACAACAGTTTTCGGAACAAAAACCTCGATATTACATTCCTGACCAGCTGAAATCACATATGCTCGCACTCATTAATGACTCCAATGATCATTTCAATTATAACACACCGCACTGGTGATATGACACCTCAACACCGGCCTAAGCTGCGACGGGCACAACACATGCTCCAATAAGGGACGTCTGAACGTACTCAAATCATAACAACTGACTCAAACAAAAGAGCTGTAATTCAATTCATCCGCACCATCATAACATAGAACTGAGATCTCGTCTCATATCATAGAGTACCTGAATCCTCCTCGAAATGTCATAACATCGTGTGGCCTTGCCATGACTCTTGATTCTATCCAAACATTATTACTCATGGAGCACCTCAAGTCACCATGCTCAACACGGTCAGCCACGCATATATTTAGGTCTGAACTCAAGCAATCAATCACACATGCGGTGATACAATTGATATGTGCTATCAAACCTGAAAGGAAACAATCGATGTGCTATTCCCCAAGCGGTACCCAATACGGACTATTCCTCAGAAGGTAGGAAGTATGGTATACAAGTTAACATATAGGAAACTATATTTTCTTCATCACATGGTTGCGGTGTGCAACTCGTTCCAATAACATACCCGTGGCGACGTGCCACCCGATCCAGATACCATACCTATGGCGGCGCGCCACCCGATCCTGGTACCATACATGTGGCAGCATTCCACCCGATCCAAATACTATACTTGTGGTGGCATGCCACGCATAAATCTAGTAGAAGGGAATGCACATCTAGTCAAGTTGCTCATTGTAACAAACATATATATAGCCTCAAGCTCGGCCACATGAAATGAATCCGACAAAGTTCCTCAATACCAGAACTGAATCTATGGTAGCTACCTCTACACTGACATCCTCTACGAAGGCCCAACTGACAAAACAATACCTACCAGCCGTCCGCTAGCCCTAGGGTACATCTACCCTGCTGGAGCATGATCTGATGCACTTTGCCACGCAGTTTGTGACATTTTTCTAACATAGTCCATATCATATTAGTCTAGACAACCTGACTAACGACAACAAGTCTGCAATCGTATATTATTATTCAAATTCGTCATATCAAGAAACGAGAGAGCCACTAGGGCTTCCAATTTCCAATAACTGCTAAACAGTGCCGATACACACGATATACCACAAGTTCAAATACAGTTGATCTTGTTTAAGATGGCGCATAGCCTTAGTCCCAGTTCAACTATTGTTGAACTTCATCAGATTTTATGGAGAAGGCACATAGCCTAATTGTTAGTTCAACAAAAGTTGAACTTGTTGGCAAAGGCACATGGCCCGAGTCCTAGTTCAACTATTGTTGAACTTATTCAATTTTGATGGTGAAGGTGCATAGCCTGAGTCTTGGTTCAACCATAGTTGAACTTGTTGACGAAGGCGCATAGCCTGAGTCATAGTTCAACTGTTGTTGAACTTTGTCAATTTTAATGGCGAAGTTGCATAGCCTAATTCTTGGTTCAACCATTGATTAAACATGTTGGCAAAGGCGCATAGACTAAGTTCTAGTTCAACTATTGTTGAACTTTGTCAATTTTGATGGCGAAGGCGCATATCCTGAGTCTTGGTTCAACCACAGTTTGAACTTGTTGGCGAAGGCGCATAGCCTGAGTCTCAGTTCAACTGTATTTTAGCGTTGTCAATTTTTATGGCGAAGGCGCATAACCCTAGTCTTGGTTCAATTATAGTAGAACTTGTTGGCGATGGTGCATAGCCTGAGTCCCTGTTCAGCTGTTGTTGAACTTTGTCAATTTTGATGTCGAAGGCGCATAGCCTAAGTGTTGATTCAACCATATGTTGAACTTGTTTGCTAAGGCGCATAGACAAAGTCCCAGTTCAACTATTGTTTAACTTTTCCAATATTGATGTCAAACGCACATAGCCTGAGTCTTGGTTAAACAATAGTTGAACTTGTTGGTGAAGGCACATCGCCTGAGTCCCAGGTCACCTATTTTTGAAATATGTTAATTTTGATGGTGAAGGCGCATAGCCTAAGTCCCAGTTCAACTGTTGTTGAACTTTGTCAATTTTGATAGTGAAGGCGCATAGCTGAAGTCTTGGTTCAACCGTAGTTTTAACTTGTTGGTGAAGGCGCATAGCCTGAGTCCCAGTTCAACTATTGTTGAACTTTGTCAATTTGAATGGCAAAGGCGGATAGCCTTAGTCCCAGTTCAACTGTTGTTGAACTCTGTCAATTTTGATGGCGAAGGCGCATAGCCTGAGTCTTGGTTCAACTACAGTTGAACTTTTTGCCAAAGGCGCATAGCATGAGTCCTAGTTAAACTATTGTTGGACTTTGTCAATTTTGATGGCAAAGGCACATAGCCTGAGTCTTGGTTCAACCATAGTTGAATTTGTTGGTGTAGGCGTGTAACCTGAGTCCCAGTTTAACTATTGTTGAACTTTGCCAATTTTTATTGTGAAGGCGCATATCCTAAGTCTTGGTTCAACCATAGTTGAACTTTGTCAATTTTGATGGCGAAGGTGCATAGCCTAACTCCCAGTTCAACGGTTGTTGAACTTTGTCAATTTTGATGGCGAAGGCGCATAGCCTAAGTCTTGATTCAACCATAGCTTGAACTTGTTGGCGAATGCGCATAGCGTGTGTCCCGGTTCAACTACTGCGAACTTTGTTAATTTTGTTGGCGAAGGCGCATCACTTGAGTCTTGGTTCAACCATAGATGAGCTTGTCGGCTAAGGCGCATATCCTGAGTCCAGGTCAACTATTGATAAACATTGTCTATTTTTATAATGAAGGCACATAGCCAGAGTCTCGGTTCAACCGTTGTTGAACATTGTCAATTTTGATGGCGAAGGCGCATAGCCCGAGTCTTGGTTCAATATTAGTTGAGCTTGTTGGCGACGGCACATAGCCTGAGACCCGGTTCAACTGTGGTTGGACTTTTTCAATTTTGTTGGCGAAGGCACAAACCCTAAGTCTTGATTCAACCATAGTTTGAACTTGTTGGCGAAGGCGCATAGCCTAAATCCCAGTTCAATTATTGTTGAACTTTGTCAATTTTGATGGAGAAGGCGCATAGCCATAGTCTTGGTTCAACCATAGTTGATCTTGTTGGTGAAGGCGCATAGCCTATGTTCCAATTCATCTACTGTTGAACTTTGCAAATTTTGATGGTGAAGGCACATAGCCTGAGTCTTGGTTAAACCATAGTTTGAACTTGTTGGCGAAGGCGCATAGCCTCAATCCCAGTTCAACTGTTGTTGACCTTTGTCATTTTTGATGATAAAGGCACATAGCCTTAGTCTTGGTTCAACCATAGTTGAACATGTTGGTAAAGGCGCATAGCCTAAGTCCCAGTTCAACAATTGTTGAAGTTTGCCAATTTTGATGGAAAGGCGCATAGAATGAGTATTGGTTTAACCATAGTTGAACTTGTTTGCGACGGCATGTAGCCTGAGACCCAGTTCAACTGTTGTTGGACTTTTTCAGTTTTGTTGGCAAAGGCGCATACACTAAGTTTTGATTCAACCATAGTTTGAACTTGTTGGCGAAGGCACATAGCCAGAGTCACAATTCAACTTTTGTTGAACTTTGCCAATTTTGATGGCGAAGGCGTATAGCCTTAGTCTTGGTTAAACCATAGATTCAACTTGTTGGCGAAGGCGCATAGCCTGAATGACAGTTCAACTATTCTTGAACTTTGACAATTTTGATTGCGAAGGCACATAGCCTGAGTACAAGTTCAACTGCTGTTGAACTTTGCCAATTTTGATGGTGAAGGCGCATAGCCTGAGTCTTGGTTTAACCATAGAACTTGTTGGCGAAGATACATAACCTGAGTCCCAGTTAAACTATTGTTGAACATTGTCAAATTTTAGGATGAAGGCGTATAGCCGGAGTCTTTGTTCAACCGTAGTTGAACATTGTCAATTTTGATGTCAAAGGCGCATAGCCGGAGTCTTGGTTCAACCATAGTTGAACTTGCTGGCGACGATGCATAGCCTAAGACCCAATTCAACTGTTGTTGGACTTTTTCAATTTTGTTGGCGAAAGCGCATAACATATGTATTGATAACTTGTTGGCGAAGGCACATAGCTAGAGTCACAATTCAACTGCTATTGAACTTTTCAGATTTTGATGGCGAAGGCGTATAGCCTTAGCCTTGGTTCAACCATAGTTGAAGTTGTTGGCGAATGTGCATAGCCTGAGTCCCTGTTCAACTACTATGGAACTTTGCAAATTTTGATGGCGAAGTCACATAGCCATAGTCTTGGTTATACCATAGTTAAACTTATTGGCGAAGGTGCATAGCCTGAGTCCCAGTTCAACTATTGTTGAACTTTGTCAATTTTGATGGCGAAGGCACATAGTCTGGGTCTTGGTTAAACCATAGTTTGAACTTGTTGGCGAAGGCGCATAGCCTGAATCCCAGTTCAACTGTTGTTGAACTTTGTCATTTTTGATGGCGAAGGAGCATATCCTGAGTCTTGGTTCAACCATTGTTTGAACTTGTTGGCGAAGGCGCATTGCCATAGTCTCACTTCAACTATTGTTGAACTTTTCCAATATTAATAGCGATGGCACATAGCCTAAGTATTAGTTCAACTATAGTTGAACTTGTTGGCAAAGGTGCATAACCTGAGTCCCAGTTCAACTATTGTTGGAATTTTTCAATTTTGATGGCGAAGGCACATAGCTTGAGTCTTTGTTTAACCATAGGTTGAACTTGTTGGCGAAGGTGCATAGCTTAAGTTCCAGATCAACTGTTGTTGAACATTGTCAATTTTGATGGATAGGGCGCATAGCCCGAGTCTTGGTTCAACCATAGTTGAACTTGCTCGTGAAGGCGCATAGCTTGAGTCTTTTTGTTCAACCGTAGTTGAACTTTATCGATTTTGATAGTGAAGGCGCATTACCTGAGTATTAGTTCAACCATAATTTGAACTTGTTCGTGAAGGCACACAACCTGAGTCCTAGTTCAACTATTGTTGAACTTTGTCAATTTTGGTGGTAAAGGCCCATAGCCTGAGTCTTGGTTCATCTTTGAACTTGTTGGCGAAGGTGCGTAGCCTGAGTGTTGGTTTAACCATATTTGAACTTGTTGGCGAAGGCACATAGATTGAGTCCAAGTTTAACATTTGTTGAACTTTGTCAATTTTCATGGAGAAGGAGCATAGCTTGAGTCTTGGTTCAACGATAATTTGAACTTGTTCGCGAAGGTGCATAGCCTGAGACGTAGTTCAACTGTTGTTAAACTTTGTCAATTTTGATGGCGAAGGACCAAAGCCTGAGTCTTGGTTCAACCATAATTTGAACTTGTTGGCGAAGGCGCATAGCCTGAGTCCCAGTTCAATTGTTGTTGAACTTTATCAATTTTGATGGCCAAGGTGCATAGCCTGAGTCTTGGTTCAACCATAATTGAACTTTGTCAATTTTGATGGCAAATGTCCATAACATAAGTCTTGGTTAAACTATAGTTAAACTTGTTGGCGAAGGCACATAGCCTGAGTCCCAGTTCAACTGTTGTTAAACTTTGTCAATTTTGATGACGAAGGCGCATAGCCTGAGTCTCAATTCAAATGTTGTTGAACTTTGTCAATTTTGATGGTGAAGGCGCATAGCCTGAGTCTTGGTTCAACCATAATTTAAACTTGTTGGCGAAGGCACATAGACTGAGTTCCAGTTCAACAGTTGTTAAACTTTGTCAATTTTGATGGCGAAGGCACATAGCCTGAGTCTTGGTTCAACCATAGTTGAATTTGTTGGCAGAGGCCCATAGCCTGAGTCTTGGTTCAACCGTAGTCAAACTTTGTCAATTTTGATGGTGAATGTGCATAGCCTGATACTTGGTTCAACCATAGTTTAACTTGTTGGCGAAGACGTATCGCCTGAGTCCCAGTTCAACTATTGTTGAACTTTGTTAATAATTATTTAGAAGGCGCATAGCCTAAGTCTTGGTTCAACCATAATTTGATCTTGTTGGCGAAGGCGCGAAGCCTGAGTTCCAGTTCAATAGTTTTTGAACTTTGTCAATTTTGACGGCGAAGGCGAATAGCCTGAGTCTTGGTTCAACCATAGTTTGAAATTGTTGGTGAAGGCGCATAGCCTGAGTCCTAGTTCAACTATTTTTTAACTTTGTTAATTTTGATGGCGAAGGAGTATAGCCTATGTCTTGGTTCAACCATAGTTGAACTTGTTGGCAAAGGTGCATAACTTGAGTCCAATTTCAACTGTTGTTGAAAATTGTTAATTTTGATGGCGAAAGTGCATAGCCCGAGTCTTGATTCAACAATAGTTTGAACTTGTTGGTGAAGGAGCGTAGCTGAGTCCCAGTTCAACTGTTGTTAGACTTTGTCAATTTTGATGGTGAAAACACATATCCTAAGTCTTGGTTCAACAATAGTTTGAACTTGATGGTGAAGGCGCATAACCTAAGTCTTGATTCAACCATTGTTTGAACTTGTTGGTGAAGGCGCATAGCCCGAGTCCTAGTTCAACTATTGTTGAATTTTGCCAATTTTGATGGTGAAGGTGCATAGCCTCAGTCTTGGTTCAACCATAGTTGAACTTGTTGGCGAAGGCGCATAGCTTGAGACCCAGTTCATCCGTTGTTGAACTTTGTCAATTTTGTTAGCGAAGACGCATAGCCTGAGTTTGATTCAACCATAGTTTAAAGTTGTTGGCGAAGGCATATATCCTGAGTCCTAGTTCAACTGTTGTTAAACTTTTCCAATTTTGATAGCGAAGGTGCATAGCCTTAGTGTTGGTTATTCCATAGTTGATCTTGTTGGTGAAGGCGCATAACCTGAGTTGCAGTTCAACTATTTTTGAGTTTTGTCAATTTTTATGGTGAATGGGCATTGCCTGAGTCTTCAATAAACCATAGTTTCAACTTGTTGGCGAAGACGCATAGCGTGAGTTCCAGTTCAATTGTTGTTGAACTTTACCAATTTTGATGGCGAAAGCACATAGCCCGAGTCTTTGTTCAACCGTAGTTGAACTTGTCAGTGAAGGCACATAGCCTGAGTCCCAATTCAACCATTGTTAAACTAGTTCAATTTTGATGGTGAAGGCGTATAGCCTGAGTCTTGGTTCAACCATAGTTTGAACTTTCTGGTGAAGGCGCCTAGCCTAAGTCGTAGTTTAACTATTGTTAAACTTTGTCAATTTTTACGGAGAACACGCATAGCCTGAGTCTTGGTTCAATAATAGTTTGAACTTGTTGGTGAAGGCGCATAGCCCGAGACCCAGTTCAAATGTAATTGAACTTTGTCAATTTTGATTGTGAAGGCGCATAGCCTTAGTCTTGGTTTCACTATAATTAAACTTGTTGGTGATGGGGCATAACCTGAGTCCCTGTTTAATTGTTGTTGAACTTTGTCAATTTTGATGGCGAAGGCGCATAGCCTAAGTCTTGATTCAACCATAGCTTTAATTTGTTGGCGAAAGCAGATAGCTAGAGTCCCATTTCAACTTCTGCTGAAATTTGCCAATTTTGATGGCGAAGGTGCATAGCCAGAGTCTTGGTTAAACCATGGTTGAACTTGTTAGCAAAGGTCATAGCCTGAGTCCCAGTTCAACTATTGTTGAACTTTGTCAATTTTGATAGTGAAGGCGTATAGCCTGAGTCCCATTTCAACTGTTATTAAACTTTGTCAATTTTGATGGTGAAAGCACATAGCCTCAATCTTGGTTCTATAATAGTTTCAACTTTTTGGCGAAGGCGCATCGCTTAACTCCTAGTTCAACTGTTGTTGAACTTTTTCAATTTTGATGGCAAAGGCGCATAAGCTGAGTGTTGGTTCAACCATAGTTGCACTTGTTGGCGAAGGCGCATAGCCCAAGTATTGGTTCAACCATAGTTGAACTTGTTGGTGAAGGCGCATAGCCTGAGTCATAGTTCAGCTATTGTTGATCTTTGTATATTTTGATGGCGAAAGCGCATAACATGAGTCTTGGTTCAACCATAGATTTAACTTGTTGGCTGAGGCGCATAGGCTGAGCCCCAGTTCAACTATTGTTGAAGTTTGTCAATTTTAATGGCGAAGGGGCATAGCCTGAGTCTTGGTTCAACCATAGTTGAACTTGTTCGCGAAGGCACATAGACTGACTCCCAGTTCCACTATTGCTGAAGTTTGTTAAATTTGATGGTGAAGGAGCATATCCTGAGTCTTTGTTCAAACATAGTTTGAACTTATTGGTGAAGGCACATAGCCTAAGTCCTAGTTCAACTGTGGTTGAACTTTGTCAATTTTGATGTCAAGGGTGCATAGCCTGCTTCTTTGTTCAACAATAGTTGAATTTGTTGGTGAAAGCGCATAGCCTGAGTCACATTTTAATTGTTTTTGAACTTTGCCAATTTTTATGGTGAAGGCCCACAGCCCGAGTCTTTTGTTCAACCGTAGTTGAACTTTATCGATTTTGATGGTCGAAGGCGCATAACTTGAGTATTGGTTCAACCATATTTTGAACTTGTTGGGAAAGGCGCATAGCCTGAGTCCTAGTTCAACTGTTGTTGAACTTTGTCAATTTTGATGGAAAAGGCCCATAACCCGAGTCTTGGTTCAACCATAATTTAAACTTGTTGGCCTAGTTCCATTATTGTTGAACTTTTTCAATTTGGATGGCGAAGGCGCATAGCATGAGTCTTGGTTCAACCATAATTTAAACTTGCCGGCGAAGGCAAATAGCGTGAGTCCCAGTTCAATTGTTGTTGAACTTTGTCAATTTTGATGGCGAAGGCATATAGCCTATATCTTGGTACAACCATAATTTGAACTTGTTGGGTAAGGCGCATTACATGAGTCCGGCAAAGGCGTATAGCCTGAGTCTTGGTTCAACCATAGTTGAACTTTATGGCGAAAGCGCATAGCCTGAGTCCAAGTTCAACTGTTGTTGAACTTTGTCAATTTGGATGGCGAAGGCGCACAACCTAAGTCTTGATTCAACCATAGCTTGCAATTGTTGGCGAAGGCGCATAGCCTGAGCCCCAGTTCAAATACTATTGAACTTTTCTAATTTTGATGGTGAAGGCATATAGCCTTAGTCTTGGTTAAACTATAGTTGAACTAGTTGGCGAAGACGCATAGCCTGAGTCCCAGTTCAACTGTTGTTGAACTTTGTCCATTTTGATGGCGAAGGCGCATAGCCTGAGTTCCAGTTCAATGTCACGCTGCAAAATCCTAGGAGCACGACCGACGTTCAACCGGGTAAACACGATCTAGCAAGCCTGTTAGGTCTCATTCTACCAAAACTAACTCATGAATAAATAATATATGGACTCCATTAATCAAATTCTATAAACATAAATTAACGATTTCCATTTCATTTTCATTAGCAACTTCTTCCATAACATCAAAGAGATTACAAGTTTTATATATCATTACCAAACATAAATATTTCTATTTTAATTTTCAATACTCGACACTACCCATAACCTGTCTATGGAGCCTCTAAATATAACTAAAGAATAAAGTGAAAATGTCGGCAACAAGACTCAGGCTATATCTCTAAATACAAAGTACATGATAAACAATCGTACGGGGCCCCGAAATGTAGTGTGGCTCACAAACTCAGCTGAAAGGATGATGCGTCACTGGCTACGACCAACATTGCCTGCTATGGAATCACCTACAATAATAATACGAATGTAGCACCCCCGACAAAAGGGATGTTAGTGCCATTGAATAGCACTAGTATGTATAACTAAACACCATCTAACTAGAAAGAACTATCAACACGAATAAACAAATCACAAGTAAAACTCAAACACTTTAAGTGATCACAACATTATCAAAAAAGGGATCACACAGCTTTCACATAAATTTCCATACCTCTAGGTTTTGTTTCGTAGCCCGTTCAATGAGTTCACATATCAAATTATACACCTATGCGTTTCATAGTCCGTCAATAGGGTTCACACATCATATTATATTATCCACATGCGTTTCTTAGCCCGTCCATAGGCTCCACATATTATATTATACACCTATGCGTTTCGTAGCACGTCCATAAGTTCGATATATTATATTATATACCTATGCGTTTCATAGCCCATCCATAGGTTTGGCATATAATATTATATACCCATGCATTTTATAGCCCGTCCATAGGTTCGATATATTATATTATATACCTATGCGTTTCATAGCCCGTCCATAGGTTCGAAATATTATATTATATACCTATGTGTTCCACATCCCATCCATAGGTTCGACATATTATATTATATACCTATGCGTTTCATAGCTCGTCCTTAGGTTCGACGTTTTATATTATACCCCTATGCGTTTCATAGGCCATCCATATGGTAAACATATTATTTAAACGGCACATTGGCCCACAATTATTACAACATACTTGGCTAGGCCATATTTCATAACTCAATTTCTTATTTCCCACATTTCACATCATTTCCACAAATTTCACGACAATTAATAATTTCGACGACAAGCCATTTAATTCAAGATGTCAAATACACATGAGAGGAACCATGAATCCTTGGCATATAAAATATCTAAAAAATCATACACCTCATTTTTATTGACAATGGAACCTTAAACACAATGGATTCTTCCAAATCAATAGAAGGGATACACCAACCCGTAATAAAAACACACGTCGAAGGCATAAGCAAATAGTTACACCAATTATTCTTGAATTCATATTTTTCAATCATATTATAAAATTGAAGTTCTCAGCACACTGTACACACTCTATTTCCTAAATTCATATGATTATTTAAACATATCTACACAAAGAGGATTTCACATAGTTTGGCATAGGATATGCAACTCAATTTTCAATGTAAGGTCTTAGTATTCCAATACATGGTTCATTTTCCTTGCACCCTTTTTAAGTTATCAATAATAGCACCTTGACCATATTGGAATTCATCTTTTACAATTATAGGGTCACAACACCAATTCATGTAAAGTACTAATCACAACAAGAATCGAAAGATCAATCTTACCACATTTACAATCACTTACTTCACTTCCCAAACATATTTGTACATTACCAACAACTAGCCACAAAAAATCAAATAAATTTGGTACAAATAAGAACAATTCAGAGGATCAACCATAACGAGTTTTCTCACACAATTTGGCATCAAAATCTCAATTTAAGCTTGACTTGAAGTCTAGGCGTTTTTGCACATAGTTCCCATTTTTCACATATCCTCATTTACCAAGAATAACGTATTAAACACATTGAGGTAAATCATTCACATATATTCTTGCAACACTCAAATTCTTTGAAATAATGAATACTACACATATCAAATTCGGGACTTGTAATCATACGCAGGGACACCATAGGAGCTCAATTTCTACGAAGAGGGAGTTTTAGCCATACATACATTTCTTGAGCTTTCCTTTAATTACTACGATATTCCAAAAATTCTAGCAACTTCAATCTATTTTGAGACATGGTAAATTTTAACACAAACTAGGAATATATTCATAATTCTAGCTCATTTGAGCATTTTATCAAATACAAGATGAGCATCTTAATCTCAAATCTCTTTTTCATGGTTTTCCTTCATTCCCCTACCAAATCTTACTTATTTATGTTAGACAATCATCCCATAAACCTAGCTTGGACATGCATGTATACTTAATACTAATACACCCAAGAATCATACCTTATCACCCTATCTAATACTCCAAACTCGAAATTAAAACCTAGGGTATAGAATCTTACCTCTTAGATGATGGACTTGTGATTGGGTTTTTTGATTCTTGAAGATTGATGCAAGATTTGGATGATTTAAATGTTTGGTTCCTCCTTCTCTCTCTAAAATAATTTCACCTCTCTCTAAAATCATTGGAAAATGACCCCAAAATGAACCGCTAAGCCTATATATTGAAATGGAGTCGGGTTATAAAAATTAGAAATTTAACCCTCCAATGTCAATTATGCTGTAGCAGAATGCACCGCAGAATGAACATGCGGGCTGCAGAATGCACTGCGAAATCGGTACCCAAAAATGAGCTACAGTGGTTCAATCTGAGGTCAAAATGCGGACTGCAGAACAAAAATCCAGACCGTGGAAAGAAGATGCGGACACAGATCTGACATGACACAGGATCGCAATTTCCATCCTTTGGTAATTTGATCATAACTTTGTGTAGGAATGTCCAAATAACAAACAATTTGAAGCGTTGGAAACTAGACCCAAAGAGCTTTCACTTAATATATTATTGACAACTTAAAACCTTATGCATGATTATATATGCTCGTTTAAGGTGGAGCCTTGTGCTAATCCATATGGAATATTGGCTTATTACGAAAATGTTCCCATTTGGTATACACTTAGGCTTTCATTTGGACCTCACATCAGTTACCATAAGACTTATACTCGTATTTACTAAGTCTAATTGATGTCTACTATGTTAATAATATAAAAAATATTATAATAAGCCTGTGTGACACTACAAAATCCTAAATTACTTAGCGAAATTTTCTGGGGCCTTACATTCTCCCCCCTTAGGATCATTCGTCCTCGAATGAGGAGTAGAGTCTTCCCCAAACACTTTAACATCACACATCTCTTTTCTAACCTACCTCCATTCTCCAAATTTTCACTAACTACCAAATTTTTCAGAAATTTCGGTAGAGTCTCCTTTGTAACTAGGCATATCCACCCGCTAGAGAATCACCAAATTCGTCTCAACAAAAAATCCACAACTATACAAAGCACCACAATGTATATATCCACAATCCTAATCCCAGTATTACAAGAACTATATTAACATAAGGATACAGAACATGGACTGCACAGTTTTATATCAAAATACATATATGGTACATTCCAAGTAAAAAATAACTGGTATTCAATCAAGCAAAAATATTTTCCTTCCATGACACATTTATCCTTCCAGATCACATTATCGACTTACAAGCATTGTCAAGACACCTTATCAAAATTAATACCAACTCCCAAACATACATAACTAGGATGACAGATAAACATCTTGCATGAGACAACTATCCATTGACTTTACCTCTTGATAACTTCCACTGTACAATTTACACTCAACTGGATATTGCAATTCATGATAACAACAATAACCCACAATTCCATAACTTGGCAT
This sequence comes from Nicotiana noctiflora, assembly GCA_032618575.1. Taxonomy (NCBI): domain Eukaryota; kingdom Viridiplantae; phylum Streptophyta; class Magnoliopsida; order Solanales; family Solanaceae; genus Nicotiana; species Nicotiana noctiflora. The sequence continues at coordinate 111,474 of JASVEL010009877.1, forward strand.
CATACCATCAAGGATGTCAGTTCATTGTAAACAAACAATAACCTGTTCATAATAGTCCTTACCAGCCATTAATGTAATCACAAAGGTGTTCATCAACAAGAATATAACTTTGTTTCAATCAACAATCCATATGAAGCCAAGCTATCCTGATTTTTTCTAGTAGTGCATCATATAGGATATTACCATGATCATATAGTTCAATATAAGCATATGAAATCATAAAGTATATGAGGAACAGTTACGGGGAATATCATACACCTATTGCAACCTAATGTGTAATACACTTATGTTACCTTTGTTATTAACTCATATAACATTTTCATAGGGACACTCACACTAAACCCTTGATGACCCATAATAGTAACTCTAAGATGTGATACCATAAACTACCATAAAATTATCTATCCAATATATATGTGTGTGTGTGTGTGTGTGTATATATATATATATGAAGATTTATCTTTGACTTATCTAAACTTACCATACCTAACGGATCTAATACAATAAGCAACAACAAAGCTCAAGATCAGGCTGGAGTTATTCAGGAATCCATTAATGCTTTGAGTAGAGTACTTATGAGGTCATACTAGGAGACACAAGAGGTTACCACTAACAATACTCACATGTTTAATCATTTTGATTACCTCAATTATTACTAAAATGAGGCATAAGAGTAAATAGTACATGGGAAATAGGAATAACTAAGGAGGAATACTTAAGTACATGAACCTCTCATTTTCTAGAATGTAAGGAAAATCCATCGATCCAGAATAAGAATACTCTAGCACCATGAATGCAATATGGGACTCAAAATAAATAAAGTTGAGTTACACTACTGACATTAGCTAACACAAGTAATCTATGCTATAAGACTATGAGGATGAAAATGAAGTTAAACACTTATGAGATTATCATAATTCAAGCAGCTTAACCTTCCCTGACAATTGACCCTATATCAGAGAACTAAAGGCACGACAACTTTCTGTCCAAATCAACATGCTCATGATATGTGCAAAAATCTGAAGGTATCTATCTTACCACCTTTCACAAGTAAAACCACATAGCTTGGACATCTAAATGTTGGGATGAAATCATGTACTGGTTAGAGTTCTAATAGTTAACATGATGCTCCAGGGAGAAAGAATAAATGACACTCATATTCACCCAAGGAGGTGTAATACCAAGGGTAGCAAAACTCCCCTATCATGACAATGATATAGTCAATTATTCTAGAAGCCGAGTTAGAAGAAAGCCGCGTAACCCAACTAATCCGACCCATTTCTATTGATATGCACTCATATAATAGGTTTTGATGCATGCTATCATGTTAATTGACAGTGAGAAGGTTTCATGATGATACTCGAAAGAGAGTAGGGTGACTGTTCAGACCATAGAAGCCATGTACACCAATAAGTAAAAGAGTGACTCTAGATTGGCGAGGAAGTGCCTTAACCGATCACCCCAACTCCACATCTGTAACATACTCAAATACTACATGATCTGGTGATGCAGTGACATTAGTATGAACAAGGGTACTCCCCTTAGCAACAAGTTCTACTAATCCCTCCATGGCTCAACACATTTTCCTAACAAGTCCTTGGGCAATCCACTCGGACTCAATGGTGGGGATCAATCCCTCATTACATGCTTCAAATTTGCAGATTATGAAATCAAGGTTACAAAATCTTGAGAATAAGACTTAGAGAGAAAATTAGCTCCCTAACTTGAACTTTATTGCGCGATTCGATTATTAAAGAATGGTCAAATTTCTAAATGTCCGAATAGCCTCCAACTTATAGATGTGGTTGACAACATACCGATAAGAAGGCCTCTAGACATCCTATGACACTTTAAAACCTTAGGTTCTCATGCCCTAAAATTCGAGGAGCGCGACCGACACTCAACCGAGTAAACCTGATGAGCATGCCCGTTAGGTCTCATTCTAACCAAACTAACTCATGAATAAATAGGAGATGGACTCCATTAATAAAAATCCAACATAAAAATAACGATATCCATTTCATTTTCATTAGCAACTTCATCCACCACCTCAAAGTTATTACAAGTTTTATTCATAATTCCTAAATATCAATTTTTCTATTTTAATTTCCAATACCCGACACTACCCATAACCTGTCTACAGAGCCTCTAAATATAACTGAAGAATAAAGTGGAAATGCTGGAACAAGGCTCTAGTTATACCTCTAAATACAAAGTACATGATAAACAATTGTACGGGGCCCCAAAATGAAGCGGGGCTCACAACCTCAGCTGAAAAGAAGATGTGTCACTGGCTGCGACCAATACTGCTTGCTATGGAACCACCTATAATCATTATACGAATGTAGCGCCCCCGACAAAAGGGACGTTAGTGCCATTGAATAGCACTAGTATGTATAACTAAACACCATCTAATTAGAAAGAACTATCAAACAAGAATAAAGAAATCACAAGTAAAACTCAAACACTTTAAATAATCACAACATTATCAAATAAAAGGGATCACATAGCTCTCACAAAAATTTCCATACCTCTAGGTTGTGTTTCATAGCTCGTTCAATGAGTTCACATATCAAATTATACACCTATGCATTTCATAGCCTGTCCATTGGGTTCACACATCGTATTACATTATCCACCTATGTGTTTCATAGCTCGTCCATAGGCTCCACATATTATATTATACACATATGCGTTATCATACACATATGTGTTTCATAGCCAGTCTATAGGTTCGATATATTATATTATATACCTATGCATTTCATAGCCCGTCCATAAGTTCGACATATATATTATATACCTATGCATTTCATAGCCCGTCCATAGGTTTGATATATTATATTATATACCTATGTGTTTCATAGCCCGTCCATAGGTTTGACATATTAAATTATATACCTATGCGTTTAATAGTCTGCCCATAGGTTCGATATATTATATTATATACGTATACGTTTCATAGCCCATCCATAGGTTCGACATTATATATTATACCCCTATGCGTTTCATAGGCGGTCCATAGGGTCAACATATTATTTAATAGGCACATGGGTGCACAATTATTACAACATACTTGGCTAGGACATATTTCATAACTCAATATATTATTTCCCACATTTCACATCATTTCCCCATATTTCACGTCAACTAATAATTTCGATGACAAGCCATTTAAATCAAGATGTCAAATACATGAGAGGAACCATGAATCCTCGGCATATACAATATCACATAAGTCATACACCTCATGTTTATTGACAATGGAACTTAAAACAATGTATTCTTCCAAATCAATAGAAGGGATACACCAACCCGTAATAAAAACACAAGTCGAAGGCATAAGCAAATAATTACACTAATTATTATTGAATACTTCTTTTTCAATCACATTATACAAATTCAAGTTCTCGGCACATTGTACGCACTCTATTTCCCAAATTCATATGATTATTTAAACATATCTATACCTAGAGTATTTCATATAGCTTGGCATAGGATATGCAACACAATTCTCAATTTAAGGTCTTAGCATTCCAATACATGATTCATTTTACTTGCAGCCTTTTTAAGTTATCAACAATAGCACCTTGACCATATTGGTATTCATGTTTTGCAATTATAGGGTCAGAACACCAATTCATGTAAAGTACCAATCACAGCAAGAATCCAAAGTTCAATCTTACCACATTTACAGTCACTTACTTCACTTCAGAAACATATTTGTACATTACCAACAACTAGCCACAACAAATCGAATAAATTGGAACACATAAGAACAATTCGGAGGATAAACCGTAACGCATTTTCTCACACAATTCTGCATCAAAATCTCAATTTAAAATTGACTTGAAGTCTAGACATTTTAGCACATAGTTCCCATTTTTCACATATCCTCATTTACCAAGAATAACGTATTAAACACATTGAGGTACGTCATTCACATATATTCTTGCAACACTCAAATCCTTTGAAATAATGAATACTACACATATCAAATTCTGGACTTGCAATCATACACAAGGACACCATGGGAGCTCAATTTCTAAGAAGAGGGACTTTTAGCCATACATACCTTTCTTGAGCTTTCCTTTAATTACTACGATATTCCGGAAATTCTAGCAACTTCAATCTATTTTGAGACATAGCAAAATTTAACACAAATTAGGAATATATTCATAATTCTAGCTCAATTGAGAATTTTTATCAAATAATAGATGAGCATCTTAATCTCAAATCTCTTTTGCATGGTTTTTCGTCATTCCCCAACTAAATCTTACTTATTTATGTTAGACAATCTTCCCATAAACCTAGATTGGACATGCATGTATACTTAATACTAATACACCCAAGATTCATACCTTATCACCTCGTCTAATACTCCAAACTCGAAATTAAAACCTAGGGTATAGAATCTTACCTCTTAGATGAAGAACTTGTGATTGGGTTCTTTGAATCTTGAAGATTGATGCAAGATTTGGATGATATAAATTTTGGGTTCCTCCTTCTCTCTCTAAAATATTCTCACCTCTCTCTAAAATCATTGGAAAATGACCCCAAAATGAACCCCTAAGCCTATATATTGATATGGGGTTAGGTTACAAAAATTAGAAATTTAACCCTCCGATGTAAATTATGTTGTAGCAGAATGCACCGCAGAATTTCCATGCGGGCGGTAGAATGCACCGCAAAATCGGTGCCCAAAAATGAGCTACACTGGTTCATTCTGCGGTCAAAATACAGACCGCAGAATGAAAATGTGGACCACAGATCTGACATGGCACATGATCGCATTTTCATTTGATATACTATGCACCACATAAAACCTTATACAAGATTATATACGCTCAATTAAAGTGGAGCCTTGTACTAATCTATTTGGAATATTGGCCTATTATGAAAATTTTCCCATTTGGAATACACTTAGGCTTCTATTTGGACCTCACATCACTTACCATAAGACTTATACACATATTTACCAAGTCTAATTGATGTCCACCATGTTAACAGTATAAAAACAAATATTATAATTAGCATGTGTGACACTAAAAAATCCTAAATTACTTAATGAAATTTTTCGGGGCGTTACATTCAACTATTGTTGAACTTTGCCAATTTTGATGGCGAATGCGCTTAGCCCGACTATTGGTTCAACCATAGTTGAACTTGTCTGCGAAGGCACATAGCCTGAGACCCAGTTCAACTGTTGTTGAACTTTGTCAATTTTGATGGATAAGGCGCATAGTCTGAGTTTTGGTTCAACCATAGTAGAACTTGTTGGCGAAGGCGCATAGCCTAAATCCTAGTTCAACTATTTTTGAACTTTGTCAATTTTTATGGTAAAGGCACACAGCTTGAGTCTTGATTCAACCATAGTTGAACTTTGTCAATTTAGATGGCGAAGGTACATAGCCTATATCTTGGTTTAACAATAGTTGAACTTGTTGGCGAAGGCGCATAGCCTGAGTCCTAGTTCAACTATTGTTGAACTTTGCCAATTTTAATGGCGAAGGCACATAGCCCGAGTCTTGGTTCAACCATAGTTTGAACTTGTTGGCGAAGGCGCATAGACTAAGTCCATGTTCAACTATTGTTGAACTTTGTCAATTTTGATGGCGAAGGCGCATAACCTGAGTCTTGGTTCAACCATAGTTTGAAATTTTAGCGAGGGCGTATATCCTGAGTCCCGGTTCAACTTTATTTGAACTTTGTCAATTTTGAGGACGAAGCAACATAGCCTAAGTCTTGGTTCAACCATAGTTGAACTTGTTGGCGACGGTGCATAGCCTGAGTCCTTGTTCAACTATTGTTGAACTTTTTCAATAATGATGGTAAAGGCGCATAGACTACGTCTTGATTCAACCATAGTTTGAACTTGTTAGTAAAGGCACATAGCCAGAGTCCCAGTTTAACTATTGTTGAACTTTGCCAATTTTTAGGGCGAAGACACATAGACTGAGTCTTGGTTAAACCATACTTGAACTTGTTGGCGAAGGTGCATAGCCTAAGTCCCAATTCAACTATTGTTGAACTTTGTTAATTTTGATCGTGAAGGAATATAGCCTGTGTCCCATTTCAATTGTTGTTGAACTTTGTCAATTTTGATGGCGAAGGCGCATAGCTTGAGTCTTGGTTCAACCATAGTTTCAACTTGTTGGCAAAGGCTGAAAGCCTGGGTCTTGGTTTAATCATAGTTGAACTTGTTGGTAAAGGCGCATAGCTTGAGTCCCACTTCAGGTATTGTTAAACTTTGTCAATTTTTGTGGTGTAGGCGTATAGCCTGAGTCTTGGTTCAACCATAGTTGAACTTTGTCAAAGTTGATGGCAAAGGCGCATAGCCTAACTCTTTGTTTCAACCATAGTTGAACTTGTTGGCGAAGGCGCATAGCCTGAGTCCCAGTTAACCTATTGTTGAACTTTGTCAATTTTGATGGCGAAGGCACATAGCCTGAGTCTTGGTTCAACCATTGTTTGAACTTGTTGGCGAAGGCGCATTGCCATAGTCTCCCTTCAATTATTGTTGAACGTTTTCAATATTAAAAGCTATCGCGCATAGCCTAAGTATTGGTTCAACTACAATTGAACTTGTTGGCAAATGCACATAGCCTGAGTCCCAGTTCAACTATTGTTGGAATTTTTCAATTTTGATGGCGAAGGCACATAGCTTGAGTATTTGTTAAACCATAGGTTGAACTTGTTGGCGAAGGTGCATAGCTTAAGTTCCAGTTCAACTGTACTTGAACATTGTCAATTTTGATGGATATGGTGCATAGCCTGAGTCTTGGTTCAACCATAGTTGAACTTGCTTGTGAAGGCGCATAGCTTGAGTCTTTTTTGTCACGCCCCAAATCGAGGGACATGACCGGCGCCTGACCGGGTTGCCCCAGTCAAGCGGACCTGGGTGCCTTTCATTCCCACGCGTTACCCCTGTGTTGACTGTTTCTCATTAACCAAATATATTACTAATCATAATGACCGATTTCATAATGCATAAACATAACCATGTGATTGATTCACTAACAAGTTCATAATTTATATTTACAACGCCCCATACATATACATAGGCCACAATCCCACAGTTTACATGTCTACGGAGCCTCTAGGATACAAAAAGGGAAATACAATACTTGCCGGTAACAAGGCTCCGGCTATACCTTACAAAACCAAAATGAAATCTAAACCGAAGTGGCAAGAACCACACAAGGCCCCGAAGAAGAAAGGGGCTCACCAAAACGGGCAGTGGAAGGAGAAGGATACTACACCCGATGAGCTGAAGTGCCTGCTACTGATCCACCTACAATCATGACACGAATGTAGCGCCCCCGGCAAAAGGGACGTCAGTACACTTAAATTGTACCGGTATGTATGGACAAACTTTGTCCCAAGTAAACTCAAGCCATTAAATTACATCAACAATTAATTAAGCCAACCAACCATGTTTCCACATTTTCCTTATTTCAAATAATTCTCAACACAAAGCACTTTCTACAATCAACCAATTTAACAATAACCAATCAATCACGTAAAGCACAAGTAGTCAAACAAAGGGTCAATCAGTGCCCCACAGGTTGCAAACTCTCCTGCTGTCTCCTTTCACAATTTCACATTATTGATTTTTGTATCAATTTTCAATAGCGATTTCGATCGCTTTCCATCCTTATTGCCCCCGACCACCCTTATTACCTCGGCCACCCTTATCACCCCAACCCACACCTTATTTCACCACGTTGCGGCGCGCAACACGACCCCGCCTTACAGTTGAAAACACAACAATTTCAAACAGGCAGATAAGGTACTACACACAATTTCAACAAGTTCAAATAAGCAACTTACACATTGGTTCATGTTCTCAATTTCTTCTCAATTCAATATCACAACCATGTTACAATATTTCCACAATTCAAGTGTTTCATCTCTTTCCACAATAAACCAATTCTCAAGTGTTTCATTTGTTTTCCACAAGGTACCATATAGGCCATCATAGTCATTATTCACAATTCTTTTGCCAAATTAAACTCTCATTTTACATCACTCATAGCTCGACAACAAACTTTGAATATCCAACAACGACATCAAGAATTTCACACAATTTGTCAATTTAACACGAAACAAACAAACTTCACACATATAGGCGATTTCACAAGAATCAAAATTAGCCATACATACCTGGTGATGATTTTTCCTCCTACTTTATGCTTACCCAAGATATCCTACTCTTGCCAACCTTGTTCTTGAAGACTCTTACTCCTACTCACTTCTTTTTACTAGAAATCAAGTTCCATAATCATGCATGAGTGTAAAAATTCTATTTTCAAAAGCTATTATATGCAAACCTCTCTTTACCCAATTTAAAACTGAAAATCAAAGAAAATAGTTAGGGTTTTTTTTTTACCTTGAAAAGATTGGGGAAGTTGAATCCTTGCCCTAGGATCCCTTGGAATTAAGTAGTTGGAACAATCTTTGAAGATGAAGAACTTCTCTCTCTAAAAACCCTCTCTTCTCTCTCTAATTTTGGTGAGATGATATGATAAAATGAAGAAGAAAGGTGTTATATTAAAGAAGAGATCGGGTCAAAATGTTACAAAAATCTGGGCCGGGGTCAATTATGCGGTGCACTATGCGACCGCAGAATCAACATGCGGTCCGCATAGTGACCGCAGAATGGCTCAAAAAATTATACAGGTTCTGTTAAGGAATGCGGTCACTATGCGGACCGCATGTTGATTCTGCGGTCACAAAAGTGCACCGCAGATTTGACATGCGATCGCATATCGACCGCACTTTTGACACGATTTTGGGCAACTCTCTTAAACATTTTGCGGCAAGAATGCGGTCCGCATGTCAGGTTTGCTGTCGCATTCTTGACCGCATATTTGACACTTTTTCGGAAAAATTATTTCTCTACATTTTTGAAACTTAAATCACTACCAAGGGTCCGAACCGCGGCGAGCAAGCTCGCCGCGAAGAATTCTACGCATTCCTAACACATCATTCGGATCATGACACCACATCTACTAGGTTTTATGCACAAAAATTTTACGGGGCCTTACATCCTCCCCCTTAAGATCATTCGTCCTCGAATGAGGATTTTGAAATAAATGAGTTTTGAAAGACATGATATGCAAGTTATCAAAATTTTGACTAACTCTTATATTTTAGAAAAATTTCGCCAGAGTTTCCTTTGTATTATGGACATATCCACCTGTCAGAGGGACCCCGAAACACATTACCAAACAACAATACACAAATACAACACTTTTCACAACTGGTATACACTTTCTTACCTCAACGAATGCACATATTCTATCACATTGTTACAATTGCACATAAACTAGTCACTTCAATGAATTCTTACCTTATTTAACCATTTTAACACACCATGTACACTTAACAAACCATTACCAATCTACACTTACTATTAGTTGTTTATTAAACACGTAAATCTTTATAAGGCTTTCATTTATCAAGAACGGTTCAAGTGACCCAAGGTAACAACACATTTAACTCATTACAAATAAAGGAGACTTTACTAATACTAAGAGGGAAACAACTTAGGCAAGATGACAGTTACTAGGAGTAGGAGGGTCACCTAATTTCTTCTAGGCTTGATCGAACAAAAGGGGGTACTTTTCCTTCATCTCTTTTTCCGCTTCCCATGTGGCCTCCTCAACTTGTTGACTTCGCCACAATACTTTAACAGAGGCGACTTCCTTATTTCTCAACTTACGGACTTGCCTATCAAGAATGGCAACTAGAACTTCTTCATATGACAAATTTTCATTAACCTCTATAGCTTCGACTGGCATGATGGTGGATGGATCTCCAATCACTTTCTTCAACATGGACACATGGAATACCGGATGCACCTGATGACATCTCAGGAGGCAACTCTAGCCTATAAGCAACTTGACCAATCCTTTGAATGATCCGATATGGCCCGACATACCTAGGACTCAATTTCCCTTTCTTTCCGAATCGCATGACTCCCTTAATAGGAGATACCCTCAAGAACACCCAATCATCGACTTGAAACTCCAAATCCCTTCGACGAACGTCTGCATAGGACTTTTGACGACTCTGTGCTGTTTTCATTCTCTCCTGAATAACCTTGACCTTTTCCATAGCTTCGTACACCATATCCGGCCCTAGCAATTCCGCTTCACCTACCTCAAACCACCCGATTGGCGATCTACATCTTCTCCCGTACAATGCCTCAAATGGGGCCATCTGAATGCTAGCATGATAGCTGTTATTGTAAGCAAATTCTATCGAGTGGCAAGTGTTCATCCCAATTACCTTTAAAATCTAAGACACAAGCCCGCAACATATCTTCAAGCGTCCGAATGGTCCGCTCGGCCTGTCCATCGGTCTGTGGATGGAAAGCTGTGCTGAGATTCACCTGAGTTCCCAAACCTTGCTGAAACTTCTTCCAAAAGTTAGCGGTGAACTGAGCCCCGCGATCCGAGATGATAGAAAGTGGAGTGCCATGAAGCCTTACTACCTCTTTGATGTACAATCTTGCATATTGCTCCGCAGTATCAGTGGACTTGACAGGCAGGAAGTGAGCTGATTTGGTGAGTCGATCTACTACCACCCATATTGAATCGAACTTACGCTGAGTGCGAGGTCACCCTACCACGAAATCCATATTGATCATCTCCCATTTCCACCTTGGTATTTCTATAAGCTGAGTTAATCCACCGGGTCGTTGATGCTCGGCCTTCACTTGTTGACAATTCGGACATTTAGCTACAAAGCCTGCCACATCCCTTTTCATACCGTTCCACCAATAAACCTCTTTGAGATCGTGATACATTTTCGTTGAACCAGGGTGCACAGAATACCTGGAAGTATGAGCCTCTGCCATCACTCTTTCCCGAAGCTCGTCCACATCCGGAACACATAGCCTATCTTGACACCGCAATACACCATCTTCGCTGCTGAGTACAAATGCTGAGGTCTTGTCATTCATGATCGCTTCCTTCACCCGAACCAATGCTGGATCCATGAACTGTTTTTCCTTGATTTCCGCGACCAATGATGATTCTGCTCCATTATGCACCAAGATATCCCCCTCGTCCTGACGCCGAGATACGAACCCCCAAACTGGCTAATTGGTAAACCTCTCGAGCCAGGTGTCTCCGATCTACACCCAAATGAGCCAAACTACCCATGGATTTCCGACTAAGAGCGTCAGCTACCACATTTGCCTTCCCTGGATGGTACAATATGTCCATATCATAGTCCTTGAGTAATTCTAACCACCGCCGCTGTCTCAGATTCAGCTCTTTCTGCTTGAACAAATACTGGAGGCTCTTGTGGTCCGAAAACACATCTACATGAACCCCATAAAGATAGTGTCGCCATATTTTCAAGGCAAACACAACAGCTGCAAGTTCCAAATCATGCGTCGGATAATTCTTCTCATGGTTCTTGAGTTGCCTGGAAGCATAAGCTATAACCTTTCCGTGCTGCATTAATACACATCCCAAACCGACTCTGGAGGCATCACAATAGACTACAAATCCCTCTGTGCCTTCTGGCAAGGCCAATACCGGTGCCGAGGTCAATCTTGACTTCAGTTCTTGGAAACTTTTCTCACATGCTTCGGACCACTGGAACTTAACTGCTTTCTGCGTCAATTTAGTCAATGGGGAGGCGAGGGTTGAGAATCCCTCTACAAACCTCCGATAGTACCCCGCCAGACCCAAAAAGCTGCGAATCTCTGTCGGGGTCGTGGGTCTAGGCCAATCTTTCACTGCCGCAATCTTCTGAGGATCCACCATAATTCCCTCACCTGGAAATAACATGCCCTAGAAAAGCTACGGACTCCAACCAAAACTCACATTTTGAGAACTTGGCATACAATTGATGTTGAAGAAGGATCTGCAATGCTGCTCTGAGGTGAACGGCATGATCTTCCCTGCTCCGAGAGTAGATGAGAATATCGTCAATGAATATAATCACAAAGGAATCTAGGAATGGCTTGAAAACCCGATTCATAAGGTCCATGAAAGCTGCTGGGGCGTTGGTTAGCCCAAAAGACATGACCAAAAACTCTGAAGGCGGTTTTAGGAATATCCTGCTCCCTGATTTTCAACTGGTGGTACCCAGACCGTAAATCAATCTTTGAGAAGAACCTCGCTCCCCGCAATTGGTCAAACAGATCATCCACTCGAGGCAATGGATATTTATTCTTAATGGTGACTTTGTTGAGCTGCCGATAATCAATACACATTCGAAGTGACCCATCCTTCTTTCTGACAAAGAGAACCGGAGCACCCCATGGCGACACACTCGGTCGTATGAACCCTTTCTCTAATAAATCCCTCAACTCCTCCTTTAACTCCCTTAACTCTGCTGGCGCCATTCTGTAAGGTGGAATGGATATTGGCTGAGTATCCGGCAATACATCAATTCCGAAATCAATCTCCCTATCCGGCGGGATGCCTGGAAGCTCATCTGGAAACACTTCAGGAAATTCATTCACAATTGGCATGGACTCGAGGGTAGGCACCTCTGAGATGGTGTCCATCACCCGAACCGAGTGATAGATACACCCCTTCTTAATCATCTTCGAAGCCTTAAGGTAGGAAATAAACCTACCCCTTGGCACTACACCATTTCCTCTCTATTCAATGACTGGCTCGTTAGGGAACTCGAGCCTCATAACTCTCGTTCGACAGTCAAGTTTGGCAAAGCACGAATAGAGCCAATCCATCCCCATAATTACATCAAAATCTACCATCCCAAGCTCAATAAGATCGGTTGTGGTATCACGACCACCCACCATAACAACACAATTCCTATAGACTCGTGAGGCTGTAATAGAATCACCAATAGGAGTCGACACAGAGAACGGCTCATGAAGTTGTTCGGGTTCTATCCCAAAACTTGAAGCAATGAATGGAGTAACATAAGCCAAGGAGGACCCCGGATCAATAAGGGCATAGCAATCAATAGTCTGAATAGACAGGATACCTATAACAACATCTGGAGAAGCCTCGGCATTCTGGCGGCCACTCAATGCATAGAATCGGCTAGGACCACCCCTACCCTGAGCTCCACCCCTAGCTGCACCACGCCCTGCTGCTGCTGGAGTACGCGCTGATGACGTAGCAGCTGAAGAACCGGATGACTGAGCAGATCCCCTACCTATACCCTGACGGGGTGCACGGCAGTCCCGCCGAATGTGACCTCTCACCCCGCACCCGAAACACACTGGAAGGTCAAGGTAGCAAGTTTCTGTATGAAATCTCCCACACTTGGGGCATGTAGGTCTCCCCTGCTGCTGGGATCTCACCCCAGGATGACCAGACTGACGAGACCTCCTGCTGTCTAAACCAGGTCTCGAGTAACTGCCCTGCTGATGACTGTGCATGGATGGCGGTGCACTCGCGGAGGACTGAGCATATGACTGGGATGGCCCTGATGACCCCCTCCCTGGAAGTGATCTCCCCGAACGACCCATTGACCGGGCCCTGCTGCTACTTTCTCTTTCTGCACGAATCTTCAATTTCCTGGCCTCTGTGGACTGAGCAAACCCCGCAATCCTCCCATAGTTCATGTCTGAGTGCAAAGCGGCTGTGGCGGCCTCATTCACTACCAAAGGGCTAAGGCCCTGTACAAACCGTCGAACCCGGGCATCCATGGTCGACACTAAATGAGGAGCGTACTTGGACAACCTTACGAACTCCATGTGATACTCCCAAACACTCATACCGCCCTGTTTGAGAACCTTGAACTCAGTGGCACGGGCTGCCATTGCCTCAGCAGGTAAGAAGTGGTCCATAAATGCATCCACGAACTCATCCCATCTGGCCGGAGGGCTCCCTTCCTCACGGGAATCCTCCCACATTTCGAACCATGAACGTGCCGCTCCCTTCAGCCTGTAAGAGGCCAACTCTACCCCTCTATATCTGTAGCCTTCATCACTCTGAGGGTCTTGTATATCTCATCAAGGAATTCCTGTGGGTCAGCCTCTGGATCGGTGCCTGAAAATTCCGGAGGGGCCAATCGCAAGAATTGATGGACTCTGGAGCCAAAGGAATCTCCCTGTCCGCTGGAGGATGCAGGGGCATCATGGGATCTCTGGGCCTGGGCGGCCACTAACCGTGTTAACATATGAATGGCTCCCCTAAGATCTTCATTAGAGATACCAGAGCCCGAAGCGGGAACTGTATCTGAGTCAGGAACACTGGCAGGAGGAATGGTGGCATCCTCTGCCGCAGCTGGAATAGGGACACTTGGGTTTTGAACAGATGGGCCAGGAAAATTCGGGACTGGTGGGTCATTCTCTCCCACGGTATCGGGTACATGATTAACAACTGCACTTGGGTCGGCATTGGCCCTAAGGCCGAGTCTAGCCTTCTTCTTAGGTGCCATATTCTGAAAATTTGGGAACAAGGCACGAATTAGACACAGATATCTCCACATTGCACTTTACCGCGCGATATAGATTAAACAAGAAGTAGGTAAATTCCTAAATGCCCGTGTAGCCCCCTACTTATATGATGTGGTCGACAACACACCTATAAGAAGGGCACTACTAGACACGGCTCCGAGACATCCTAGGACACTTTAAAACCTTAAGCTCGGATACCAAGTTTGTCACGCCCCAAATCGAGGGACATGACCGGCGCCTGACCGGGTTGCCCCAGTCAAGCGGACCTGGGTGCCTTTCATTCCCACGCGTTACCCCTGTGTTGACTGTTTCTCATTAACCAAATATATTACTAATCATAATGACTGATTTCATAATGCATAAACATAACCATTTGATTGATTCACTAACAAGTTCATAATTTATATTTACAACGCCCCATACATATACATAGGCCACAATCCCACAGTTTACATGTCTATGGAGCCTCTAGGATACAAAAAGGGAAATACAATACTTGCCGGTAACAAGGCTCCGGCTATACCTTACAAAACCAAAATGAAATCTAAACCGAAGTGGCAAGAACCACACAAGGCCCCGAAGAAGAAAGGGGCTCACCAAAACGGGCAGTGGAAGGAGAAGGATACTACTGCTGATGAGCTGAAGTGCCTGCTACTGATCCACCTACAATCATGACACGAATGTAGCGCCCCCGGCAAAAGGGACGTCAGTACACTTAAATTGTACTAGTATGTATGGACAAACTTTGTCCCAAGTAAACTCAAGCCATTAAATTACATCAACAATTAATTAAGCCAGCCAACCATGTTTCCACATTTTCCTTATTTCAAATAATCTCAACACAAAGCACTTTCTACAATCAACCAATTTAACAATAACCAATCAATCACGTAAAGCACAAGTAGTCAAACAAAGGGGCAATCGGTGCCCCACAGGTTGCAAACTCTCCTGCTGTCTCCTTTCACAATTTCACATTATTGATTTTTGTATCAATTTTCAATAGCGATTTCGATCGCTTTCCATCCTTATTGCCCCTGACCACCCTTATTACCTCAGCCACCCTTATCACCCCAACCCACACCTTATTTCACCACGTTGCGGCGCGCAACACGACCCCGCCTTACAGTTGAAAACACAACAATTTCAAACAGCAGATAAGGTACTACACACAATTTCAACAAGTTCAAATAAGCAACTTACACATTGGTTCATGTTCTCAATTTCTTCTCAATTCAATATCACAACCATGTTACAATATTTCCACAATTCAAGTGTTTCATCTCTTTCCACAATAAACCAATTCTCAAGTGTTTCATTTGTTTTCCACAAGGTACCATATAGGCCATCATAGTCATTATTCACAATTCTTTTGCCAAATTAAACTCTCATTTTACATCACTCATAGCTCGACAACAAACTTTGAATATCCAACAACAACATCAAGAATTTCACACAATTTGTCAATTTAACACGAAACAAACAAACTTCACACATATAGGCGATTTCACAAGAATCAAAATTAGCCATACATACCTGGTGATGATTTTTCCTCCTACTTTATGCTTACCCAAGATATCCTACTCTTGCCAACCTTGTTCTTGAAGACTCTTACTCCTACTCACTTCTTTTTACTAGAAATCAAGTTCAATAATCATGCATGAGTGTAAAAATTCTATTTTCAAAAGCTATTATATGCAAACCTCTCTTTACCCAATTTAAAACTGAAAATCAAAGAAAATAGTTAGGGTTTTTTTTTACCTTGAAAAGATTGGGGAAGTTGAATCCTTGCCCTAGGATCCCTTGGAATTAAGTAGTTGGAACAATCTTTGAAGATGAAGAACTTCTCTCTCTAAAAACCCTCTCTTCTCTCTCTAATTTTGGTGAGATGATATGATAAAATGAAGAAGAAAGGTGTTATATTAAAGAAGAGATCGGGTCAAAATGTTACAAAAATCTGGGCCGGGGTCAATTATGCGGTGCACTATGCGACCGCAGAATCAACATGCGGTCCGCATAGTGACCGCAGAATTGCCCCAATTTTTATACAGGTTCTGTTAAGGAATGCGGTCACTATGCGGACCGCATGTTGATTCTGCGGTCGCAAAAGTGCACCGCAGATTTGACATGCGATCGCATATCGACCGCACTTTTGACACGATTTTGGGCAACTCTCTGGAACGTTTTGCGGCAAGAATGCGGTCCGCATGTCAGGTTTGCGGTCGCATTCTTGACCGCATATTTGACACTTTTTCGGAAAAATTATTTCTCTACATTTTTGAAACTTAAATCACTACCAATCGGAAAAATTATTTCTCTACGCATTCCTAACACATCATTCGGACCATGACACCACATCTACTAGGTTTTATGCACAAAAAGTTTACGGGGCCTTACATTTTTGTTCAACCATAGTTGAACTTTATCGATTTTGATAGCGAAGGCGCATAACCTGAGTATTAGTTCAACCATAATTTGAACTTGTTCGTGAAGGCACACAGCCTGAGTCCTAGTTCAACTATTGTTGAACTTTGTCAATTTTGATGCCGAAGGCCCATAGCCTGAGTCTTGGTTCAACTTTGAACTTGTTGGCGAAGGTGCGTAGCCTGAGTCTTGGTTCAACCGTATTTGAATTTGTTGGCGAAGGCGCATAGATTGAGTCCCAGTTAAACATTTGTTGAACTTTGTCAATTTTCATGGAGAAGGAGTATAGCTTGAGTCGTGGTTCAACCATAATTTGACCTTGTTCGCGAAGGCGCATAGCCTCTGACCTAGTTCAACTATTGTTTAACTTTGTCAATTTTGATGGCGAAGGCCCATAGCCTGAGTCTTGGTTCAACCATAATATGAACTTGTTGGCGAAGGCGCATAGCCTGAGTCCTAGTTCAATTGTTGTTGAACTTTGTCAATTTTGATGGCCAAGGTGCATAGCCTGAGTCTTCGTTCAACCATAATTGAACTTTGTCAATTTTGATGGCTAAGGTCCATAACATAAGTCTTGGTTAAACCATAGTTATACTTGTTGGCAAAGGCACATAGCCTGAGTCCTAGTTCAACTGTTGTTAAACTTTGTCAATTTTGATGGTGAAGGCGCATAGCCTGAGTCTTGGTTCAACCATAATTTGAACTTGTTGGAGAAGGCACATAGACTGAGTCCTAGTTCAACAGTTGTTGAACTTTGTGAATTTTGATGGCGAAGGCACATAGCCTTAGTCTTGGTTCAACCATTGTTGAACTTGTTGGCGAAAGCACATAGCCTGAGTTTTGGTTCAACCGTAGTCAAACTTTGTCAATTTTGATGGTGAATGTGCATAGCCTCATACTTGGTTCAACCATAGTTGAACTTGTTGGCGAAGGCGCATAGCCTGAGTCCCATTTCAATTGTTGTTGAACTTTGTCAATAATTATTTTGAAGGCGCATAGCCTAAGTCTTGGTTCAGCCATAACTTGATCTTGTTGGCGAAGGCGCGTAGCCTGAGTCCTAGTTCAATAGTTTTTGAACTTTGTCAATTTTGACGGCGAAGGCAAATAGCCTGAGTCTTGGTTCAACCATAGTTTGAACTTGTGGGCGAAGGCGCATAGCCTGAGTCCTAGTTCAACTATTTTTGAACTTTGTTAATTTTGATGGTGAAGGCGTATAGCCTAAGTCTTGCTTCAACCATAGTTGAACTTGTTGGCAAAGACGCATAGCCTGAGTCCTATTTCAACTATTGTTGAACATTGTTAATTTTGATGTCGAAGGTGCATAGCCCGAGACTTGATACAACCATTGTTTGAACTTGTTGGCGAAGGAGCGTAGCTGAGTCCCAGTTCAATTGTTGTTAGACTTTGTCAATTTAGATTGCGAAGGCGCATAGCCTGAGTCATGGTTCAACCATAGTTTGAACTTGTTGGTGAAGGCGCATAGCCAGAGTCCTAGTTCAACTATTGTTGAACTTTGTCAATTTTGATGGCGGAGGTGCATAGCCTGAGTCTTCGTTCAACCATAGTTGAACTTGTAGGCTAAGGCGCATAGCCCGAGTCGTCGTTCATCTGTTTTTGAACATAGTTAATTTTGATGGCGAAGGCGCATAGCCCGAGTCTTGATTCAACCATAGTTTGAACTTGTTGGCGATGGCACATAGCCTGAGTCCTAGTTCAACTTTTGTTGAACTTTGCCAATTTTGATGGCCTGGGCGCATAGCCTGAGTCTTGGTTCAACCGCAGTTGAACTTTTTAGCAAAGGCGCATAGCCTAAGTCCCAATTTAACTGTTGTTGAACTTTGTCAAATTTGATGGCGAGGGCATATAGCCTGAGTCCTGATTAAGCCATAGTTTGAACTTGTTGGCTGTCACGCCCCAATTCGAGGGACATGACCGGCGCCTGACCAGGTAGCCCCAGTCAAGTGGACATGGGAGCCTTTCTATCCCATGCGTTACCCCTGTGTTGTTTATTACTCATAAGCCAAAGATCTTACCAATTATAACTGAATTCACGTTGTACAACATAACCATACGATTGATTTACTAACAAGTTTACAATTTATATTTACAATGCCCGACATATATATACATAGGCCATAACCCCACAGTTTACATGTCTACGGCGCCTCTAGGATACAAGGGATGATACAATACTGGCCGGTAACAAGGCTCCGGCTATACCTTACACAAATCAAAATAAAGTCTAAACAAGAGTGGCATGAGCCACGTAGGGCCCCGAAAGGAAAGGGGCTCACCAAAACGGGTAGTGAAAGATGAAGGATGCTACTGCCGATGAGCTGAAGTACCTGCTACTGATTCACCTACAATCACAATACGAATGTAGCGTCCCCAGCAAAAGGGACGTCAGTACACTAGATTGTACTGGTATGTATGGACAAACTTTGTCCCAAGAAAACTCAAGCCATTAACAAGAAATCACGATGATAATACAGGCAGTGAATTACATCAAAAATCAATTAAGCCAGCCAACCACGTTTTCCACATTTTTCCTCATTTCAGATAATTCTCAACACAAAGCACAATTAAGATCAACAAGTAGAACAACCATAAATCAATAACATAAAACACAAATAGTCAAACAAAGGGGCAATCAGTACCCCACAGGTTGCAAACTCTCCTGCTGTCTCCTTTCATAATTTCGTTGTCAATGATTTTATATCAAATTTCAATAGCGATTTCGATCGCTTTCCATCCTTATTACCTCATCCACCCTTATTACCTCGGCCACCATTATCACCCCAACCCACACCTTATTTCACCACGTTGCGGCGCGCAACACGACCCCGCCTTACAGTTGAAATCACAACAATTACAAACAGCAAAGAAGGCATTACACCAAATTACAACAAGTTCAAATAAGCAACTTACAATTTGATTCACATTCTCAAATACTTTTAAAATTGATATCACAACCAAGTTACCATCTTCAAGAGCACACACACAAGTATGTTCTACAATTTACCACAATTCAAGTGTTTCATCTCTTTCCACAAGAAACCATATATACCACCACAACAATTGTTCTCAGTTCTTTACCAATTTCAATTCCCTTGTTATCTTTCAATTCATATTTCATACCACATCACATGTAGTTCAACATCAACTGAATACCCAACAATGATATTGAAGAATCACATACAATCTCTCAAATTAACACACGCCAAACAATTTCACACATATGGGCGATTTTAGAACAATAAAAATTAGCCATACATACCTCGATTGAGCTTTCCTTAAGTTACTACAACACTCCAAAACCTCTAGCAATTCCAATCTACTATGAGACATAACAAAATTAAACATATATTAGAAATATATTCATGAAACTAGCTCATTTGAGCATATTATCAAATACTAGTTGCGCATCTTGATTTCAAATCCCCTTTTCAAGAATTTCTTCATTCCCTAACCCTATCCTTACTTATTTATGTTCATCAATCTTCCCACAACTCTATTTGCACAAGCATGCATACATAACACTACCATACCAAGAATCATACCTCAATAACACATCTCACAACCTCTACAATACAAACATAACCTAGGTTAGGAACCCATGGCTCCCAATCACCCTCCCATGAGTTCTAATGTATGTATCTTACATAAATAATCACCATAGAGTAGTTGGAGATGATAGACATACCTCTTGTAGTAAGAATTTTAAGATTAATCCTTGTTAGTAAAAGTGTTTAAGGGGTAGAAATTACTCAAAGAACTATAAAAACCTTAACTTAGATCGTAGGGATTAAGTTTGGGATGAAACCCTCTTGAGAGAGCAAGTCATAACCCCAAAAATGAGTTTGGAACACTCTAGGCCGGTCTTTGGGGTATTAAAATTATTCCGGTGCACGAAATGTTGCCCAGATGTGCGAAGTGTGCAAGCTTCACGCATTACTTCGCGCATTTTCCTGAGCATTCTGCCTCTGATGCGCGAAGTGTGCGCGAAGTCCATTTCGCGCAGGATTTCGTGCATCTGATACCTGACGAGTAAAAGGATCATAACTTTCTGTATTCACCTCTAAATGGCGAACGGTTTATTGCGTTGGAAACTAGACTCAAAGGGATTTAATTTGATAGGTTGATCCTCACACAACTCCTTATATAACTGGAGATATGATCGTTCAAAGTGGAGCCTTGTGTGAATCCATTTGGAATTTTGGCCTATTTCGAAAATTTTCCCATTTGGCGTACACCTAGGCTTCCATTTAGACCTCACATAACTTACCATAAGACTTATACTCATATTTACTAAGTCTAATTGATGTCGACCATATTAATAGTATATAAAAATATTATAATTAGCCTACGTGGCACCACAGAATCCTATATTTCTTAGCGAACCAGCCTTACATTCTCCCCCCCTTAGGATCATTCATCCTCGAATGAGGAGTATAGTCTTTCCCAAACACTTTAACATCACACACCTCTTTTCTAACCTACCTCCAGTCTCAAAATTTTAACTAACTCATAAATTTTTCAAAAATTTCGGCAGAGTTTCCTTTGTAACTAGGCCTATCCACCTGCCAGAGAATAACCAAAATCGTCTTAACCATACATCCACTAATGTATATAGCACCACAATGTATATATATCCACAATCCTAATCCCAGTATACAAGCACTACGTTAACATATGGATACCAGAACATGGACTACACAGTTTTATATCAAAATACCTATATGGTACATTCCAAGTCAAAACTAACTGGTATTCAATCAAACAAAAGTACTTTCTTTCCATGACACATTTATCCTTCCACACGACATTATCGACTTACAAGCATTGTTATAACACCTTCGTAAAAATAATATCAACTCCCAAACATGCATAACAAGGATGACAGATAAACATCATGCATGAGATAACTATCCATTGACTTTACCTTTTGATAACTTCCACTGTACAATTTACACTCCACTGGATATTGCAATTCATGATAACAACAATAACCCACAATTCCATAACTTGGCATCATACCATCAAGGATGTCAGTTCATAGTAAACAAAGAATCATGTGTTCATAATAGTCCTTACCAGCCATTAATGTAATCGCAAAGGTGTTCATCAACAAAAATATAATTTCATTTCAATCAACAGTCCATATGATGTCAAGCCATCATGAGTCTTGCTAGTAGTGCATCATGATCATATAGTTCAACCAAGTCAATTTGTACCCACATTTTGTTTTTCACTATCTTCTTAGACATAAGCATATGGAAATACAAAGTACATTAGGAACAGTTACGGGGAATATCATACACCTATTGCAACCTAATGTGTACTATAGTCATGTTACCTTTATTACCAACTCACATAACATTTTTAGGGGTACACTCACACTAAACCCTTGATGACCCTTACTAGTTACCCTAAGATGTGATACCATAAACTGGCCATAATTTTATCTATCCAATATATATGTGATCACACTATGAAGCTTTATCTTTGACTTGTCTGAACTTACAATACCCAATGATCTAATATAAAGAGGAACAGCAGAGTTCAAGATCAGGCTGGAGTTCTTCAGAAATCCATTAATGCACTGGGTGGAGTACTTCATGAGGTCGTATACTAAGAGACACAAAATATTACTACTAACAATACTGACATGGTTAATCATTGTGACTACCTCAATTAATACACAAATGAGGCATAGGAGTAAGTAGTACATGGGAAATAGGAATCATTAAGGAGGAATACTCAAGTACGTGAACCACTCATTTTCTAGAGTGTAGGGAAAATCCGTCGACCCCGAATAGAAATACTCTGGCACTGTGAATGTGATATGGGATTCAAAATAACACGAAGTTGAATTACACTCTAACATTACTTGATGCACAGAATCTATGCCACAAGCCTATAAGGATGAAAAAAATTGAACGCTTATAAGATTACCATATTCTAGACAACTTAACACTTATTGGTAATTGATCATATATGAGGAAACTAAAAATTATGACCATTTTGTTTTCATTCAAATCAACATGTTCATGATATGTACAAAATTCCAAAGTCATATGATCTCAACCTTTCGCGAGTGAAACTCAATAACTAGGAAATCTTGATATTGGGACAAACTCATGAATTTGTTAGATGGTTCTAATAGTTAACACGACGCTCCAGAGAGAAGGCAAATAAAACTCATATCTAGCCAAGAAGGTGAGACACCAAGGGTAGTAAAACTCTCCACACATGACAATGACATAGTCCATGATTCTAGAAGTTGAGGGTCTGAAGAAAACCAAACACAATGAGACAATGCACAATAATCGCTGAAGGTTTGCAGATGTTCATGATGAGATCTCCATAGGCTTTGACTTGAAAAAAGAAGTGTCATAGTGATACATAGAAGGGAATGTTCTCTTATGGTTGTCGTACAAGTGTAGGGAACTAGCACAATGAATTCAGTAAATAAGGATTACAATTTAAAACATTGTGGAGACATAATGAGAAAATAATCATTGGTTATAAGTTGGACACACTTCTACTATATTAACTCCCCACTGCAATACATGACCATGCCACGAGCAACCATAATACTAGGACAGAGTGAGCTACTTACTGCGAGATGTCTCAAGTGGGCACGAAAACCATGGCGACACAAGATATCTATGATGGGGATTGAGGATCTCAATTTTTCAGAGAGACTTTATGTACATGGTGACCATTTTGATTGATATTCACTCATATGATAGGCACTGAGATGTGCATATATGGTACTAGACAGTGAAAAGGTTTCATGATGATATTCACAAGATAGTAGATTGGTTGATCAAGCCATATAAGCCACACACAACTAAGTAAGAGAGTGACTCGAGAAGGATTACAAATCTTGAATACTTTGCATGGAACTTGGCACCACATGTACAAACTCTATGATGGTGCATGTATAGGCATAAGTGAGCAGATTTTGTCCATTTAAATAAAACTTTTCTGTAAAGATTTCACTAGGAATAGTACCTTGATGAAAATTTAGGAAAACAAGTGGGAAGTATAAATAGTGTTATAACTCAATTCAGGAACATACTTATAGAGCTCAATTCCATAGGAGGTTGTAAATACTAGAACTGTGATAGGGAGACTTTGTAGATAATACCTCTCATTCAAAGAGTATGCATGTGCATGAACTGTTTTGTAATTTAGATTCTTTTTAAGAACACATCTTTGCAAGGACAAGGAAATCATAAGGGTTTAACAAAAAGTTTAAACAATCACCACATTACCAAATAAAATGGATCACATAGGTTTTTTTTTTTACATAATTTCAATACCTCTAGGCCACATTTCATAGCCCTTCCATAGGGTTCACATATAAAATTATTCACCTATGCGCTTCAGACAATAATAAGGAAATCACAATTACGAATCAAACACTTTAAATGATCACCACATTATCAAATAAAAAAAATCATGCCATTTTCTCGTATATTTGTCCATCGACACTTTGGGCCACAATTATCACATCATACTTGGCACTAGGCCACATTTCATAACACAGTTTCTTCTTCCCCGCATTTCACAACATTTCCGCATATTTTAGTTCACATCAACCTCATAATCTATTTCATATTCCCTCATGTCACAAGTATCACCAGGTACAATTTCTTTTCGAGTTCTCGACAAATTGTCTACACTCTATTTCTCAAAAACATTTGACTTAATTCAACATCTCTATGCATAGAGGACTTCACATGATTTTATTTAATATATGCTCCTTCAATTTCAATTTAAGGCCTTCACATTTCAATACATGATTCATACCCCTTGGACCCATTTTAAGTTGTCAATAACTGCACATTGATCATATTGGAATGCATCTTTAACAAATATCGGGTCACTACACCAATTCATGCAAAGTATCAATTAGAGCTAAAATCCAACATCTAGTCTTACCATATTTACACAATAACTTACTTAATTTCCAATCATCTTTATACATTACCAACAACTAGACTCAATCAATCAAATACCTTTGGTACACATAAGAATATTTTGGAAGAATCAACCATAACAAGTTTTCACACAAACATTGTCATCAAAATATCAATTCAAACTTGACTTGAAGTCTAGGAATTTTAGCACATAGTTCACATTCTTTACATATCCTCATCTACCAAGAATAATATACTAAATAGATGAAGAAGTGGCTCCCACATATATTTTCAAAACAATAATTCTCTTAACATAACAAAACGGGTACAACATCAATTATATTTTGAATCTACAACATTTATGCGAGCACCGTGGAAGCTTAATTTCTAAGAGACGGGGTTTTAGCCGTACATACTGATGAAATACTACATGATCTGGTGGTACTGTGACATTAGTAAGAACGAGGGTGCTCTCCTTAACAACAAGTTCTACCAATCACTCCA
Organism: Nicotiana noctiflora; assembly: GCA_032618575.1. Taxonomy (NCBI): domain Eukaryota; kingdom Viridiplantae; phylum Streptophyta; class Magnoliopsida; order Solanales; family Solanaceae; genus Nicotiana; species Nicotiana noctiflora. The sequence continues at coordinate 136,734 of JASVEL010009877.1, forward strand.
TGACTCAACACATTCTCCTAACAAGTCCTTCGGTAATCCACTTGGACTCAATGGTGGGATAAATCCCACCTTACATGCTTCAAATTCAATGATTATGGTATCAAAATTACCAATCTTGAGAGTAATACTTATAGAGGAAATTAGCTCCCTATCTTGAGCCATATCGCACGATCTGGAATATCAAAGAAATTGGTAAATTCCTAAATGTCCGTGCAGCCCCCAACTTATATGATGTGGTCGACAACACACCGATAAGAAGGGCACTACTAGACACGGCTCCGAGACATCCTAGGATACTTTAAAAATCTTAGGCTCTGATACCAAGTTTGTCACGCCCCAATTCGAGGGACATGACCGGCGCTTGACCGGGTAGCCCCCGTCAAGCGGACCTGGGTGCCTTTCTATCCCATGCGTTACCCCTGTGTTGTTTATTACTCATAAGCCAAAGATCTTACCAATTATAACTGAATTCACGTTGTACAGCATAACCATATGATTGATTTACTAACAAGTTTAAAATTTATAATTACAATGCCCGACATATATATACATAGGCCATAACCCCACAGTTTACATGTCTACGAAGCCTCTAGGATATAAGGGACGATACAATACTTGCCGCTAACAAGGCTCCGGCTATACCATACACAAATCAAAATAAAGTCTAAACAAGAGTGGCATGAGCCACGTAGGGCCCCGAAAGGAAAGGGGCTCCCCAAAACTGGCAGTGGAAGATGAAGGATGCTACTACCGATGAGCTGAAGTACCTGCTACTGATTCACCTACAATCATAATACGAATGTAGCGTCCCCAGCAAAAGGGACGTTAGCACACTTGAATTGTACTGGTATGTATGGACAAACTTTGTCCCAAGTAAACTCAAGCCATTAACAAGAAATCATGATGATAATACAGCCAATGAATTACATTAAAAATCAAATAAGCTAGCCAACCACGTTTTCCACATTTTTCATCATTTCAGATAATTCTCAACACAAAGCACGTTTAAGATCAACAATTCTCAACACAAAGCACGTTTAAGATCAACAAGTAGAACAACCACAAATCAATCACGTATAACACAAGTAGTCAAACAAAGGGGCAATTAGTGCCTCACAGGTTGCAAACTCTCCTGCTGTCTCCTTTTATAATTTCGTTGTCAATGATTTTATATCAAATTTCAATAGCGATTTCGATCGCTTTCCATCCTTATTACCTCATCCACCCTTATTACCTCGGCCACCCTTTTCACCCCAACCCACACCTTATTACCTCATGTTGCGGCGCGTAACCCGATCCCACCGTATAGTTTCAATCACAACAATTACAAACAACAAAGAAGGCATTACACCAAATTACAACAAGTTCAAATAAGCAACTTACAATTTGATTCACATTCTCAAATACTTTTCAAACTGATATCACAACCAAGTTACCATCTTCAAGAGTACACACACAAGTATGTTCAACAATTTACCACAATTCAAGTGTTTCATCTCTTTCCACAAGAAACCATATATGCCACCACAACAATTGTTCTCAGTTCTTTACCAATTCCAATTCCCTTGTTATCTTCAATTCATATTTCATACCACATCACATGTAGTTCAACATCAACTGAATATCCAACAATGATATTGAAGAATCACATAAAATCTCTCAAATTAACACACGCCAAACAATTTCACACATATGGGGGATTTTACAAGAATCAAAATTAGCCATACATACCTCGATTGAGCTTTCCTTAAGTTACTACAACACTCCAAAAACTCTAGCAATTCCAATCTACTCTAAGACATAACACAATTAAACATATATTAGAAAGATATTCATGAAACTAGCTCATTTGAGCATTTTATCAAATACTAGTTGCGCATCTTGATTTCAAATCCCCTTTTCAAGAATTTTTTCATTCCCTAACCCTATCTTTACTTGTTTATGTTCATCAATCTTCCCACAACTCTATTTGCACAAGCATGCATACATAACACTACCATACCAAGAATCATACCTCAATAACACATCTCACAACCTCTACAATACTAACATAACCTAGGTTAGGAACCCATGGCTCCCAATCACCCTCCCGTGAGTTCTAATGTATGTATCTTACATAAATAATCACCATAGAGTAGTTGGAGATGATAGACATACCTCTTGTAGTAAGAATTTTAAGATTAATACTTGTTAGTAAAAGTGTTTAAGGGGTAGAAATTACTCAAAGAACTATAAAAACCTTAACTTAGATCATAGGGATGAAGTTTGGGATGAAACCCTCTTGAGAGAGCAAGTCATAACCCCAAAAATGAGTTTGGAACACTCTAGGCCGGTCTTTGGGGTATTAAAATTATCCCGGTGCATGAAATGTTGCCTAGATGTGCGAAGTGTGCAAGCTTCGCGCATTACTTCGCGCATTTTCCTGAGCATTCTGCCTCAGATGCGCGAAGTGTGCGCAAAGTCCATTTCGCGCGGGAATTCGCGCATCTGACACCTGACGAGTAAAAGTATCATAACTTTCTGTATACACCTCCAAATAACAAACGGTTTGTTGCGTTGGAAACTAGACTAAAAGGGATTTAATTTGATAGGTTGATCCTCACACAAATCTGTATATAACCTGAGATATGATCGTTCAAAGTGGAGCCTTGTGTGAATCCATTTGGAATTTTGGCCTATTTCAAACATTTTCCCATTTGGCGTACACCTAGGCTTCCATTTAGACCTCACATAACGTACCATAAGACTTATACTCATATTTACTAAGTCTAATTGATGTCCACCATATTAATAGTATATAAAAATATTATAATTAGCCAACGTGGCACCACAGAATCCTATATTACTTAGCGAAATTTTCTGGGGCCTTACATTGGCGAAGGCGCATAGCTTGAGTCCCAATTCAACTGTTATTGAACGTTGTCAATTTTCATTGTGAAGGCACATAGCCTGAGTCTTGGTTGAACCATAGTTGAACTTTGTCAATTTTGATAGCGAAGGTGCATAGCCTGAGTCTTGGTTCAACTATAGTTGAACTTGTTTGCGAAGGCCCATCGCCTGAGTCCCAGTTCAACTGTTTTTGAACTTTTTAAATTTTGATGGCTAAGGCGCATAGCCTAATTCTTGATTCAACCATAGTTTCTACATTTTGGCGAATGCGCATTGCCTGAGTCCTAGTTCAACTATTGTTGAATTTTGTTAATTTTGATGGTGAAGGCGCATAGCCAGAATCTTGGTTCAACCATAGTTTGAACATGTTGGCGAAGGCGCAAAGCCTAAGTCCAGTTAAACTGTTGTTGAACTTTCACAATTTTGATGGTGAAGGCGCATAGCCTTAGTCTTGGTTCAACCATAGTTGAACTTGTTGGCGAAGGCGCATTGCCCGAGTCCAAGTTCAACAGTTGTTGAACTTTGTCAATATTTATGGTAAAGGCACATAGCCCGAGTCTTTGTTCAACCATAATTTGTACTTGTTGGCAAAAGCGCATAGCTTAAGTCCCAGTTCAACTTTTGTAGAACTTTGTCAATTTTGAGGATGAAGGCGCTTAGCTTAAGTCTTGGTTCAAGTATAGTTGAACTTGTTGGCAAAGGCGCAGCCAATTCAACTATTGTTGAACTTTGTCAATTTTGATGGCGAAGGCGCATAGCCTGAGTCTTGGTTCAACTATGGTTGATCTTGTTGGCGATGGCGCATAGCATAAGTCCCAGTTATACTATTGTTGAACTTTGTCAATTTTGATGGCAAAGGCGCATATCTCGAGTCTTGGTTCAACCATAGTTGAACTTGTTGGCGAAGATGCATAATTTGAGTCCTAGTTCAACTGTTGTTGCACTTTGCCAATTTTTATGGTGAAGGCGCATGACATGAGTCTTGGTTCAACCGTAATTGAACTTTGTCATTTTTGATGGCGAAGGTGCATAGCCTGAGTCTTGGTTCAACCATAGTTGAACTTGTTGACGAAGGTGCGTAGCCTGACTCCCAGTTCAACTGTTGTTGAACTTTGTCAATTTTGATGACGAAGGTGCATTTCCTAAGTCTTTATTCAACCATAGTTTGAACTTTTTGGTGAATGTGCATAGCATAAGTTCCAGTTCAACTACTATTAAACTTTGTTAATTTTGTTGGCGAAGGCGCATAGCCTGAGTCCCAGTTCATCTATTGTTGAACTTTGTCAATTTTTATGATGAAGATGCATAGTCGGAGTGTTGGTTCAATCGTAGTTGAACATTGTCAATTCTGATGGCTAAGGCACATAGCCTGAGTCTTGGTTTAAGCATAGTTGAACTTGTTGGCGACGATGCATAGCCCGAGACCCAGTTGAACTGTTGTTGGACTTTTACAATTTTATTGGAGAAGACGCATACCCTAAGTCTTGATTCAACCATAGTTTGAACTTGTTGGCGAAGACGCAATCCAAAGTCATAATTAAACTGCTGTTGAACTTTTCCAATTTTGATGGCGAAGGCGCATAGTCTGAGTCTTGGTTAAACCGTAGTTTGAACTTGTTGTCGAAGGCACATAGCCTGAATCCCAGTTCAACTGTTCTTGAATTTGTAAATTTTGACAGCGAAGGGGCATAGCATTAGTCTTGGTTCAACCATAGTTTAACTTGTTGGCGAAGGTGCATTGCCTGAGTCCCAGTTCAACTACTGTTGAACTTTGCCAATTTTGATGGCGAATGCGCATAGCCTGAGTCTTGGCTAAACCATAGTTTGAACTTGTTGGCGAAGGCGCATAGCCTGAATCCAAGTTCAATTGTTGTTGAACTTTGCCAGTTTTGATGGTGAAGCTACATAGCCTTAGTCTTGGTTCAACCATAGTTAAACTTGTTGACGAAGGCACGTTTCCTAAGTCCCATTTCAACTATTGTTGAACTTTGCCAATTTTGGTGGCGCGCATAACATGCATCTTGGTTCAACAATAGTTGAACTTGTTGGCGAAGGCGTATAGCCTGAGACCTAGTTCAACTGTTGTTGAACTTTGTCAAGTTTTATGGAGAACGCGCATAGCCAGAGCGTTGGTTCAACTATAGTTGAACTTTGTCAATTTTGATGGCGAAGGTCCATAGCGTGAGTCTTGGATGAACCATTGTTGAACTTGTTGGCGAAGGCGCACAGCCTGAGTCCAGTTCAACTATCATTGAATTTTGTGTATTTTTATGATGATGGCGTATAGTGGGAGTCATAGTTCAACCGTAGCTGAACATTGTCAATTTTGATGGCGAAGGCGCATTGCCTGAGTCTTACTTCAACCATAGTTGAAATTGTTGGCGATGGCGCATAGCCTGAGACCCAGTTAAACTGTTGTTGGACTTTTTCAATTTTGTTGGCTAAGGCGCATACCTTAAGTCTTGATTCAACCATAGTTTGAACTTGTTGGCGAACACATAGCCAGAGTCACAATTCAACTGCTGTTGAACTTTGCCAATTTTTATGGCGAAGGCACAAAGCCCGAGTCTTAGTTAAACCGTAATTTGAATTTGTTGGCGAAGGCGCATAGCCTGAATCCCAATTAAACTATTGCTAAACTTTGTCAATTTTGATGGCGAATGCGCATAGCCTTAGTCTTTGTTCAACCATAGTTGAACTTGTTGGCAAAGGCGCATAGCCTGAGTCCTAGTTCAACAACTGTTGAACATTGAAAATTTTGATGGCAAAGGCACAAAGCATGCGTCTTTGTTATACCATAGTTGAACTTATTGGCGAAGGCGCATAACTTGAGTCCCAGTTAAACTGTCATTGAACTTTGTCAATTTTTTTGGTGAAGGAGCATAGCCTGAATCTTGATTCAACCATAGTTTGAACTTGTTGGTGAAGGCGCATAGCCTGCGTCCAGTTCAACTGTTGTTGAACTTTGCCAATTATGATAGCGAAGGCAAATTGCAAAAGTCTTGGTTTAACCATAGTTGAACTTGTTAGCGAAGGGGTATAGCCTGAATCCTAGTCAACTATTGTTGAACTTTGTCAATTTTGATGGCGAAGGCACATAGCCTGAGTCTTGGTTCTACCATAGATTGAACTTGTTGGCGGAGGCGCATTGCCTGAGTCATAGTTCAACTATTGTTGAACTATGTCAATTTTGATGGGGAAGGAGCATAGCCTGAGCCTTAGTTCAACTGTAGTTGAACTTGTTAGAGACGATGCATAGCCTTAGTCCCAGTTCAACTATTGTTGAACTTCATCAGATTTTATGGAGAAGGGGCATAGCCTAAGTGTTAGTTCAACAAAGGTTGAACTTGTTGGCAAAGGCACATGGCCTGAGTCCGAGTTCAACTATTGTTGAACATTTTCAATTTTGATAGTGAAGGTGCATAGCCTGAGTCTTGGTTCAACCGTAGTTGAACTTGTTGGCGAAGGCGCATAGCCTGAGTCTCAGTTCAACTATTGTTAAACTTTGTCAATTTTGATGGAAAAGGCGCATATAATGAGTCTTGGTTAAACCATAGTTTGAACTTGTTGGCGAAGGCACATAGCTTGAGTCCCAGTTCAATTATTGTTAAACTTTGCCAATATTGATGGCGAAGGCGCATAGACTGATTCTTGGTTCAACCATAGTTGAATATGTTGGCAAAGGTGCATAGCCCGAGACCCTGTTCAACTATTGTTGAAGTTTGTCAATTTTGATGGAGAAGGCGCATAGCCTTAGTGTTGGTTCAACCAATGTTGAACTTGTTGGCGAAGGCACAAAGCCTGAGTCCCAGTTCAACTATCGTTGAACTTTGTCAATTTTTATGGTAAAGGCGCACGGTCGGAGTCTTGGTTCAACCGTAGTTTAACTTTGTCAATTTTGATGGTGAAGGTGCAGAGACCGAGTCTTGGTTCAACGATAATTGAACTTGTTGGCGAAGGCGCATAGCCTGAGTCACAGTTCAATTGTTGTTGAACTTTTTAAATTTTGATGGCGAAGGCTCACAGCCTGAATCTTGGTTCAACCATAGATTGAACATGTTGGAGAAGGCGCATAGCTTGAGTCCTAGTTCAAATATTGTTGAAATTTGTCAATTCTGATGCCGAAGGAGCATATCATGAGTCTTGGTTAAACCATAATATGAACTTGTGGGTGAAGGCCAATTTTGACGGTGAAGGCGCATTGCCTGAGTCTTGCTTCAACCATAATTGAACATGTTGGCAAATGTTCATAGCCCGAGACCCAGTTCAACTATTATTGAACTTTGTCAATTTTGATGGAGAAGGCGCATAGCCTGAGTGTTGGTTCAACCATAGTTGAACTTGTTGGCGAAGGCACATAGCCCGAGTCCCAGTTCAACTATTGTTGAACTTTGTCAATTTTTATGGTAAAGGCGCACGACCTATGTCTTGGTTCAACCTAGTTGAACTTTATCAATTTTGATGGCGAAGGTGCATAGCCTGAGTCTTGGTTCAACCATAGTTGAACTTGTTGGCGAAGGCGGATAGCCTGAGTCACAGTTAAACTATTGTTGAACTTTGTCAATTTTGATGGCGAAGGCACATAGCCTGAGTCTTGGTTCAACCATATTTTGATGGCAAAGGCGCATAGCCTGATTCCCAGTTCAGCTGTATTTTAGCTCTGTCAATTTTGATAGTGAAGGCGGCTAGCCTTAGTCTTGGTTCAACTATAGTATATCTTGTTGGCGATGGTGCATAGCCTGATTCCTTCTTCAACTTTTGTTGATCTTTGTAAATTTTGATGGCGAAGATGCATAGCCTAAGTCTTGATTCAACCATAGGTTTAACCTGTTGGCTAAGGCGCATAGCCAGAGTCCCAGCTTAACTACTTCTTCACTTTTCCAATTTCGATGGCAAAGGCACATAGCCTGAGTCTTGGTTAAACCATTGTTGAACTTGTTGGCGAAGGCGCATAGCCTGAGTCGCAGTTCAACTATTTTTGAAATTTGTTAATTTTGATGGTGAAGGCGCATAGCCTAATTCCAGTTCAATTGTTGTTGAACTTTGTCAATTTTGATAGCAAAGACGCATAGCCTAAGTCATGGTTGAACCATAGTTTGAACTTGTTGGTGAAAGCGCATAGACTGAGTCCGAATTCTACTATTGTTGAAATTTTCCAATTTTGATGGAGAAAGCGCATAGACCGTTTCTTGGTTCAACCGTAGTTGAATATGTTGGCAAAGGTGCATAGCCCGAGGCCCAGTTCAATTATTGTTGAACTTTGTCAATTTTGATGGAGAAGGCGCATAGCCTTAGTGTTGGTTCAACCATAGTTGAACTTGTTGGCGAAGGCACAAATCCTGAGTCCCAGTTCAACTGCTGTTGAACTTTGTCAAATTTTATGGTAAAGGCGCACGGCCTGAGTCTTGGTTCAACAGTAGTTTAACTTTGTCAATTTTGATGGTGAAGGTGCAGAGACTGAGTCTTGGTTCAACGATAGTTGAACTTTTTGGCGAAGGCGCTAGCCTGTGTCACAGTTCAACTGTTGTTGAACTTTTTAAATTTTGATGGCGAAGGCTCAGAGCCTGAGTCTTGGTTCAACCATAGATTGAACATGTTGGAGAAGGCGCATAACTTGAGTCCCAGTTCAATTACTGTTGAACTTTGTCAATTTTGATGCCGAAGGCGCATATCATGAGTCTTGGTTAAACCGTAGTATGAACTTGTTGGCGAAGGCCAATTTTGACGGTGAAGGCGCATAGCCTGAGTCTTGCTTTAACCATAGATGAACATGTTGGAAAAGGTGCATAGCCCGAGACCCAGTTCAACTGTTATCGAACTTTGTTAATTTTGATGGAGAAGGCGCATATCCTGAGTGTTGGTTCAACCATAGTTGAACTTTTTGGCGAAGGCGCATAGCCTGAGTCCCAGTTCAACTGTTGTTGAACTTTGTCAATATTTATGGTAAAGGCGCACGACCTAAATTTTTGTTCAACCGTAGTTGAACTTTGTCAATTTTGATGGCGAAAGTGCATAGCCTGAGTCTTGGTTCAACCATAGTTGAACTAGTTGGCGAAGGCGGATAGCCTGAGACATAGTTCAATTGTTGTTGATCTTTGTCAATTTTGATGGCGAAGGCGCATAGCCTGAGTCTTGGTTCAACCATATTTTGAACTTGTTAGCAAAGGCGCATAGCCTGAGTCCCAGTTCAGCTATATTTTAGCTCTGTCAATTTTGATAGTTAAGGCGCCTAGCCTTAGTCTTGGTTCAACTATATTAGATCTTATTGGCGATGGTGCATAGCCTGATTCTTTGTTCAAATTTAGTTGAACTTTGTAAATTTTAATGGCGAACGCGCATAGCCTAAGTCTTGATTCAACCATAGGTTTAACTTGTTGGCCAAGGCGCATAGCCAGAGTCCCAGTTTAACTTCTTCTTAACTTTTCCAATTTCGATGGCAAATGCACATAGCCTGAGTCTTGGTTAAACCATTGTTGAACTTGTTGGTGAAGGTGCATAGCCTGAGTCGCAGTTCAATTATTTTTGAAATCTGTTAATTTTGATGGTGAAGGCGCATAGCCTAAGTTCTAATTCAACCGTTGTTGAACTTTGTCAATTTTGATAGCAAAGACGCATAGCCTGAGTCTTGGTTCAACCATAGTTTGAACTTGTTGGTGAAAGCGCATAGATTGAGTCCCAATTCAACTATTGTTGAACTTTGTAAATTTTAATGGCAAAGGCGCATAGCCTGAGTCTTGGTTAAACCATAGTTGAACTTGTTGGCGAATATGCATAGCCTGAGTCCCACTTCAATTGTTGTTGAACTTTGTCAGTTTTTATGTTGAAGGCACATAGCTTGAGTCTTGGTTCAATCATAGTTGAACGTTGTTAATTTTGATGGCGATGGAGCATAGTCTGAGTCTTGGTTCAACCATAGTTGAACTTATTGGCGAAGGCGCATAGCCTGTGTCCCAATTCAACTATTGTTGAACTTTTTCAATTTTGATGGCGAAGGTGCATAACCCGAGTCTTGGTTCAACCATAGTTTGAACTTGTTGACGAAGGCACAAAGCCTAAGTCCAAGTTTAACTGTTTGTTGAACTTTTTCAATTTGATGGCAGAGGCGCATAACCTGAGTCTTGATTCAAGCATAGTTGAACTTGTTGGCGAAGGCGCATAGCTTGAGTCCCACTTCAACTGTTGTTGAAATTTGTCAATTTTTATGGTGAAGGCGCATAGCCTGAGTTTTGGTTCAACCGTAGTTAAGCTTTGTCAGTTTTGACGGCGAAAGCGCATAGCCTGAGTCTTGGTTCAACCATAGATTGAACTTGTTGGCAAAGGCGTATAGCCTGAGTCCAAGTTCAATTGTTGTTGAAATTTGTGAATTTGGATGGCAGAGGCGCATAGTCTGAGTCTTAGTTCAAGCATAGTTGAACTTGTTTTCGAAGGCGCATAGACTGAGTCCCACTTCAACTGTTGTTGAAATTTATCAATGTTTATGGTAAAGGAGCATAGCCTGAGTCTTGGTTCAACCATAGTTCAACTTTGTCAATTTTGATAGCGACTGTGCATAGCGTGTGTCTTGGTTCAACCATAGTTAAACTTTTTGGCAAAGCCGTATATCCTGAGCCATAATTTAACTGTTGTTGAACTTTGTCAATTTTGAAGGTGATGGCGCATAGCCTGAGTCTTGGTTCAACCATAGTTTGAACTTGTTGGCGAAAGCGCATTGCCTGATTCCTAGTTCAACTGTATTTTAGCATTGTCAATTTCGATGGCGAAGGCGCATAGCCTTAGTCTTGGTTGAACTATCGTAGAACTTGTTGGCGACGGTGCATAGCCTGAGTCCTTGTTTAACTATTGTTATACATTGTCAACTTTGATGGCGATGGCGTATAGCCTAAGTCTTGAATCAACCATAGGTTGAACTTCTTGGCTAAGGCGCATAGCCATAGTCCCAATTCAATTATTATTTAACTTTTCCAATTTTGATGGCAAAGGCACATAGCCCGAGTCTTGGTAAAACGATAGTTGAACTTGCTGGCGAAGGCGCAGAGCCTGAGTCCCAGTTCAACTATTTTAGAAATTTGTTAATTTTGATGGTGAAGGCGCATAGTCTAAATCCCAGTTCAACTGTTGTTGAAGTTTGTCAATTTTGATAGCGAAGGCACATAGCCTAAGTCTTGGTTCAACCATAGTTTGAACTTGTTGGTGAAGACGTATAGCCTGAGTCCCAGTTCAACTATTGTTGAACTTTGTCAATTTTAATGGAAAAGGCGTATAGCCAGAGTGTTGGTTCAACCATAGATAAACTTTTTGGCGAAGACACATAGCTTGAGTCCCACTTAATTTGTTGTTGAACGTTGTTAATTTTTATGGTGAAGGCGCATAGCCAGAGTCTTGGTTGAACCTTAGTAGAACTTTGTCAATTTTGATGGCGAATACGCATAGCCTGAGTGTTTGTTCAACCATAGTTGAACTTGATGTGAAGGTGCATAGCCTGTTTCCCTGTTCAACTGTTGTTGAACTTTGTCAAGTTTGATGGTGAAGGTGCATAACTTGAGTCTTGGTTCAACCATAGTTTGAACTTGTTGGCGAAGGCGCATAGCGTGAGTCCAAGTTCAAATGTTGTTGACTTTTGATGGCAAAGGCGCACAACCTATGTCTTGGTTCAAGCATAGTTGAACATGTTGGTGAAGACGCATAGCCTGAGTCCCACTTCAACTATTGTTGAAATTTGTCAATTTTTATGGTAAGGCGCATAGCCTGAGTCTTGATTCAACCGTAGTTGAACTTTGTCAATTTTGATGGTGAAGGCGCATAGCCTGAGTCTTGGTTCAACCATAGTTGAACTTTTTCTCGAAGGCACATTACCTCAGTCCCAATTAAAATATTGTTGAACTTTGTCCATTTTGATGGTGAAGGCGCATAACCAGAGTCCCATTTCATTTATTGTTGAAATTTGTAAATTTTGATGGCGAAGGCACATAGTCTGGGTCTTGGTTTAACCATAGTTGAACTTGTTGGGGAAGGAGCATTGCCTGAGTCCCAGTTTAACTGTTGTTAAACTTTGTCAATTTTGATGGCGAAGGCGCATAGCCTGAGTATTGGTTCAACCATATTTTGAATTTGTTGGCGAAGGTGCATAGATTGAGTCCTAATTCATCTATTGTTGAACTTGTTAATTTTTATGGTGAAGGCGCATAGCCTGAGTCCCATTTAAACTATTGTTGAACTGCAGTCAAGCTCACCGCGGTTCGGACCCTTGGTACTGTTTTAAGCTTTATAAATTGAAAGAATAAAATTTTCCAGAAAATGTCGATTTTGTGGTCAAGAATGCGGTCACAGATCTGCTATGCAGAACTCGTTCCTATTGCACAGTTTAACATAAATTTTTCCAAAATTTGTGTTTAAAATACGATCCAATATGCGATCGCATAATGAAAATGCGGACTGCAGATTCATCGCATCATTTCTTAAGAATCTTTGAGTGTCAATCCTGTGGTGCATTCTGTGACCGCAGAACACAAATGCGGACCGCATTCTCATCGCATATCATAATAGAACAGGTGAATTTTTGGGGCAATTCTGCGGTACATTATACCGACCGCATGTTGATTCTGCAATCGCAGATGCGACTACCGATTTTCCTGGGCCCAAATTTTTATAAAATTTTAACCCGACTCCTTCTTTAATAAAACATCTCAAACCTTCATTTTCTCATATTTTCTTAGCAAAACTAGAGAGAGAAAATAGGGATTCAAGAGAGAGAAATCTAATCATCTTCAAAGATTGTTTCTAATCGTTTGGTCCGGAAGATCCTAGAGCAAGTGTCATCTTCGCCATTCTCTAAAAGGTAAAAACCCTAGCCATTTTTCTTTATTTTTCAGTTATCAAAGGTGAAGAAAGATTTGCATGCTATAGCTTTTGAAAATAGAGCGTGTTCTTTGAACTTTAAATTAAGTAAAAAGGAGTGAGTAGGAGTAAAAGTCTACAAGAACGAAGTTGGCAACATAGGATATATTGGGTGAACTTAAAGTAGGAGATTAAAGGAAGAAAACCCGACACTAGGTATGTATGGCTAACTTTGATCCTTGTGAAATTGCCTTATGTATACAATTCATTTGGTATGTGATAATTTGAGAATTTTTGTGTAATTCTTTGATTTTGTTGTTGCCTATCCAATTGATTTGAACTATGAGTTGTGTGGTATGGGATGAGAACCAAAATATCAAAAAGGAAGTCATATTTGGTAAGGAAATTGAGAACAATTGTAATGATGGCATACTTTGCTTCTTGTGGGAAACTAATGAAATAACTCGAATTCTGATAAACTGTTGAACATAATGGTATGGGTACTCTCGGATATGGAAACATTGTAACTGGGTTGTGATAATGGCTTGAAAAGTATTTAAAAACATGAACCAATTTGTGATTTGCTTATTGCCCCTGTTTGTAATCTTGTGTAGTGCTCTTGTTTACTGTTTGTGATTGTTGTGATTTGAAACTGTACGGTGGATCGGGTTGCGTGCCGCAACACAAAGTACTAAAGTGTAGGTCGGGGTGATAAGATTGGCCGAGGTAATAAGGGTGGCCGAGGTAATAAGGGTGGAAAGTGATTGAAATCGCCATTGAAATTGATATGTAATCATTGATGTGAAATTGTTAAAGGGGACAGCAGTAGAGTTTGCAACCTGTGGGGCACTACTTGCCCCTTTGTTTGACTTGATTGTGCTTCCCGTGTTTGTTTGGTTGTTGCTTTCCTTGTTGAAATTTATTTGTACTTGGGCCTAGGACTACTTGAAACGAAGTAAATGTGGGAACGTGATTGGCCGGCTTTGTTATTTCTTGGTGTAATCATTGGTTGTTTACTATCGTGATTTATTTGATTTATGGCTTTAGTTTACTTGGGACAAAGCTTGTCCATACATACCAGTACAATTCTAGTTTACTGACATCCCTTTTTCCAGGGGTGCTACATTCGTGTTATGGTTGTAGGTGGATCCGTAGAAAGTACTTCAGCCCATCCGCAGTAGCATTCTTCATCTTCCACTGGTCGTTTTGGTGAGCCCCTTTCCTCTCGGGTCCCTATGTGGCTCATACCACTTCTATTTTAAATTTCTATTTTGATTTTGTAAGGTATAGCTGGAGCCTTATTACCGACGAGTATTGTATCATCCTTTGTATCCTAGAGGCTTCGTTCACAGTAAAATGTGGGATTATAGTCTTATGTGAATACAGGACGGGCGTTGTAAATTGTAAAATTGTTAAGAAGTAAAGTGTGTTTTTATGTTGTTAAAGGTATTATTTTAATTATAAATTGGTAAAGTCTTTGATTTTTAAGTAATGAACAATACAGGGGCAACGCGTGGGTTAGAAAGGCACCCAGGTCCGCTTGACAAGGGCTTCCCGGTCAGGCGCCGGTCATGTCCCTCAATTTGGGGCGTAACACATAGCCTGAGTCCCAGTTCAATTGTTGTTAAACTTTGCCAATTTTGACGGTGAAGGCACATAGCCTGATTCTTGGTTCAACCATAGTTGAACTTGTTGGCGAAGGCGCATAGCCTATGTCCTAGTTCAACTATTGTTGAACTTTCTCAATTTTGATGGCGAAGGCGCATAGCATAAATCTTGGTTCAACCATAGTTTGACCTTGTTGGCGAAGGCGCATAGCCTGAGTCCTAGTTTAATTGTTGTTGAACTTTTTCAATTATGATGGCAAAGGTGCATAGACTGAGTCTTGGTTCAACCATAGCTGAAATTTTTGGCAAAGGCGGGTAGCCTGAGTCCCAATTCAACTGTTGTTGAACTTTGTCACTTTTTATGGTGAAGGCGCATAGCCTAAGTTTTGTTTCAACCACAGTTTTACCTTGTTGGCGAACGCGCATAGCCTGAGTCCCAGTTTAATTATTGTTGAACTTTGTCTATTTTGATGGCAAAGGTGCATAGCCTGGGTCTTGGTTCAACCATAGTTGAAGTTGTTGGTGAAGGAGCATAGCCTGAGTCCTAAATACTCGGTTGTTGAACTTTGTCAATTTTTATGGTGAAGGCGCATATCCTGAGTCATGGTTCAACTGTAGTTGAACTTTGTCAATTTTGATGGCAAAGGTGCATAGCCTGAGTCATGGTTCAACTATAGTTGAACTTTGTCAATTTTGATGGCAAAAGTGCATAGCCTGAGTCTTCGTTCAACCATAGTTCAACTTGTTGGCGAAGGCGCATAGCCTAAGTCCGAGTTCATTGTTGGTGAACATTGTTAATTTTGACGGTGAAGGTGCATAGCCTGAGTCTTGGTTCAACCATAATTTTATCTTGTTGGCGAAGGCACGTAGCTAGAGTCCCAGTACAACTATTGTTGAACTTTGTAAATTTTGATGGCGAGGGCGCATAGCCTGAGTCTTGGTTCAACCATCGTTGAACTTGTTGGCGAATGCACATAGCCTGAGTAAAAGTTCAACTGTTTTTAAACTTTGTTAATTTTGATGGCGAAGGTGCATAGCTTGAGTTTTGGTTAAACAATAGTTTGAACTTGTTGACGGAGGCACAAAGCCTGAGCCCTACTTTAACTATTGTTGAACTTTGTCAGTTTTATTTTGAAGGCAAAAAGCCTGAGTCTTGGTTCAACCTTAATTTGAACTTATTGGTAAAGGCGCATAGGCTGAGTCCCAGTTCAACTATTGTTGAACTTTGTCAATTTTGATGGCGAAGGCGAATAGCCTCAGTGTTGGTTACACCGTAGTTTGAACTTGTTGGCGAAGGCACATAGCCTGAGTCCTTATTCCACTATTGTTGATCTTTGTCAATTTTGATAGCGAAGACGCATACCCTGAGTCTTGGTTCAACCATAATTTAAACTTGTTGGTGAATGCACAGAGCCTGATTCATAGTTCAACTATTGTTGAACTTTGTCAATTTTGATGGCGAAGGCGCACCGCCTGACTCTTGGTTCAACCATAGTTAAACTTGTTGGTTAAGGTGCATAGCCTGAGTCCCAGTTCAACTGTTGTTGAACTTTATCAATTTTGATGGTGATGGCGCATAGCCTAAGTCTTGATTCAAGCATAGGTTGAACTTGTTGGCGAAGGCGCACAGCTTGAGTCCTAGTTCTACTGCTGTTGAACTTTTCCAATTTTGATGGCAAAGCTATATAGCCTAAGTCTTGGTTCAACCATAGTTGAACTTGTTGGCGAAGGCGCAGAGCCTGAGTCCCAGTTCAACTGTTGTTGAACTTTGTCAATTTTGATGGCGAAAGAGCATAGCCTGAGTCTTGGTTCAACCATAGTTTGACCTTGTTGGCGAAGGCGTATAGACTGAGTCCCAGTTAAATTGTTGTTGAACTTTGTCCATTTTGATGGCAAAGGCATATAGCCTGAGTCTTGGTTCAACCATAGTTGAACTTGTTGGCTACTGCGCTTAGCCTGAGTCCCATTTGAACTATTGTTGAACTTTGTCAATTTTTATGGTGAAGGCGCATAGCCTGAGTCTTGGTTCAACCATAGTGGAACTTTGTCAATTTTGATGTCGCAGGTGCATAGCCCGAGTCTTGGTTCAACCATAGTTTAAACTTGTTGGCGAAGGCGCATAGCATGACTCCCAGTTCAATTGTTGTCAATTTTGATGGTGAAGGTCCATAGCTGAGTCTTGGTTCAATCATAATTTGAACTTGTCGATGAAGGCGCATAGCCTACATCCTAGTTCAACTATTGTTGAACTTTGTCAATTTCGAAGGTGAAAGTGCATTGTCTGAGTCTTGATTCAACCATTTTTGAACTAGTTGGCAAATGGGCATATCCTGAGTCCCAGTTCAACTGTTGTTGAACTTTGTCAATTTTGATGGCAAAGGCGCATAGCTTGAGTCTTGGTTCAAGCATAGTTGAATTTCTTGGCGAAGGCGCATAGACTGAGTCCCAGTTCAACTATTGTTGAACTTTCTCAATTTTGATGGCCAAGGCGCTTAGCCTAAGTCTTGGTTCAACCATAGTTTGACCTTGTTGGCGAAGGCGCATAGCCTGAGTCCGAGTTCAGTTGTTGTTGAACTTTATCAATTTTGATGGCAAAGGCACATAGCCTGAGTCTTGGTTCAACCTTAATTGAAATTTTTGGCAAAGGCGCGTACCCTGAGTCCCAGTTCAATTGTTGTTGAATTTTGTCAATTTTTATGGCAAAGACGCATAACCTGATTCTTGGTTTGTCCATAGTTGAACTTGTTGGCGATGACGTATAGCCAGAGTCCCACTTCAACTCTTGTTGAAATTTGTCAATTTTTACGATGAAGATGCATAGCCTGAGTGTTGCTTCAACCGTAGTTGAACTTTGTCAATTTTGATGGCGAAGGTGCATATCTTGAGTCTTGTTTCAACTATAGTTGAACTTGTTAGCGAAGGCGTAAAGCCTGAGTCCCACTTCAATTGTTGTTGAACTTTTTCAATTTTGATGGTGAAGGCCAATAGCCTGAGTGTTGGTTCAACCATAGTTTGAACTTTCTGGCGAAGGCGCATAGACTAAGTCCCAGTTCCATTATTGTTAAACTTTGTCAATTTTGATGGTGAAGGCGCATATCCTGAGTCTCGGTTCAACCATAATTTGAACTTGTTAGGATAGGCCCATAGCCTAAGTCTCATTCAACTGTTGTTGAACTTTATCAATTTTGATGGCGAAGGTGCATAGACTGAGTCTATGTTCAACCATAGTTGAACTTGTTGGTGAAGGC